>JAWWMK010002279.1:0-34184 GCA_035047105.1 Galeopsomyia nigrocyanea
TAGCGCGCTCAAATTCGAAATACACGTAGGTGGCGGTATTAGGTACATGGCGGTATTAGGTACACTTACCTTAATTAAAAACTCGAGGCGTATAAGAAGAAAAGTGCGCGGGTATAACTCTAAATTAAAATACAGCAGAGACTTTTTAGCCTAAAGCGACGACGACTCGTTGATCTTATAACGATCTATTCATCGGATTTCCTTTTTCCACCGCGCGCGTAATAGCAGTCAGTCAGGCGTCGAAGGATTCTTATTGGCGAATTTTCGCCGGTCGAACAACTAGGTCAAGATGCTTTATTTACGAGCGCGCGGTTTCATAATTTTGCAAGTGAGCTCTCTCGCGCGCGCGGCGGCCCGCTGCCGTGATCGTATTGCTTTAATTGCAATGTGTTCTGCGCGCGCGTTTTCTCGGCACATGTATATATATATATCAGTGCGCAAAGATAGTCGTTTACTTTTTTTTTCCCCCGTCGCGTGCACTTCAAAATCATTAAATCTCTCTCTATTATTGTTGTTGTTACAACTTTTGCTGCACTTGTGAAAAGTCAAGAGTATACCCATGTACTATATATCTGCTGCTAGACTGCATTTTTCTTTTCGATTTTTTTCCCCCTTTATGCCGCCTCGAGCGCGCAACTCGTGACCCACTTGCGCGCGAGCGTTACGACACTCGGCCGATTAGGTGCCATTCATGCGGGATTTTGGTCCTTATGGCTTTACTTTTTTTTCTTACCTATATATAAGTATATATATATATATATACCGAAGTGCAACGACGACGACGGCATTTTTGAGATTGTCATCGGAAATTACGAGTGACGCTTTCAAACGAAAGAGAATTTTTCGCGAGTTATGATTGCAACTTTTCCCTCGTGCCCGAATGAAAAGAATTCATGCATGGGAAATGATTATACTATTTGCGTTCTAATCAGGCGGTCTAATGAAAAACGACGTGCAAGTTATGAGCTTGAAGCGAGTTATTGATACGTTTTAATCGAAACCGTAAATATTGGGTTTTCACACGTATACATTTTCGCGCGCGTATTCCAATTTAACCGGCTGTCAGATATTGCTCAAACTTTTAATTATAATGGATAGCAGACAGGTGGGCAGGCGCGCGCGTAGCGAGCTTATAAGCTTCCCGTATATCAACCTTTGGCACTCAATAAACTTTTGACGGAAAAAAAAAATTAGCGACTTATGTTGTAAGAGCGGACGAAATGTAGATTAATTCCAAGGTGGACGTGCAAAAACTACGTTTGTTCTAAGGTTTGCGCGCGCGCAAATTGTTTATTGTTGTTTAAACTGTTAAATGTGCATATTTTCTTCGTCATAATCGCGATTCTAGATGGGAACCAATAATGTTCCAAGGATTTACAGCTGATAAAGAACAAGAAATAGAACAATGTTTACTATCATTTAGGAAGAAGCTGATCCAGCGTTTTACACCTATTCTGCAACTATTGCACCTCTTTTAGATATTTAGTTATTGTAAAACTCACTGCAAAGGGTCTTACTTTTCATAATTTACGGAGGGTACTCCTTTTCTGCGATATAAGAATTATGGTGTAATACCGTAGACGCAGCTGCCAAACCATGCATAACGAGAAAAATGAGTCTCCAATGCGATCTTTAACGGCTGCCAATAGGATTGAAAGTGTGAACGGTCGCTGATGCTGCTCTAGCAAAACAATTTTTATGGCCTCGTTGTATACGGTAATTCAAACAGCAAGTTCACTTCTTTCTTTCATTAATATCTTGCAACATCAATAATATTCAATTGAAAAAAGTCATTTAATTAAATGTCGATCTGAATCATTTTAAGATGAACCCCTGATTCATTGGTAAGCAGCATGCTGACAAGTCTTTAAATTCGTCCACTCTCGGTTTGCTCACGTATTAAATATTCCGGCAACTACAACTTCTTTTCACCGTTAAAGATTAAAAAACAACAAAATAAATTCGTGCGTACAAAATTTGAAAATGTAACTTCAGATTTATGAAAATGCCGAAGATACATGACATAAAAAACAAATTGATAAAAAAAAGCTTTTTTCGCTTCTTGAAAAACAATTAATTACAGTACAGTAACTCCCACACTTACGGAATGAGAAAGCTACGCTTGTATTACACGAGTAATAATGCATAGTCAATTTGAAAAAGATATCTTGAGAATTATGGAAATGACATCGGTATACAACCACACATATTCAAAATGATGTAAAAAATGAAAAAAGTTTACTTTTCCGCTTACATAAAAAAAAAAATTATTAGTTGTTGTACTGTAAATCTTACAGTAACTAAAGTGAAAAGCCGCATTCGTATTGCAATTATAAACATACCTTTTGAACTTCCATTGCATTTTTCATTGTCAAAAGCAATAATCGGACACAAAATACACGGCTTCTTTTTCCCGGCACTATTCGAATACAGCAACGTCGCCGGCAACTCCACGCTACCCTCCCTGCCCCGCCGATATTTTTACTAGAATACCATAGAATCGCTCCGTCGCTGTCGCCGGATCGCCTGCGCCTGAACGCGCCCTTATTTATGATGAGTTTGTTTATGCAACGAGTTCGTTTATGCAATGACTTCGTTTATGCAACATTTATGACGAGTTTCGAATCGATCAGTTAATTAATTTATTAGAAAACTTTGAATAACGGGACAGAAAATTTTTTTTTTCGATTTTTACGAAAGTGAGAAGATACTTTTTCGAATTGAATATAACAGTTTCCCTTCTTCAATTCATTTGTACATAATTTAGAATGACAGGTTTCGAAAAATTCAAATAAAAAAAAAGAACGAATAATTAACAGTTATCTGACCCAGCAGATATATCAATTGAAGTATATCGATATTCAATCGTTGAATGGAGCTGTCGACATACTAAATCGGGAACAATAAGCTCGGATATTTTTTTTCTCTTTTTTTTCAATTTTATAATTTAACTCAGGCTCATACTGCATTGTTTATCTTTGGCGAAGAGAATCATAAACAGAATATTTATGTATCTCATTCCCCATTCAAAATTACCTCGACATTTATGATTATTGTGGGAAGTTACAATCCTCGAAGGTTTCATGCGTCTCTCAATGAATCAGTCTCGTAAATTATCAAAAATAATATTCTTCGGCCTTTGCATCATCGCCAACGATTAATTCACCCACCCCGCTTGCTTACACATAAGCCCTTTTATTAATTTAACGCGAGAAAAAAAAAGTAGTGTCAGTTCGTTTTGATGAAGAAGAGGATACGTATCTGCGGGTCTAAAAAAAAAGAAGTAATAATAAATACCGTTTTACCGTTAGAGGAGAAAACTCGCTGAAATATATTAAGCGTTTACCGGAGAGATTTTATGAAATCATAAAATTAATATTTATAGCTTTAACGCGTATTATACGCTTGAACAAAAAAAAAATTTATACGATCACTCGATTTATTAATTCGACAAATTGGTTGTATTCAAGCGCGCATCAAGGCTGACCTTTAATACATATAAATATATTATTTTTTAACAACGTGACCGAAGCAATGAAATACGTTCGGTCCAATTTGGATGCTCATGGCGATGTGCAGGGAGTCGTAAATATCGGAGCTCGACTGCGACCGGTAATAATAAAAAAAAAAAGAAGACTGCCCACGACTTAATGCAGTTGAAAGAAATTCAATCTGTTGCTCGTTAATATACCCTCGGCATCATCATCATCATCTTTTTTCAGCGATTTCCGTTTCTTTAGAGTTATGAAATGACCGCTAATCGTTTTCTTCTTTTTTGCCTACTTATTAATGCAAAAGATCGTTTGGAGCTTCCGCTCGATAAATCGGTATGTGTAACCGTGTTAAAATGATTGAAGAAAAAAAAATCGGTTTGTCAGAGCGCTCTGAATAAAACGAAAATTCCGTATACGTATAACCCGAATCAGGGTCTATTCATCGCTCAGTCATATCATACAAAACAGTCGGGTAGACAGACACACGTGGTATGCGCGCGTACCTCATCGGTCATTGTACGATCTTTCTTCTCTCCGTGCGGCTGAGCTGAGAGAGAGAGAGAGAGAGAGAGAGAGAGAGAGAGAGAGAGAAAGAGAGAGAGAGAGAGAGAGAGAGAGAGTTGTGGGTTTGATATTGCCACACTGCCTGCTGTTGCTGCTGCGAAAGAGAGAGAAAGAGCGATGACTAAGCCCATCCTCCTTCGAGCTTCTCATGCTCTGGCGCGCGTCTTTGGAGGCTGGCCTTTTCGTCCAAAAGGTGTAACCCAATGCGTGCAGCCATGTAATTACAATGTATCGGAGCTGCCTCGAGGAGCATTCGACTCCGAACCTCTTTCCCCCCTTTTTTTTTTATTGACGACAACGGAGTTTGCATTTGACGTGTGTAGCTTGGTGAACCTAATGCTCAAGGATTCTTGGAGATTGTTCTCGCAAATCTCCGTTCGCCTTATTCTTGTTAACGCTCTCTCTCTCTCTCTTGGCTTTTTATTGCTCACTATACTCCCTCTCTGTAATACACGCGCTAGTATACTCGACTGCAATTATCTTTGCAAGCCATTGAAAAAGCTTTTTTTTTCTTCTCCTTCTAACCCTGCATATCGTTTATAAACAAAGTGCTTGCATTAAGAGGTCGTTTAATGCTAATTAATATCGGTTGGAGAGGTGAATTTACGTACTAATTATCAGCAGTAAGATTGCACACCTATATTGTGGGGCAATCCGGTGTAAATTCTTTGAATTTCAAATAAATCCTCGTTTAACGTTATATTGGCGCACTGATATTTATTCCCTCACGAGTACGTCGTATATCAATTTATACATATACATAAGCCTCGGAATTTTCGGTAGGCGTGAATCGAGATAGGCAGTGAAATTGAGTGTGGTTACGTATATAAAGTCGTGAAAAAAAAATTGGGCCGCAAGTCATATAGCCGAAAGAATAAATATTGAAACGGCATGGAATAGAATCTTGATAATTGAAAGTTTTTTTTTTCGTGGTATAACGGAACACAATACCCTTCCGCGAGAGAGAGAGAGAGATGCATTATATAAACTTACATAAGCGACGAAAGGTCGGTGAAAAATAGTCAGCTCGCAGGATCGATCTGTTAACGAAAAGTGGGGGTGCGAGAAAATAGCGCCTAAAGCTCAAACGTGCACACCAACTTCGAGTATAAAGATGGAAGTAGAGCAGCATGCCACGACTATGTATATACGCGGCTCAAATACAAAGAGATCCTTTTACGTTCGTTTTGCGATCTATCTCTTTTTATGCCGTCCTACGTTTCTCGCGGCTGGTGATTTTCTCTCGTCGCGCGGCGCGAAGAGAATAAAAAGGGGGGAGGCGCGCGAAAAACAAAAGGCATATCGTTATAGCGATAAAAGCTGCGAGCGAGCGGCATGACGGCGTTGCAAATGAAGCGATAAAACGCTCTATTATTAGAGCGCGTGCCAGAAATGATGATTCTGCGTGCAAGACACCTTTATAGAGACAATATATAATAACGAAAGAAGAGAAGAAGAAGAAAGAAAAAAAAAAGCGCCGTTCGTGTGCGCAAAGTCGTGTCCCACGGACGGTATATAAAGTCTCAACAATGGCGAGGGACCATGTCGCGCTTGATTTGCTTTCCTCTCTCTCTCCTCTCTGCTGCTTTTGTGTGTACACATACACCGCTTAATGTATAATGCGCACCTATATATATACCGCGTGATTCGTGTCACATACACACACATCCGTGCCATAAAGCGATGACACCTTTTTTTTCGAGAAATGCCTTTTGCAACCGAAATCATCATCATTATCATCATCATCATCTGGCTGCAATACAAAAGCGAATATTGATGAGTCAAGCTCTTTCTTGCAAATATTTATCTGCTTTTCTGTGTGAAAGCGCGCGGGCCGCAGACAGTGATTATCCTCCTCTGCGTATTTTCCGTTGTTTGGACTCTCGCATAATTGGCCGAAAAAAAAAACACCGCGGCGTGGTTTTGCCTGCATATCTCTCTTAGTTATATTAGTTTTCCAGCAAGCGTGTTTTAATCTTTCTCGGCTAACGATTTTCAGGCTATGTCGATTGCTTTCTCACAAACTCCTTTACAATTCTTACGTTTTACATATAATACTTACAAATACGTCTACTCTAGTATTTATACGAACGTGACCTTTGAATTACGGCGTTTATAAATCGTCGCTGCAAAAATAATTCAACTCTCATTATCTGGACGTATTATAAGCCTAACGCGAAAACATTTACCGTAGATTTAGATAGTCGCAAGGCTTTTTACAAGATTAGAGCGATTATTAATTACGACTCGCAAATCAGAAGAATAAAAAAAAAATTTTAGGCTAATGCCGCGCCGCGCGAGCACTCAAAAAGGATTTAGTGCCGGAGCTGCAGATTGGAGAATTGCGAAATCTCACAACGAACTCTCTTTCTCTCTCTCTGCAAGCAAGCCATAAGCGAATGATTATCTTGACGACGACGTCGGCACACAATAACTAATCGCGCCATAAATTTCGGTTTATTTTAACGGCTAATAACCATTGGCCTAGTGAGATTAGTCGGCGCGATTCAATAAGCGGGACCCTTTTTCACGGCGCGCTGCGATCACAATCATCATCCATATAACTGAAGCATTCTTTTTGTATATATTGAGTGAGAGAGGGAGAGAGAAGAGCCGTTAACTGAAATTTGCTTCAGATGTAAATAGCTGCAGCTTAGTGATTTTCCGCGAGTGATAAAGAAGCAAAGCCCGCGGCGGCCAATTACATAAGTTTCCGGGGGCGCCCTCGAACGAGTTTAGTTTGCAGGTTCATTCGCTTGGATTTTTTACGAGTCTCGTGACTTCATATATATAAATATATTCTTTCACTTGCCACCCCCTTTCACTTATATCGTCCTCGTCATTCTATACAAGTAAGCATCTCTCGCTTTATACCTCGATATATATATACATATACAATTGAGAGAGCTACAACGCCGATTCATGACTTTGCGTGCATTGCGAGCGTTCGACTATATAAATAGGCGCAACCGCATAAGCTTGACTATACGCGAGAGCGCGAGTGCATTAGCCTGATGATCTCTCACTCACTTTCGAATGCACGTGTATGCATGTGTATTTCGTTTCATGAGCAAGCGGCGCATTGCAACTCGCGCACCACGCGCGATCATCAATTAGGCGAGACTATATGTTTTTCATTCGCTGCGGGTTTCTCTCTCTCTCTCTCTCTCTCTCTCTCTCTCTCTCACTCAGTCACTCACTCGTTCGTGGAGTTCAGCTTCGAAAACTCTCGACTACTTGATGCATTCTTCGAAAAACTTGTTTGGCAAGGTTTGGGTTTTGAGCATCGATGAATAATAGAGATTTTTCGAAAACGATCTATAATTCAGTGAAATCGCTAGTATTTCAAACACTATCCGGCTAGAAGTTCGGTCAAAAAACTTTATAAACATTGATCGTCGAGCTAACCGATTACGCAAGAAAAATGTATAAAAGGAAGAAAAAAAAAACGCAAGTTAACATCCAAAACCACATTCCGCATAGTAGTAGTAGTAGTAGTAGTAGTAGTAGTAGTAGTAATGCGTATTGCGCCAAGCCGGCAAAACCTAACAATTTTTCAAAGGTGCACACGAATATAAAACACATACACGTCGTTTGTCCCGAATAAATCTCGCTACAGCTTCGCCGTCGATTTCGAGCCCGGCACGATTTCAAAATATAATGCGAGTCATTACGTTCAATAGTCCTCTAAAAGAAAAAAAACAGTAGTAGTAGTAGTAGCAATCCTCGAAAATTGATCGTTATAGAAGTAGGTATACAACACACATATGCGATACACATGGGGTTAGCCAACGTTTTACCAAGGTAAAAAAACAATTATGCGGAGAATCCGTACGAAAAAAAGCACACCGAAATGTAATATAATACAAGTCGCGGATGTTTAACGAAGCACACTACTACAGTACACACGACATATATATCGGCATGTTGCAGCCAATTAGAACGAAATCGAAGACAAAGCACGCGGCACTGCGAGCCATCGTTTGTATAGGTATAAAAGCGCGAGAAAATCCGTTAAAATCCTCGGCGCAAGAACGTCGATCCCTTTAGCTTCTGTTATCACAGTGTATAGTATGTACGCGAGTCGACGGTGGTGATTTCGTCACGAGTGCACTGCAGCAGCAGCAGCTTCGTCCTTGGGCTCTCTCTCTCTCTCGTTCTCTCGTGGTATATACGCGAACAAAGGAAAAACTCTCGTAGTAGTAGCAGCAGCAGCAGCCTCCCACCCCTTTTTTTTTCCCGTAATGACGCGCTGCTGCCTTAGTGCATTAGCCTCGTTTTTTTTATCCTCTCTTTTCGATCGATTCGAATGATCGATGGAGCGCGCCTCGTCGTGACTATACCTCTGAAATGAGAGACTCGCGAGTTAAAGCTCTCAGGCTGCGTGAGAGCCGCTACAGCAGCCGCTGTATAAGATTAATTCCAAAGTGTCGCAAGTAGTGTGAGTCAGGAATCGGTGAGACGTCGTCGTCGCCAAAAAAAAAAAAAAAAAACACATACGCACACGTGCGCAAGCGCGTAAAACGCATCGCGGCGATCTACATACATTGCAAAAGTCGAGCAGCACAAAAAAGGATGAAAAAGAGTACATATATACATATATACATGTATATATAAAGAGCAATGGTGCAAGCGGTGCAAGAGCCGGCATTTGCCTACTCTCGCGTGTCTCGCGCGGAGAGCTTCGGTTCTCTCTCTCGTTCTCTCGTGGCGCGGTGGCATTATAATTTAGTACGGTGTACGCTTTTCTAGGATCGTTCGAGAGTTGCGCAAGCAGCCCCTTTGTCAGTGTGTATATATGTATGTGTGTGCGCCGAGCGTGCAGTTCTCTCTCCCATAATGCGCGCGTTTTCACTCGCGCTCTCGCGGGACCGTTTTCTCGCTGCTGCTGCTGTTGGGTTGCTGGCTGCCAGTTCTCTCGGTCACATGGTCACTGTCGTGCACTTCTATGCGCGCCAACGCGCAACAGGGACTTCACTGGCAGGCCTGCTGCAGTATTATTTAAAGCTGCCGTTAGTGTATCTCTTGCGGCTCTTCAATTAAACCGCGCGCGCACGCTAGCGAAGCGCTTGAGCAACCGTTTGCTTCTTTTTTTCTTACTTCTTCTTCTCTCGGTGGAATTTCCGAATCAACGATGTTTTTTTTTTTTTTTTGCCGCGGATTCTTTTTTCTTTATGCATGTTCGGTGGAGAACAATAAGTCATAATACTTAAAGCGGCTATTTTTTCTTTTTTAATATACGTAGCACGACTTATGTAAAATTTTAAATGAAGCTCGAGTGATATAAGCTTGAATAATTACGAAAAGCTCGATAAGGTTGAAACTGCGCGGTAAACATTTTAGTGACCAAGCTCATATATACTAGGCTTGTCAAACTTCGTGCCAACGAACGATATTTGAAGAACGCGCGCGTAGAATATGTTTCGCGATCGGTAATTAATCTCTCACCGATAGACAATATTTTAAAAGTCACGCTATCGTGATGTCATAAAGTTAACGATTAGCCGCTATCCGCGCGGAGAGTGACGTTCGGATAAGCGACGTTGAATTGTTGCTACATCCTTGTGTACAGCGAGAAAGAAAGAAAAAAAAAACGCCAGATTTTCATGGCTGCGATATTGTCTTTGTCAACGTATCGTATAAGGCGCATGTCAATTTTTTTTTTCGTATGACTCCCCGAGGGGGTTACTGAAATATTTATGTAAGCCTGCTTATGCAGCATGTGATGGCTTTTAATAGAAAATAGATCGATCTTCGCAGCAGCAAAAGCAGCAACGGCAGCGTGACGATTAGAGATGTATCGACACGCGCAGATATTTATTTCGCCTCGGGTGATGATTAAAGGCTTATTGAATAAAATCCGAGCCGAGGTTTCTCTTCGATTTTTTTTTTCCTCCTTCTTCCCATTTTCCACTCTCGAAGCGAGACTTTGCCTGCCACGCTATGATTTATCGCTCGATGAAAAGCGCCATCGAAAATTTACGGCCTGCGATCGACCGACTCGTGAGTCGCGAATCGCATGCGCGAAACGTAATATATTTACGCGTGCACGCGGCATTGTCGCGGCTGTTTACGCACTCTCGATATATTTTTCGTATTCGCCAAGGTTTTCCGCTATGTATATACGATATCTCAGTGGTGTGTACGTAGATACTTACCTGTTGCTTACGGCGCTATTAATATAAATCAATTACAATTTTATCGGCCGGCCATATCGACCTTTACAGTTAATTAGAATACTTTTTTTTTCTCTCTCTCTCTCTCGTACTTTCGTCAAGCTTATATCGACAACGTGAACAATTGATCTCGTTCAGCAGTGTTGTTCACATACTATCGCGTACACGAGAGAGCAGAGCACTTGCGCGACTATTAAAAGCCAGCCCCCTCCGATTCTAATCTACATCGGTGCAACTTTCAGAATTCAACCTTAGAAAATCTAAGATACCGATCGGGCCGCTTATAATTAACCTCTTATCTTATAACATACTCCCCCTCTCCACCTTACACATTTTTTTTTTAATTAGACATTTATTTCTTTCTTTCTCCCTGCTTTTTTTTTTATTGTTCGTTCATTATAAACACCATATAAACCGCATTGATTAAGTCTTTTTATAATGTTCGCAAGCTCGAGTTTAGTCGTTACACAGTCAATTATCGGGTTAAATTGTTTATTAGCGTTTTAACCAGCAATTACAAACACTTCCAGAGAGCATTATAAATTTTCAACCCAAGACAGCGCGAGAGAGAGAGAGAGAGAGACACCTGCACTACTGGCACGCTGATAGATTTATCGTTACTCAAAAAAAAATCAAAGTAAAGGCTCGCGCTCGCTCGAGCTCTGAAAACAGGTCCCGTGCGCGCGGTAATTAGATGCCTTCGTCGATGCAGCAGCGGCAGCGGTAAAAATAAAAATGTCCGCCGCATGGCGAACAATGGGGGCATGTCTGTTTATTCATACATATCCGGAGGTTTTATCAGGCTTTCCCATGCGACGAGATCAAGTTTAACGGTACTTTTTTTTTTTTACTCCTATAGCTGCAGCAGCGAGTCGCCGCCGCGTTTTCCCAAGCATTCCAAGGTCGCACGGGAGTGCCACTCATAATTTTACTCGCGCTAAATGCCCTACGAACACTCGCTCTCTATTATATCTCTCTCTTTATTATCGCTTTATGCGCGCGGAGAGCGAGGATCAACGACTCGCGAGCGCTTATTTATTTTTTTTTTCTTTTTCAATTGTTCGCCAAATGATAATCGCGCTTTAAAGAGAAAGAAAACTCGCGGTAGTAGTAGTAGTAAATGACAGTCGCTTATAAAGGAGCTTGCGTCACACCTTTTTTTCCCCCTTCGGCTCTAATCAAGGTTGCCCGAGCGCGATAATGAGTGCTATGCCACTGCCGCGCGTCGAGGCAATTTTTCGACCCACATACCGGTAAAAACGCGCGTATCAACAACGGCAACACATAAAGACAAAGTATATCGTTATGGCTTCTTGAAAAATCGTTTTCCCACGGGAGCAAATTGGCCACCCGCGCCATGGATATGACCTCACTTGTCAATCTTACCCCGCCGACATTTTTACGACTTAGCTTTTTTTTTTTCTTTTTTATTTCAATGCCTGTGCAAGAGCTGTCGCGACTCGTCAAAAACTGCACAGCGCCCCCGTTCTAGTTATAGTAATTTAGTGTTCTGACGGCGCTGGCTCTCCGCAATATCTCAATCTATATTATAGAGCGCAAAAAAGCGCCTCTATGAACGCCTTTTATCGATCAACTCGATCTCTATATAGGTAACAAAACAGACTTCTATACACGTAATGTTTATAATATATACGTATATACACAAAAGATGTTTGGGTCCGATATACGTATCCTCCATATAAGGGCACATATAACAGCCGAGAGCTATCCTAGAATGCAGCATTCACGCGGCGGCGGACTAAATTGATCCCTATAATGCGACAGAGAAACGCAGCACAATTTTATATAAATTACGACGCGACTATACAGCGAGAAGCTTGCGCTGATTTACCTATTCCCACGCGTGTACAGAGGAATTTTCTACGACCCCCTTTTTTGTGTGTTATACTCTATGACCGAAGCGCGCTAACGAGGGATGTGTATTACATATATATATACTCCTCGATAATCGCGCTCTCGGGGATTTTTTTTTTTGTTCTTGTAGCGCACTTGTTGCTCGCGCGGCAGGGTACATAATTGCGAACGAAATTGCGGAATCTATACATAGCGTATTATTCAATTAACGCGCGGCGGACGGAAAGCGAAACTATTCTCGCGACTGAATTATTAAGCGCGCGGCCACCGCTTTTGGTATGCCATGCTGTATAGCTATTTAAGCGTACGTATATACTAAACTTCGCTGCGTGTATATATCTGACAATGTCACTTAGTTTCCTGCCTTTTAACGATCATGTCAGGCGTATATCTCTCGCGAGCTCAATTAAGATTACTTTTTTTTTTTAAGTTTTTTTTTCCTCTCTTTTTCGGCTGCTTTCTATATACGCTGCGCCAGACAGTGAAAACAAGTGAAAATAAACGCGCGCATACTATGTATGTATCTCGTCACGTAACATCCGGGAAGAAGAAGAAAAAAAAACGAACACGCGCTCGATGTGGTATTGAACTATCGGAAGCAGACGCTAAGAAATGAATGCTATTTATGCCGTCGCGGCAATGATTCGCAATAGACGTGTACACATATGTGTATATACGCACACACAACTCGTCCGACGAGCTTATATTATACGCGATGGCGGATGATTAATGTATTCTTAATTTAACGATGTCACTTTAATTATAGACACCGGCTAATTTGGTGTTGCATGTAATTTGATGTATGAGTCTGCGTGTAATCGAAAAAAATAATAAAAGAATTATCACACATCACTTTGCAATGGTGAATTCAAATGCGATTGTAATAGAATGCCACGCGGTAAGATAGTTTGTTATATGCTTTTTTTTTCTTCTCATCGGCGTAAACAAAATCTAGATAAGATTATGAGAAATTAACATATACGCGTATACGATATATATGCGCGGTCATTAGCATAAAACTTAGAAACGATACCGGATGTTTTCGCGAGCAACAGCAGCAGCAGCAGCGCGCTAACTCGAGTGTGGCAAAATGCCGCGCGTATCAAGAGCGAAACAAATTTCTTGCCTGTCTTGTATGTGGGTCATTTAATAATTTTTGCCCTGTCGAGCTTATAATCGAACGAGCGGGAGAGCTGCTTCGTTATTCGCGCGGAAAATTAAAATGTATCAACTCGACGCGAGATCGATTTCTTCATCGGGCGTTTCTTTTTTTTTTCTTTTCTTTTTTAATTACTTTGGGTAATTGTAAACGTGTCATTATCGCACGTCAACGGTATGGGTATGACTCGCGAGAGATATAGGTCGTAAAATTCAATTGATTTG
The DNA here is from genome assembly GCA_035047105.1 of Galeopsomyia nigrocyanea. Classification (NCBI taxonomy): domain Eukaryota; kingdom Metazoa; phylum Arthropoda; class Insecta; order Hymenoptera; family Eulophidae; genus Galeopsomyia; species Galeopsomyia nigrocyanea. The sequence continues at coordinate 13,493 of JAWWMK010002279.1, forward strand.
CAATACAAATGCGTCGTTTGTAACGACAGACACAAGTATTTTATCGTTTGCATAATTAACGCATAGCTATCCAATTACTCGGACTATAATAATAATAATCCCCTTTTTCTTAAATTTCTGTTACAGACGAGACCAAGTCGCACTCGAGAATGTAGAGAGGATAATTGTGCCAATATCAACGAATCTACAGCAGGCGAACTTGAGCATTTAGCCAATACTCAGCAACTGATAGAAAAACGAAGAAAATACTCAAGCGATCAGTGATGGACCTGACCGAGGCGTTCGCGCCGAGCCAGACAGGCGGAGCGACAACCGCCGAGGAGAAGACCACGGATTACTTCGACTTCGTGGTGTCGCCGGGTCCGCACGGCGACGCCAACGACGACGACAGTTTCCTGCACAGAGCCGGCTGCCGGACGACGATAAATTTCCTGAACGAGGCCCGTTTGCACGACGGCTTCATGCAGAAGGAGACCAACAACAACACTCTCACGGCGCTACCGCCCGTTTCGACGATCACCGGCTCGCTCGGCCACATCGCCCATCACAATCAGAGGAATCGATGCGGCCTCGGCAACGACGAGCCCGTGCCGATGGACCAGTCGGACTACTGGGTGAGCGAGGACGCCAAGGAGCAGACCTGCAACATCCTCCTCGAGGACCTCAACAAGTACTGCTGGACCACGCAGCCGGCCGGCTCCGCCGGCGACCACCACAGCAGCGGCGGTCTGCTCGACCAGCGAAGGGACTCCCCGCTGGGCGACCCGCTGCAGGTGCAGCAGCAGCAGCAGCAACGGGACGTCGAGGACCGACAGAACACCGACGGCGCCATCTACACGCTGACGGTGCTGAACTCCGAGGCCAACTCGATGGACGGCCTGGAGAACTGCTGCAAGAGTCCCGGCGGCGGAGCCGTGGGCTCGGGGCCCGACAGCTGGCGTCCCAGCAATCACCTCGACCTCGACGCCATTCTCAACATGGAGAGCAGCGTGAGCATCGGCGCCGACGGCAGCGGTGGCGAGACGAGCGTCGGCGCCGAGGCGGCCAACGCCCTGGTCGCGGCCGCTGCCGCGGCGGCCGCCGCCGGCCAGTTCGACGAGCAGTCGAGCTTCGTGCAGGTGAAGACCGAGGTGGGCGACAACAACAACGACTGGAAGCTGTCGGATCGCAACTCGCTGCAGGAGAGCGAGTCCAGTGCCGAGAGCCTGCTGAGGAACGCTCTGCAGGGCAAACTGTATCCGGGTACCGCGAGGATCTTGACGAGCAGCGATGTCCAGCAGCAGGTCAAAGAGGAGCCGCTGCAACCCGAGGAGTTGTTGCTGTCGCAGCTGGACGTCGACGGAGCTTACCGGAGCGCCGATTACGAGAAGCTCAAGAGCATCGCCAACGAGGTCGTCGAGTCGTACTGCAATCTCGAGCCGGCGGTGTGCAGTGTGCCCGGCACCACCGTCATGTACACTCTCGATCCGGCGAGTGGTAGCCTCGGTACCATCACTCTGCCCGCCGATCTCGCTCAGGTCGGCACCGTCACCGTCGTCACCACTGCTCCACCTCAGCAAGACCCGCTGCTACAAGGTTCGTTTTTCAGTCTTGTCTCTTTTCTTTATCGTCTTTCGAGCGGCCAAGCGAGCCAGAAGGAGAACAAGAGATGCCGATGACTCGTGAGAAACGGACCGCTTCTTGTGCCAGGGTACGATGACCCCGTTACGTGTTGATGAATTTCGTGGGTTCCTTTTTTTCCTTCCTTCCTTCGTCTCGCGTTCTTGACTTTGAATTCAATTGGTTTTTACGACTGAGAGCTTTTTTTACCACTATCTTTCTGTCTCGCTCTGCTCGCAAGGAGTCGTTGAACTAGGATGAGCGGTTTTTGATTGTTAAAAAAAAGGGTTCTCTCGTGTCGTTAATAAAGCGTTTCCTTGATGAGCGAATGAGATTACTTGATTTTGAAGTTCTTCGAAAATCTGTTACAGACACTCGACACAGCGAGCAGCAAGTGGTTCAGTCGGCAGCGACGGCGAGTCAACAGCAGCAAACCGCGAACACAACGGCGCAACTGCAAATCGCGACGAGCGGAGGCAGCCGAGGAACCGGCGGCAGTAGCAAACCAGCAAAGAAGTACGTGCGTCGCTCGAAAGCGAACAGCGGCGCGAACGGCGGCGCGGGCGGTGGTGGCAACACCAGCGGAGCTGGTACCAACTCGAGTCCCGGTGGCAATGGTGGTTCCGGTTCGCCGAGCAGCGGCGGCGGCGGCGGCGGCGGCGGTGGCACCGTCACGACTCAGCGCAAAGAGCGCTCGCTGCACTACTGCAGCATCTGCAGCAAGGGCTTCAAGGACAAGTACAGCGTGAACGTGCACATAAGGACGCACACCGGCGAGAAACCCTTCTCGTGCTCGCTCTGCGGCAAGAGCTTCCGGCAGAAGGCCCACCTGGCCAAACACTACCAGACCCACGTCACGCAGAAGCCCAGCACCGTGGCCGCTCAAGCCGCCCAGGCGGCGGCTGCCGCGCAGGCCCAAGCCAACGCTCAGGCCAACGGCACCGCTCCTCCCAGTCCCTCGTCGCAGGGCCCGTCCGTTCTCGCCGAGCAGATCGTCGCGGCGCCCGCCGACTCGCAAATCGCCAGCTAGCAAGGCTCCGATGTCTGCGCAAGCGAGCTTCTAATTTAGACCTCGATTCAGCTGACCGTTGAGTCGATCCCACCGCCAAAGCCCTTCTGTGGGGGCAGGCCGTTCTATAGCGCGGACTCAAGTACAAACGGCACCCTGCTTCGCGGACTGTATAATGATCCGCGGCGACTGTGCTCCCATTCGAGATATTGTAACAAGCTCTCTCATATTGCCCTTATGCCAATCGTTTCTCTATTGGATCACTCCGATGATTTTGATGATTGCTTGGTCTATGCCCATTACGCGAAGGATATTACAATGGCGAATACTTGATTATATCAATGATGAATATCTCTTGATACGATTTATACCTTATACAATCTCATCGCCGTCTCAATAATTGTAGACAATCGAGAAGCTCTATCACTGCATCACGAAGATTGACAGCAAAATACTCATAAACTAATGAATTGTACTGAAACTTTTATCTGTTTTCTGTAAATAATTACATATCGATTCGAAGAGATTTTTTTCCAAATCTTTCATGTTCTGTAGAAAATTTCTTTTTTATAGGATTTAAAACGAACTTAACATATTGCCAATCACATGACATTTTTTTTTTTCTCTTGACGTTTAATGTTTTACTCGTTTGACTTTGAGTAAGCAATAGCATGAGCTGTGATTTAGTTATCATTTACGATCATGAGGGATCAAATATTCGCGAGTGATTTGAAAATATTGACGAAACGTTCCCTGCACGGTATCTTAGTTAAATCATTAATTATTTATTACTAATCCAAATGCAATGATCATTATATATCAACATTATATACTAAATTTAATTTTTCAATTACGTTTCGCTACTAAATTTATTTTAAAAGGATCCGATCGGTTTGAAATTTTGTAGTAAAGGTATAAAATATTGCTGATATCCCATTCATTATGGCAAATCAATAAGTATTGGGGCTTAATGAGTTTATCTTGATAATTTCATGTTTTTAGTATTTGAAGTTTCTTATATAAATGTGAAGTTTTGACCAGCTGACTTACCTTGATATTACGTAAATAGAAGTTGACTGAATTTTGATACTACTGATTTTCTATTGAAATTTATAACTTAAGGATTCTTTGAAAGTAGTATGATAACTTAATACTTGTCCAAACGTAAAAAAAATCATCACATGCATATTATGAAGAAATGATATTTTTGGAGATGTGATTTATGCTATGAATTATTAAAATTATATTTTTGTAGAAAGGAAAAAGAAAAAGTTTGTAATGATAAATATGTACAAGTGATATTATTTTAAAAACTTAAACTTCCCTCATTGTTTCACAAAAGTATGGCTACATAATTGTATTGTACTACTATACGAAATTTTATTGTCTTAAGTATAGCAAAACTTTATTGCTTACTCGTACGTCGACTTTTTCTGACAAACTCGTCAACGAATTAATCGAGCTCTCATGCAGCGTCTTTTAATTTACGATAAAATGTTAGTTCGTGCAAACTTTTAAATGCATTTGTTAGCAATTATATCATTTTATTTAATTTTTAAATATACGTAGCGTAGAACTGAAATGGAAAAAATATATAGTAAAAGCGATATAAGAGAATTTAATTTTAAGATATAGATGCAAACCATGGTGAGACCAGATACGATATTATAAATATATATTATACACGATTATCAAATACCTTCATACGAATGTAAATGAAGACGAATCGTACTTAGTTAGTTTAAATTATATAAATATAATAATACTCAACTTGCAATGACTCTTAGAGTTGGAAATGTTCGTCAATTAAGCTAGAAGACATTTTTTAAGTATATTATTAAATATAAATATATCATATATAACGAAAGAGATTTACTCTCTTCAGGAGTTACCATGGTAACAAATTTACGTCTTCTTCCAGTTTTTGTTTTATTTTATTTTATTACTTTTTCACGGACTAGCGATGAAAATGTTTGTTTCTGTAAAAGAAGAATGATGAAAAATGACACAGATCACTCGTTTTGATTATCGTGACGATGAGCCACATCGATATAAAAACATAACTATATCCGTCCAATGAATTAATATATGTAGAAAACAAATGAAATTTGTCGATTGTTATCTATCTATTGTCACCATAGTTGTTAATGCAAGTGATTCTGAAAATTGAAAAAAAAAGAAGAAAAAAAATTGATCTGTAATTGTTGAAATGAAGATTTATCCGTGTAGTACAAAAATATGTAGATTTCTATTACCCGCGAGTAAACTTATCGAACACCAACAATGTCACAGGAGACAATAAAGTATCATGCTTATAATTATGATTTGTAATTCACGCAACAACGACAACATATTACATCGTGACGATAAAGGCAGCGACGATACAATGTTATGTAAATATTTTAGAATTTAATTTTGTTAACGGAGTCGTAATATATACGTATATCTTTATTATGCATATAAATATTGATATAAATATACAAGACAAATACGTTTTTTTTCGTATGTGTAATAAATTAGAAAAAAAAAAGATGATGGACATAAGTATAATATGCGTTATACAATAAAGGAAATACTCGCGCGGCAACACTCATTATACGAAAAATAAAAGAAGGTATACCTGTGCAGTGTATACAAAGAATTTGTATATAAAATTAGTTGTTTCAATGCTTGCGAACAATACAATATATAGGCACGTAATGCTTGTTACGCAATTGTCGGCGGCGAATTGTACTTAAGCTATTGTAGTTGAGAAAATGCAAATCAGTGCCTTCGCTTTGCGTCGGTGGAACTATACAAAATACAGAACGCTCTCCATTGAAATTTAGCGTGTTGATCATTTTTTTTTTTTTTTCGAGAGCGTGCTCTCGAACAAGTCGATTGTAGGTTTCTCATCACTGTTGCATTCGATTTACACAATGACGATCGTATTATCATTGCGAAGTCGTTAACTGAATTCACTTTAAACAATTGTCTCTATCTTTATTTTCTCTAGGTGATTAAGGAATAAACTTGATGCACAAACTTGCCAAGCAAATTACTGTTTATTACATATTTTCAATACGATATGAAAATTTTCGTATTTTTATCTCGAATGAAAATCAGAGCTTACATAAATTACGATTGGGTTCTTTTTAGTTATTGTAATAATAACCGATGTGCATAGGTATACCTTATAGAGATGTGAAAGAGCGTGATTATTCTTCGAAAATTATTGACATGATCGAAGAGCTGTGAGACTATATGAATATCTTACATTATAAAGTGTTTGATTTTGTAAAAAATTTTTTAGCGTACGATAAGGAAGACTTCAATTTTACGAAAAAAAAAAAATCTTGAAGATCTTAAGCATACCATGACTATTATGGAAAAGCTCTCTCTATGCGAGAACGTGAATGTACGTCTCAATCATACGTTACGAGCTTACAGTTTGGATAAAAAGTTAATTTATGACTCATTTTCAATGCTTATTCCATCGCTGCTTCATTTTGTTTCAAATACTCAGAGTTTTAATATTTAAATACGTGTTCGCGTTTTCAAAACACCACAGGAATTTTGATTTTGCGCGCGCGCTTATGTATAGGTACGTTGCATCAAACATTATGTTTCTTATTTAAGCATTATAAATGGTGCATAATTGAAAGACTTATGAGGATGAGAAACGCGCGTAAAAATTGGTGAATGGATCGAGTTATGTTCGATGAAAAAGTGCTTCTAACAAAAATGAGTGCGTGATCGATTGAAAATTTTATTATAACGTTAAATTATAGTTAAATGATTCTACGCGGATACATACCAAGTGACTTTAATTTATTTGCATTAAAATGTGTACTGGCTTTTTTTTTTAAATTGTGTACTTGAAAACAATAACACGCGTCATCCTGTACAAATCTAAATAAAATTGTCATTTGTATATGCGAAAACAAACGTGAAATAATTTGCGCTTATATTTTCAATGAATATGAAAGAACGAAAGCATAAGATTAATTATGTTTATGTTACATCGACACCTTTATACAGCGAAGAGTAACGCGCCAGCGCGATTTAAGGCTTTTCAAGTTTTACACAACAACGAAAAGACACATGTATCTTATTTTTGTACCTACTTTTAATAAAAGTTTGTATGCTTTTTTGTATTTCAGACTTTGATTATTTATTCTCATGTGTACCTTTTCAACATCATTATCGTGTTTTGCTACACAGACGTATTTAGTGTAAAGTATAACAAATAAAGAAATTGAATAAAATTTTTATGAAAACTTGTTTAAATATGTTAAAGCTTATAAATTCCAGAAAAATTGAAAAGAAAGTACGATTCATCATTTTTCAATAAAAACTACTTATTCTTATCACACTATAAAAGTTTTGAAATTTCTTACATAAATAATATTTGAATTTTCCGCCATAAAAAAATTCAAAATGGCGTCAGCGTCACTTTCAAAGCGCTACGATGATTGGCTCATTTTTCTAAATTCAAAGTTCAAACGTTCATGAATGTGGCTGTATTCAGTTGTGTTTTGATCCCCTGCATGGTTGGTAATGCATAACTTTGAGCCGATAAATCTGATTATTTACATCACAGTTTAACCAACTTTTGGTCGGATTATCAAAGTCAAAGAAGGGCGAGCGGGACGACAGCAATGAAAAGTTTAGACAGAGTTATCGTCAGGGAATATCGATAGCCGACCAGTGAGCCATCGTTTTACAATAACAGGGAATCAAAATGAGTGTTTCATTTACAACAGCAACAACGCCTAAACAAAAAGGTGATTTGTACTTGGCGTCTTCTTTGTGCGATGGAGTGGAAGATAATGACTTGACGTAAGATTTCTCATTCAACAAGATTTATTGTACATTTAATTGATATCCCTTCCTAAATATGTTCTTATTGGCAATCAAATCTCGTTCAATAGACAAGTGACAACTCTTTTAACAACAAAAGATGCTGACCCAAACGTATTGATGCCACTGCATGGAATCACACCATTTCATTTGGTAATTGGCAATAACTCTGAAGGATTCGCTGAAGAAGTAACAAAGCTATTCTTGCGACATGGTGGAAATCCCAATGTGAGGTATGGCAGCTCGTTTTAAACTGAAAATTGAGTCATATTGCCAAAGTTATTTGTATGCTCCAGTTTATGTAATTAATTTGATCTTGTTATTTGGTGTAGTTTTTGACAAAATATTAACATACTGTGAGAAAGAAATCAAATGAAAATTACTTATTATTTCTATAGATCAGTTGATGGCATGACACCCGTTCATGTAGCAGCAGCATGGGGTCGAACTACAATTCTTGAGCTTTTACTGGCTAATGGCGGAGATCCACTTTGTCTTGATGATGATTATTGTTCTCCCATTCATTACGCTTTTCAAGGAGAGCATCATGATGCTGTGCAAATACTTACTAAATATTGTACAGATGAGGATGAAGAAGATGAAAAACCAAAATTTAAAAGAGAACTAGGTAAAATTATTTTTTTTAATTTTTCATACATTATTTGTATTTCACAATGAATCTATGGAAAATGTATGACTTTTTTAGACAAAGTACTAGTGAATAATGGTGAAGTATTGGCAGAGTACATTTTATCAGATGATTCCATATTTGATAGCTCCACTAAAGATTCTTCCTTCACAAGTAGCACCAATAGAAATTCTAAGATAAATACAAGTGATTATATGCCTGAAAGTAGTACAACAAATTCAGTGTCAATAAATAATGAATTTGTGACTATGAGAAAGAAAAGGAAAGAAACTACAAAAAATAAGTTTGATCTTAAAAAAGAAACTGAAGAAGAAGAAAAGCTTTTAATTAATAAAATCATTGCTCAGTTATCCAGTACCATTGCCAGTGATGTAGATTCAAGCGCATCGATATTTAAAGATTACGAAAGTGAATATTCTTCCAATGAAGTGAGTCCCCCAAAGCAGAAACGGATATCAATGACTTTCAATAGACCTAAGAAGAATAATGAGTGTACTAAGCTAGGGGAGAAATCTAATAACAATAGACGTAGTTCAACTTTACAAGTAATCAAACAGCATAATCATGTTTCACACTTGAATAATGATGTACTGAAATGCAACTTGAAAAAAACACCTAACATTTCAGAAAAGAATAATCTCGCAAAAAAAAGTATGCAATCTTTAACAAAAAAACAAGTTACTCCAAACAAGTTCGAAACTTCAACTTTAGTTCAAGATAGTTTTTCGTATATGAATAAATGGCTTGATGAAACAATCATTAGCAAATCACCAAATTTAATTATTGATACACGCTTACTCGAGAAAAAGTCAAAATTGACAAGAACTCCTTCATTGGAAAAGAGAGCCTCTCCAATATTTGCTAAAATATCGAGAAAATCACCTGCAGTTACACCTGCAAAAGGTAAAGATAAGAGCTCTAACAATTTGCATAGTTGTGTGACACCTATCAGTCGAATACCAAGACCAAAAAAATACTTCACAACACCATCTCACTTGAGAACTGCCAAAAGAAGTTTAGAAACACCAACAAAAACAGTTGTTCCAAATAAAAGAAAAGTGAATCCACCAGAAAGAATAGCTACATCAAAAACATCTAATACAAAAAGGCCTTTGAATCAAACGTACAGTAAAACTGAGTCTGAGGAAAATTCAGCACGTAGTAGCCGATCACAAAATATTAATTGCAAGAAAGCAAGTTTTAGGAAAATTGCTATGAATTTGGATGATTGTAAGTATGATGACGATGAAAATTTGATTAATGAAAGAAAAGACAATGTAAGAAGACAGAATGTAGAGAACCAATCAAATGCTAAGTGTCTGTCAGTGTTTGACAAGGAGTACAAAAAACGACTCCCAATACCTCATTATGTTTCTGGCATTGGTATGTTGGAATCATTGTCAAGATCAAATTCAAAGTCAGGCAGTGATAAAGAAAATACTTTATCAGACAAATCGCGAAAAACAGAAGCATTTATTGACAAAAATACAGTTGAAACTCTTTCAAATAAGGAATCTGTAAAAGAAAAATATAAGGAAGAACGTGAAATTTCTCAAGAGTTTGGAAAGTCTGCTAATGCTTACAATAGTCTCATGTGTGCAATAGGTTCTAGCTCATCAGTATCAAATGATAGTTATCAATCGTTATCCAAAAATGACGACGTTACTGTTGATAATGCAGATGATAAGAATGTGGATTTTAAACCACCATTATTCCAAAGTAATAATCTTAACCTTAATGATAGCGAGATTAAAATTTCTCCAAAACATGACTCAGATACATTTCTCAATGTAGAAGAAGAGTATAAGTATGAAGATCCTGAAGAAGGCGTTATTTTTTTAGAAAGAAGGTTGTGTGTTAGTCCACCTTGGTAAGATACATATACATCGCAAGCTCAATATTTTTCTTTAACTTCATTAGCTGTAATTATCGTTTTATTGGAAATTTAAATTAAATGGGTAGAATCAAATTTAAATTTCAACTGAAATTTATTCATGAAACTTGAATATTAAATCTTTAACTTGAAAAAATTAACTTGTATTATCAAATAACTAACAAAAATTTAATAATTTCTTATTTCAGTGCTTCTTCTGACATGAATTCTTCATACTATTCATGCAGTACTGCAAAGTCAGAGCCATTGCCTAGAGAATTACTCATGTTAGATAATATAACTTTACGAGAAAGGTTGAAAATTTTCGGCGAGAATCCTGGACCAATTACAGAAACAACTCATCGTTTGTACTTGAAACGTTTGCATAAATTAGAATCAGCAAGTAAAAATTCAATACATCCAAATTGTGCTTCCACCAATCAATCCAAAAAGTTGACTGATTCCAACACTGAGAGCAAACATTTAAAATCGTCATTACTCTCTATAGAATGGATACAAAATTTAGATGACTACGAAGTTAATGAACAAAAAATCTTTTTAGATTTTCAAAATCCTGATCCATCACGAAAGTGGCGGGAGGGAACTACTAAATGTTCCTTCAACTATCTTCTTTTGGACCCTCGAATAACAGAAGATCTTCCTAGGAGAGCAGGCACACTCAGTATGTCAGAAAAATGGAAAACTTTTCTGTCAGGAATCTTCTATGTTGGCAAAGGGAAACAATCGAGGCCTTATGCTCATCTTTATGATGCTTTCAAGATCTGGGTTTCGAAAAATCAACATGTTACTAGCAAAAAAATTCAAAGAATCCTTGATATTTGGAATGAAGGCAGAGGAGTCGTGGTTCTGCATGTATTTCATAATACAATTCCGGTTGAGGCCTACACTAGAGAAGCTGCAATGATCGAGGCACTGGGTACACAGAAATTAGGAAATTGCAAGTGTGGTGATTATTATGGAATAGTGGCTACATGGAGATCTAAAGAGAAGTGTGAACTGGGAAGGTACTTGCTTTTTAAATCTTTTCAAATTCTTCTTGTAGAGGGAGAAAGACAAATTTTTCCTGATAATCTTTAGGAGTGCTGTATCAGTGTAAATTGTTTCAAAATCATTAATACGTACTTACCAATTTGCTCAGGGGTACTTTGAACAATTCTAACATGTTAGGTTTGAACATGTTGCATAAAAAAAGGACTACTAAAGAATGTTTAGATTTTAAAAGACTGATAGTGATTAAGGCAAAGTACAATTGCAGTCAGATGGTGTGTGCTATATTTGGATAAACTGTATGAATGTTTGGAAGTTATTAGACAACCACATTAATAATTTTAATATTTTAACTTCTAGATTTGACTCAATATAGTAAGCAGATACTTATGTTGTTAAATGTATGTACTTAATCGCAAAACAAATGTACAATTGCTAGAAAAGTAAATCAATGTTTTACGACGATAATATTTTGTGACGAAAACTATTAGAACTTGTGCTATCAAATTTTGTAAAATTTCAGTATTTAACTCAAAATGTGGTAAAAAATTATGATTTAAGATAATGTTATGCTTTAACAAATATTAAGGTAGAATGAATATATACATGTCTATTGAATCTGTATAACTTTCGCTTTACAATATCTGAAACAAATTATAAATTTCATTTAAATGTAAGTTGAAATATACAAATTTTGTATTTGTTATATAAAGTATTTTTTTTAATGTCAAAATTTCGTGAGCAAGCTGATCAAAATCGATGTAAGTAAGAACATTTCTTGCCACTAGTGCCAAATATATATATATTGTAATTAACAATTGTTATTGAGGAATCACAAGATAAGAAATAGAGTATATATATATGCAATTATTGTTATGCAATAACATACAGAAATATATGGGTACATCGAGAAATTTATTCAAATTTTGAGAAAGCTATTGTAATATATCAAAATTATAAATATAAAAAAAGAAGATAAACTATTTTATTTTCTTTGCTAATATGTAATGTAAATCGTGTGTTATTTGCCACATTCCCTATTTTTGCCACTAAAATGCTTGAATTTCAAATACTCTATTACTAAGCGTAGATTTCTAAATCTTAATTCTTTAATTATATCTCTTTATTATTTTTGAAGTTCAGTATTTCAAAAATAAAAAATAAACTATACGACAACGCCATCTTACTAGAAGCATACAAACGAATTTGTTTGGAATTACATTTAGAAAAGGCGGACTTGGCTCTCGCAGTTATATCCGTGTGTGGGACCAGGGCACGTGTTAAGTATAGGTGTATATATATGTATATATAACAATACTTATATGCGCACATCAACAAGAAAAAAATTAATTTTGATCATCTTCAATGTGTTGTAATTAGAAAGGTAGTTACGGTTTCCACATACACATATGTACTTTAAAATGCACTTTACTGAGATAAAATGACAAGTAAAAAACTCCAAGTTTATTCGATTAGGAATGTAAACATTGTAAAATAAATGCAAATACTTCGCTGGTATGAAAGTTCGTTGCCAAGGTCTATTTCATCTATTTTAATTTTAGTGCTGTTTTTCATATCTGGAAGAGTTTGTGGAAAAGATTTTATCGCAATAAAGCATAAAAGTGTGCTCAAGACCTGGACACTACATGCAAGCTACAGAAGATTTAAATTTATATGTATGTATATGATACTCTAATTACTTATGTGCATCATTCAATAATTAAGTTTGGCTCTTTACACACAGCGTCTTCTAAAAATAGGTAACTGAAAAAATTTGTTCTTTGTTTACATTTTTCGTTTGACTCGAGGTCATTAACGTATAATGTTGATATATCTGTCATGTCCTAACATGCAGTAACCTAAGTACACAAGTTATTATTTTTGTAATTCTAAAATCTAGAATAGAACAACTGTTTGTGATTCCTTTTGCATCTCAAAAGCAACATCAAATCTTTCGTAACGAGATGATGGGATTCGATACATTTGACAGCTGACAACTGATATCACAAATGTTTACTTGTTTATTTTTGTTGTGGTTTTATTGAATTTTAAATGTGTTAGTTTGTAGAGGATTTTCACGGTACAAATTTATTATTTTTTATCAAAATTATCTTCGGTTTATGTTTGTGTATATCGTATAGGTTATGTATGTTTTTAAACCCGGGAAAAAAATTTTTTTCAAACAATCGGTATATCGTAAAACCAAATATGACATAAACGAAATCGCGCATATACTTATATACTTTGTTATCATTTTTACGAGCTGTTTATCAAATATGAATATCTATTTGATTTTCGCGGTATTTACGATTCGTTTTATTTATTTATTGTTTGTAGTCATTTGAGAAGATAACATCAATCTAAAATATACTTTACAATTTTTCAGGAAAATTCACAGTTATGTAATTAAAAGGCCGTAAAAGGCGTTACAAAATTCCTTTGAGTTCTGTGAAATATTATTCAATTCTAATAATTCATAATCATGCATGTATTCAATAAAGCGTTTGATGAAATATCTATAACTACATTGTATGAGGAAAATAAATTTTTTTTTATTTGTAAATATGTAAAAAAAATATGTATAACAGAATGTGTAACTATACCATTTTTAAGTGTTAATGCTAATAATACGAATCTTATACCACGGCTTCGCGAAATAAAATAAAACTTTCAATAAATACACATGTTGTACACCTTCCCCATATAATTATCCTACATATTATTGACATTCAATTTAGAATCGTAAGTTTTCTGAAAAATTGATTATTGTGTAAATAAATAAAAAATAAAATAATAACAATTTAAACATGATTGAGAAAATATATACAATATGTTTCTATTATTATTATGTCTGTATGTACGTTCAAATCTAACAATCAAGATAATAAAAATTAATTGTATTCGGAGTTATAAATAGAAACTGCAATTTTGACAATCCAGAAAAATTGAAGTGGTGAAAAATACTGTTGAACGTATTATACGCGATAAAGCGACAAAAAGAAAATTGAAACTACAAACAGTCAAATTTTTAATTTGCAGGTACAATTTTTATCTATTGACGAAATTAAATTTATAACCATTGTCATAAAAAATGTATTTTAACTTTCAGCTTACAATATTTTTTGGCTCAACGTCGCCAAAAACTGATATTTTATCTGCAGTGATATAAACCGTTATTTAATTTTCTGGAGAAATGCACAGAGGCTCTGTACCAGTCGAGAATACAAATCGATGGCTTGCGAAATAAAAAATTGCTGCACCAATAGTCGGATATTTTATATCATTTTGCACTTGTAAAAAAAATTTTTTAATAGAATAAAATGTATAAATAATGTTATATGTAATTCTATAGCAAAATTAATTTGCAAAAAAATGTAAATATTTTCTTAGTGAATTTAGATTAACTGTACATTTGTAGTGCCATCTAATTAACATCGCTTTATAGTTATAAGCTGCTTTACTAACAAAATCAAGTAGATTTTCGTATTTGAAAATAAAAAAAAGCGTTTTTCATTCAAGATGTTACAGAACAAGATCCATTGTACATCGATCGATACATAAAAGAAGAACTGATAGACGAGGAGTGGAACGAAATACCATATTGTCAAGTGTTCAACTATTACTCCGGTATGTAGTCTTATACAACTTCAATAGCTTATACTCTTAGTAAATAATCAAATTTTCAATATTTAAGCTACTAATCTAGCAATTTCTCGTATGTGATTTAACTTCCGGCATATAAAAATATATTTCGCATACAATTTCTGTCATTCATTTGCGTGTTTTATGTAATATTTGTTTAAGAAATCGGCGATTTTGACAACAACGCAGTTCAAGCAGACTTGCAGTTGGAAGAAAAATATAGGATTCCAATTTCATCTACAAAATCAAAAAATAAAGCAAGTTAGTATACTTTTTAATTGAAAACCTTTAACACTCACCACGAAATTTTGTCAAAAAATATTTATTATTATAAATTTTGTTATGTATTCAAGGTTACAGACACTTGATCAGACTTTATTGCAAGAAGTGTGGATCTAGTTCTGAACAGGACTTCCAAACTGACTTTAGTAAGACTTATAATTGTGAAAAGAAAAACTGTGGAGAATTTTTAAGTTTTCAATGCATTACTTGCGAAAATTACTACAAACACTTACCTAGTGCTTACAGACATGTCAGATACAGTTGTAAAGGTTTGAAGAAGGTTATCAAAACTGAAGTTAAAACAGAGCCTGATATTCAGACTTCCAACACAAGAGTTTACAATCCATATGGCCGCAAAAATCAACGGTCAATTAATGAAATTAAAAAGAGAAATGGATATTTAGAGTGTTCAAAATGTGATAGATTGTACAAAACCATCAAGTCACTTCACGCACACATGAAGCTTTGTGGAACCGAGAAACATATTACGTGTGAATTTTGTTCGTTTAAAAGTAAATACGCCCAGAGTATTAAACAGCATATTGAAAAACTGCACATAAAAAAAGAAAAAAAAGACTCTCAAGCACGTAATAATGTGGCAAAATCGAAGCCGAAACGTGTTAATCGTGTCAAAAAACGTAGGCGTGTGAGAAAATTAAAGTATAACACGGGACTGTCCACTTGGTTTTGTTGCGAGCATTGTAATTATGAAATATATCGTAAAGACCAATTAGTGATCCATATGCAACGGAACCATTCCGAAATTTATCCACTTAATTCATTTACTTGTAAACTTTGTAAAAAAAATTGTGGCGATGTTTACGCTTTTAATAGTCATATGAAGAACAAGTGTATTTGTAGAAATGCCCGAGTAATTCTCAATGATTTAAAAGTATAATACTAGATTTTGTAAATTGTTCTTATTTTTGTAATAAAATTTTTTTGTAATTCATTTTGGTACTCAGTTTATTAATTTGATACTATTGCTACATTGAACTATTTTAGAACTTCAAATGAAAAGTGACACAGAATAATTTTTTTTTAAGTTTCATCGATATTATATGGATTGGACATTTTATTACGGGCAAATCTAGAAATCCTTTAATTTTTTATGTTTTGCGCTTTATTTTTTCAGCTACGTTAATGATTTAGGATGTTAGAACATGTTTTAATAAGCTAAATTTACATTTATATCTTCAAAATATAATTGGAAAATCTAATATGTATGTAAATCATAACGCTATCTTGAAATAAGAAAGAAAATGCGCAAATAATAAAATCAATTAGTAACATTCTAAAATAAATTTTTTTTGCCGACGCTCCAAAATTTGGAGTAACGTTCAAAACTCTTTCAGACTTTAACAAGATGTTATTTTTGACAATTCATTAAACGGTTTTCCGCATAGAAAAGTAATTATAGGTAGCTTTTGGAACTCACGTGTTACTTTTTTCAATATGATTAAAAAATTTAACAATTCGAGGATTTACGCGATTCTGAAAAATATTGTACATACATACAACGATACTTCTGACCTAAGTATCCCATCGTTGCACGGTGTATTATCGTCCTCGCTGGAGCTCGGGCGATAATTTTACGCCGTGCAATAATGGACTACTTAGGTCACTCGTATCGTAATACACTATAACGATCTACAATTGGAAGCTACTCTTAATTAGAAATTGAAGGCAAATAGTGTGCGACATTTTTGTTTTACTCAACATCACCACGTTATGTTTGGTTTTCATTTGCATAAAGTGCCCAACTTGATAATTTGAAGATTGAATAAATGCTTCAATTGGATGCAAGATAGTGCGTTATACAGTGGAATAGATATTAATCTTGAATAATAAAAATCCAAAACACTGACTATAAAATGAAGCACTTTGATTGAAATAGCAAAAAAGTTTATATTGAATTATGAATGATTTTTGGCACGAAACTATAAGCCATAAAATTGCATTTATCTAAACGCATGATGTCAACAGTATCAATGAAATGAAACAATTGATTCAGGAAGTATTAAAAAAAGCGCAATAAAAATAGTGTTTTGAAGAAAATAATTTGAATGAATAAAATTGTAGGAAAACTTAGCAGTCTTTATTAGTGTAAAGAACGTTACATGAATTGGTTATAATAATTCAATCGTTATTTAATTCACGAATTATTTGAAGCTTTTATCTACGCATATGATAACAAAAATTAAATAGGAAAATGTATAAAACATTGAGTCGAAAAGTATAAATAATAAATATATATATGAATATATTTGTAATTTTGTTAATTCACGTTTACACTTTTTTAGATAGACACACTAGACAGACAGGAAATGATGATTTATTGGATTCAAATGACGGGGGTAGAAATTACACAGTCGATAAATCGATAATCAGCTGTTGATACTATCGACTAGCTATCAGCAACAGTAGCAACACGGTGCGGGCCGCGCGCACGGTTCCGCCGGGTTAATCCACCAACACACCGCTACTAACAGAGGCTCGTAAGAGCAAGTAGTGCCATTTCACCAACAAACAAATAACAATGAATGCCGATTAAAAGGCTTTGTTTATATTATTGTTTTAATTGTAGTGGTGACCGTTAGTATCATACTCGAAAAGGCAATTACATATTGCGGACACGCATGATTTCTTGAGTAAGTTCAAAGTATTAATATCAAAATAAATATTTTTAAGACCACATTTTGTAATACGTACTATATACTCTATAGAGTTCTTTCTGAATTTGTCATAATTTTGATGATTGTAAAAAGTAAAGTTGAATCAATAATTTTTAATGTTACATAGATATTTCGACATAATACCAATACTATTCTACCGTCTGTTTAAACAAATTACTGATAAATATATTTTGAAAGAGGAAATAGTACATTGAATTCTTATTGGCTAAATTGACTGCTCCATTAAGGGATTCTAATCATCAATCGAAATTCTTTTTTACAATTATAAAATTCTAAATTTAATTTCTAAACGTTACATAATCTCACACTTATTAGATGACTAAAATAGAGGTTATGCATATAAGCTAACTCAAATCCAAATGATGCCAATGGTGTGATGCATTAAGGACGTTTCCCTGTTTATAAAAGTAATTACAGAATTTGATGAAAACCGAGAATATCAAAGTTGAGAGTGTTTTGAACTTACAGTAATTTTTTCAGCATATGTTATAAGCCAAATACCGAAGAAATGAGACGATAAAACTACTAAAATTTTTAGGTTAAACATGGGCTCTTATGGGAGAGCCTCGAAATCATTGAAAAAAAGTATGATAGAAATGACACACATTAACAAGATTGCGAGAATTAATAGAAAAACATTCATGGAACAATGCTGCAAAGTTTGAGCATGTGTTATAATGCTTTTTACTCAAATATTAATTAAAAACGGCTAGCAGCGACAAAATTATGTTACAAGCTATGCACTTTTTTATGTAATAGGCTTTCTGCTATTATTTTTTTTCACTCTCTAATTATAAAATAAGTGATTCTGACATTATTTGCAAATATGTTTATATTTTTAATAATGTTTTCCGACTTATAAAATTAAACTTTGTGTGGATAATGTAGTTCGCTACTGCAATGCAGAGCTAAACAGGGAAACGTCCTTAATGTATTGACGTTTTATTCAATGAATGTTGAAAAGAAATTCTTCACCTCGAATATTAATTTTTGAGTGCTATGGAATTGACAATCATATTTTCTTTCCAATAAATTAATAAGCTATACTATTTTTTATGTACTTGATAGCAGCTTCGGCTTCGAATAATGGATAACATAATTTCAATATATCGATGGCCCCTAGCAAAAAGACACTATCTCAGCGGTTAGAGCAAAATGACACTATCTCGCTGATCATTCAAAAAGACACTATCTCGCGAGTCAATTCAAAAAAGGACTATCTCGCGAGTCAATTCAAAAAAGCACTATCTCGGCGGTCAATGCAAAAAAGGCACTATCTCGGCCGCCGAATTAACAAGGTTATATCCGCATTATCCCTTATAACGAATAAATCGCTGAATCATCATACTTCAAGCCGGAAAATCGAGCACGTTGAGATCGCGATACTTATTAGGCAATGTATTTAAATTTTCGGCTACCGAGAAAGTAAAATTAAAAAAAAAATTTATGTCTGATCAAACTCGCATCATTCCACTTAGTAAAAGATGTATCATTATTATCAATTTTTTAAGTAATTTTTTAAGATATAAATTATATTTACAACAAAAAACAAAATTTTATTTTTGTAAGATAGAAATATATTTTATTTTCTGCTCATTTATTTTACAATGATTATGATTTGAAGAATAACACAATGTGATTTCCGAATCTCAACGTGCTCGACTTTCCGGCTTGAAGTATGACGATTCAGCGATTTATTTGTTATAAGGGTTGTAAGCTGTAATGTGGATATAACCTTGTTAATTCGGCGGCCGAGATAGTGCTTTTTTGCATTGACCGCCGAGATAGTGCTTTTTTGAATTGACTCGCGAGATAGTGCTTTTTTGAATTGACCCGCGAGATAGTGTTTTTTTGAATTGACTCGCGAAATAGTGTCTTTTTGAATGATCAGCGAGATAGTGTCATTTTGCTAGGGGCCATCGATATTGATGTTGCTGAAATTAAATTAAAATTAATTAATGTTGCAATTACTTTTTTTGTACTTTAAAACATGTTTTGACAAGTACAGAAAGATCGAGTGAGAAATTGATGCTCAAATAATAACAATTTATTGAATGTTACTACAGTTGTAATTTCAATTATAATGTTATTTGCATGAAACTTATAAAAAAACAAACAAACAAACAAACAAACAAAAACAAATATAAGTAAAGAATAAATGTACTATCAAAGATTGAAAATATCTTTAGTGTTGGAGTACGATACGATAGGAAAGACAATAAAAGTTATAACTATCTGTGATTGGTCTGTGATTGTTGGAATATGATGTAATGTATAATTACTGATTTCAATTCATGATTCAAAAGTTCAGGAGGATTATTGAAATAAATAAAATATATGTTGACGATATAATATATCATAAGATTGTCGTTGTGATATTTATGGTCCTAAGCGACATGGAATCTATGAATCAGAATGTAAAAGATTATTTGCACGACATAGTGTCAGTTCACGACAGAGAAAAATCGATAATTGTTCCGTAGACGAATATAATTTATGTTAGCTTGATGATAGCTGTAGAGAACATTAGTTGACTGTCAATAAAATGATATCCGAATATTTATAAAGCTTTTATTTTTTATATCAATCATTGTAGCCTCTGATAAGGATACATTGAAGGTTTTTCATTGATTAACGTTTGTCAGGTTCACGTTTGCAAATATTTTTTATATTTAGAAAATAAAACATATTTAGAAAAACTGAAATAACGCCGCCAGCGCGGTTCTGTAAGTATTTGCTGAAATTAAAGCTTTACTTTGTACAGGGGAAAATGTTTTATGCGCGCTCTATTGATTCTATACTCATATTACAAAAATTTATCCAATATTCCTACTGAAAAACATCATGTGATGTCTCACATGATCTATCAGGAGATTGGTCACGAGACGTTTTTGTATGATTATATTCACGTGAAATCTCGTGACATCACGTGAAAAAATCACTTTAAAAATCGATCATCATCCTCGAATATTTGTATTTTTTTTTCTCTTTTACTTGGAATAAATTTATAAATTCAACACGATATCACGTGACGAGTAATCCAAACGTGATATCATGTGATTAGACTAGACTTCACGAGAACAATCATGCAA
>JAWWMK010002290.1:0-34156 GCA_035047105.1 Galeopsomyia nigrocyanea
CCCCCCCCCCCCCCCCCCCCCCCGTGGGCGATTGGCGCCAACTCGGATCCTTGTCCTTTTTTTGCTTAATTTAATGCTTGCGGTTATCGCTAATTGATATGAATGGACTTACGCAACTGTGTGTGGAGAGAGAGAGAGAGAGAGAGAGAAAGAGAGAGAGAAATTGAATTTTGTTTTTGTTGGCTTACCTGAAATACAAAAAAAGAAAGACATGCATTGTTATTTACTGTTTAGACCACGCATCAACGGTGTATATCGTAATAATGCCGACTATTTTAGGCATCAACAACAACAACGTAGGACCGAAAACGAAAGTGGAACAGAAATAAAAAAAATAAATCTACTCAGGCTCAACTCGAACATGAAAGTAACTCAATTCATTAAAAGTATACGTTCCGTGTCATTCAATCTGAAGAAAATGTCAGATATTTCCATTAACCCTCGCAACCCAACTTCGATATCGCAACAATAAGCCTAAAAATAATTTTTCCCCTTGTCAAACGATATCGTCCAAGTCACGAGCACATACATAGAAAGTTTGATGAAAAGAAAGCTTTTTCGAGTCAAAAGCTCGGGAAAACAACGAAAATAACTCCGCGCGTCTTGAGCATGAAACAGCATTTGTCAAAGTTCGCTTTCATCTCATTGCTACTCTGCCTTCCAATTCACACATCGCCGTCGAGAGAGAAAAAAAAGCCCCTTTCAACTTGCCCTCCATCACGCGACATTCAATTGTAACAAAAGTTATATATACAGAGTGGAGAAGAGAAGTAGGTCAGATCTATCAAGTTGTGTACTTCGCGACGATCGTGAAGCCGATAACGTTGGATGAAAAAAGAGTGAAGTATTGCGGCATTAGATCTATTCCGTAATGAACGTGATATATATATATATATATTCGCACACATATACATGTATAATCTACGGTGTGGGAAAGCAACACCACCGAGAGGTTTGTCATCCCTTTGGCTTGAAAAGCCGAAGATTACTTTGCCGGATATTGAAAGCGCTGCTATACTCGCCTATAAATCAATGCTCAAATCCCGACATAAACACACGGCAGTAAGAAAGCAATTGCTTTCTCGTTAAATGTGACGAACGCGCAGAAACGTCGTTGTTGGGCGGAAAATTTCGTTTCGCGGAAACGCCTGTAGGAGCCAAGGTCGCTTTCGTGGAAATTCGCTGTCCGCTCTTTTCATCGAATATTCAGAGAAAACGATCGAGCTTTTGATTATTATATTCGGCGGGATCGATTGAATTGCCAAGCACGCGCTTGCCGCACTCGTGGCGGTCGCGGACGTTAATTACGCGTCCTTTGACGACGGAGTACACAACGTACCGTTAATTATTCAATTTGCGCGCGCGGTGCGTATTTTCCCCCTTAAAAATCAATCTATATGCCCGAGAATGGTTTCACGCAAATCGACGCGTTACTGCGCGGCGACCTACTTTACGCGAGAAAATGAGAAGCACCTTATTTATTCTTTTTTCTCTCTCTCTCTCTCTTTATACTCGATGTGCATTATCACAGTGTGCATAAATCTCTCTCGATAAGCAACAGCAAAGATGATGATACGACGTGGGAGGAGGGTATTGCTTTTGTGCGCGGGAGGGTGGATAAGAAATCTTTAGTGGTAGCGATATTTTGCTTGACCGCAGGAGGGCGGTATATTTTCGCTGCGCACATATGTACGTATTAAGTAGAAGATGTGCGCGCGCTCGAAGCTATTATAGTTGGGGACAGAGAGAGAGAGAAAAAAAAGAGGAATCGAGAGCTGTGAACAAGCGGTAAACAGAGTGATAGTTCGCGAGTAAATGAGTCAACAAGTTTTCGATATTTGCAGGCGATGAGTCGGCAAACGATATATACGAATGGAAACATGTTTTTATATGTGAATTTCGCGCTTTATACGCGGAATTTTGACATTTGCAAACTGACGCAACGATATAATTGAGTTAAAACGCGTAATTTTTTTTTCTTTTTCAATCGTAAATTCAAACGTAGTTCATATGTAATAATTACCCGTCGGGTTATTGCACCAGAAGCATCATCACAATGTAGCCATGATTATATTCAATAAACTAGGCTGTTTATTCGACATCCTAACTCTTTCCTAACCGCATCGTGCTGCATTCTTTTTCTTTTTTCGTAAACACCCTTGTCACCCATGACGCGCTTGCACAAACTTTATTAGTGACTTTCATTTTTTTTTTCTTCTACAGAGCCCTTTGGCAACGACGTTGATAATTAGATGAAAATCCGTGTACGCAACTTTCTCATTATTAACCGCCGCATACATATGCGTTTCATCTCTTGGCAAAGTTGCATTACGCAGATTTTCTTTTCTTGTTTTTTTTTTTAATTAAGTCACCGGGGAAATTTTTAATATACATACAATGCACCGAATTTCTCTGCATACATATTATAATAGAGATGACTTGCACAACAGAGAGAAAGAGAAAAAAAATAATAATAAAGACGTTGCTGCATCTGACTTGCTTCGCGCAGGAAACGTAATACAAACGCAATGTATATGCTACTAGAGAGAAAGAGAGTGCAATAGATCGATTAATTAATCTTCGCGATCGTTTTCTAATCATTGCGCAAGCACTCCTGCATTCGTTTCAAACTGCGAGCGTCGATCACCGCTCGCGGGCCATTAATTAGGGCGCGCAACTTACTCATGACGCGCGGCTGTAGTGCAATTTTTTTCGGCTTCATCTGCATGACAATATTGAAAAGTCGTTACAATTTATGATCAAAAGTACATTTCGTATTGATATCGATGCGTTTTTTTTCAATTCACAGTTGGTATAGCAATGAGACAATACTTTATTAAGCCTATGGAGATGACTAATCGCGTGTGATTTAAATAAATTACGTCCTCGAATCTATTTTGACTAATTTTCGAATGCTATTTATACAGCACTTATGTCGCTGTCGATTAATGCTAATGTCGTAGATGTTTCGATAAGCTCGTTAGTAATTTCAGCGCAGGGATAATGAATTAAGTATCGATTTATCCCCGTGTCCCATATCACTGCAACTAAATAACTTCCGCGTATACCTTACGTCATAGAAGCAGTAAACGACCATTTTCTCATCATACAAATCATCCATATAAGTGAGGCATAACTAAATCATGATAGTTCCGATAACAATAAGTCTACGTCGTATCGCTCACAATAGTATCTAATTTGTCCGATACGATATGTCGCGTGGAGAGTCCAAAAACGCCGTCCTCGAGTGTAAGTAAAGCTCGGCTCTCACATTAATCAGTGAATTTATCTAAAGTGCTCCCACCCTAATTTATATAAATTTCCTCGCTACCGTACAATAATCTATCATACCGCAACTCGCAATAAATTTCGAGGTCGTCGAAGAAAAAATATTTCCTCGTGAGTACAATGCCCTCCTATCGTTGTCTCGGGAAAAGAAAGAAACATCCCCGTTCGTGAAAGAAATTCTTTTAAAATGTCTCGATATACGTATAATACACGGAAATATTGTTTCGCGAGAGACAGAAAACAAAAAAAAAATCCGCAGCAGCCCTCCATGTAAAGCAGCGCGATATATAGGGGAGAGGGATATATATCCTTGACACGTATTGTATAAGCCGTGCCCTAACGAATATCATCGTCAAACATACATACACGTGCAAACACACACACACGTGTGCAGTGCACGTGGGGCGTGTGCGATATGCGATGGTTGTTTGCTGTACATTGCAGCACGGTGGTCCGGATTATTTTCATGGGTGCGCCATCTCGCCGAGTGTTCATCCAATGTGAGTTACGCTCTTATATATATACGTAGCGCTTCTGTGTTTTTCGCGAATCGACGATATATTATAGCATCGTCGTCGTCGTCGCGGCGGCCGACGAGCCCTAATACTAGGCGAATGTGTCTATATATATGCGCCTTATATATGCTTTCAGCGCACTCCGTGTGAATTCGTCGTTATAGTCGAGAGCGCGATGCACGAGCTGTTTGAATTGCCTCTTTGAAAGGAGAGCGAACAACGAGGCTCTCGTGTGAGCGTTGATTCTTTTTTTTCTTCTTC
Organism: Galeopsomyia nigrocyanea; assembly: GCA_035047105.1. Taxonomy (NCBI): domain Eukaryota; kingdom Metazoa; phylum Arthropoda; class Insecta; order Hymenoptera; family Eulophidae; genus Galeopsomyia; species Galeopsomyia nigrocyanea. The sequence goes on from JAWWMK010002290.1 coordinate 4,065, forward strand.
TCGAGAGGGGATTCGATCGACGAGGCTTGTACGTCTTTTTCTTCGCTGATAATACTTTTGTTTTTTTTTTTAATTTTTTTTTTCTAATTGTTGAATGGTATTTTTAAATTACAAATTACCATTTTTTTTAAATGAGTAATCGTTTTAATTTGTGAAGAGTTGCGCTCTAATGGGAGTATTTTTCGAAAGCTATACATCTTGCAACTGCACAGTATACTAATTAGATGTTTGTCGCGATCACTAGTCAATTTCAATTGTTTTCTGCTTGAATGGTTTTCAAATACTCCGAATATCCAATAACATTTTGTCTTCAATTTGAAATTGATAGTTTCCATTTCAATATAACAGTGCCACGTGCAAATAATAAAACCATCGAGATAAATAAGAACTCTCATAAAGCAAATTCAATTTAAGAAACGGATTCGCATCTATACAAGCTCGCGTGCTCGAAATGAAAGAAGAATGGAATATTCGCTGTCAGAATCGCATATAAACGTATTCTTTTGTCTCGCTGCACAAATTGCCCAATATGGGGTACAAAATTTTGCCGCTCGACATGAAGCTCTCGGAATTTACTGGTATTGCGGAGTGACGCCAATTAGCGTTAACTAGTGGTTTTGAGGCTGTGTGTGTATGTGTGTCGTTGGACAACGCTAACTATTGGTTTTGCAGCATTGTAAACACCCGCGGCAATATTCGGCTCTCCTTTTGCTGTGTAAACCCTTGTGGCAGTGTTTTCTCAGTGGATTGCACTTTGGCGAATTGATGCGCACGTGTGCACGGTGGCTCTTATTCCGATTGATTGTCATACACATAGATTCGTTTCATGGAATTGGGAAATAAAACGACCTATTGTTCGTAGTGAAGTTGACTTTTTTATCGACGAGTAACGACACGTTTTTGCGCGCGGTTAATAAAAAGTGGGAAGCTCGTGTCGTTAAAAAAGTGAATATATACTTTTTGTAAAAGCCATTTCAACTTCGTAATTACGAAACTTTCTGGATTACATTCAGATTTTTCCGATTGTATTTGTTATCGATTGTGCTGCGATTTGGATGAAAAAAAAAATAATAATTGCGCAGTGTTGTTACAAAAACTTTTAAATGGAAATAAATTGAATTTTAATGAACAGCATTTGCGCTGTGTTTTTTTTATTCAATTGAAGTTTTTCCAAACGAACTAATTTAAAATCAGCCAAAACTATATCGATGTATTTTTATTCATCCAGAATTGCTTGCAGTAAGTAAATTAGATCTGCGCAATATTATTATGGCTATACAGCATCATGCATACTGTTCATGTAATCGCGAGTCCATCAAAAGCAGCGTTTAGAACCCAATTAGTTCAAACTTTAGACGCATGCACGAAATACTTGTAACTCAATTTCCGTGTACATCTCGAATCAAACGAAGCCTTAGATTTACACTGAAGCGAAACATCATCCGTTTGGCATCAAACGCAAATACATTTTACTCGACGTTGAAATTCGGATCTTAAATCCTGCACGCTCAAATTGTCAAAAGAAATTCCTATGAAGATGTTCCATTTCATTCTGCCGTATACGTCCCAGATATCACGTATGTCAAAAGACAGATGGAAACAAAGCACACTGAAAGAAAAGCCCAGCTCTTGTAACAAGAGGCTTTCCCTTGCTATAAGAGGAATTTTCTTTCCGTATATTCTGTAGAGGAATTCTTCTGACGACAAGAATCCTATTTTTCAATTTTTTTTGTTTTTCAGTGCCGAATCGCAACGCGTCAGCGCAGAATTTTCAAGTGCGCTATTTACGCGTGGGCGCGAAATACACGGGAGTGAGTGTTTATAGCGACGCCCACGAATCGTGTAAACAAACTCGCGAACGAGCGGCAAAAGTCACTCAACTCACTTTTATTACGTGTAAAGCTCCAAGTAATTGAGTCGTTATATATACGCAGGCAAATACGTCATACTTCAACTGTCGAACACGTTCGCACCCTTCTGCATGGAAAATTTCCGTAACCCATATTGCTACAACTCTTCGATAATTTTCTTTGGATTTTTCTCACAGAGAAATTTTTTTTTTATTATGCGCGCATAGAAAAGTTGATAAAAGATTTTGTTTATTTATGAATCACGAAACCCATTAAAACGCGCATCTGATCCCTCTCGTTTTGCATAAAAACAGCTTTTACTATTTCAAATAAAAGTGAGCAGGAAGAATTCGTATATAAAGGAAGAAAATACAATATCAAATGGACTTTATAGATCATGACATTTTTATCTGAAAAATATTTTATCAAAATATTTTAAAAGCATCCGAGAAACGTCACAACTCTTTTTGTAAGATTTTCCCATCTTCATTTATCTTGCATTTGACGTCTAAAAAGCATTTTTCCATAAAAATACTTTCGAGAAAAGCTCATTATTTATTTCCTGATCTCCAACTGTCAACCACTAACAAAGTCTATCTCATTTCGTAATACATAATGTTCCTTCCTATACATTTTCATACATACACTTCATTAGAGATACACGCAGAGGAAAACTCGCACAACCAGAATGGCACAATGGCCCTGCTTGTTTACTCTTTTTCTACTTCTCTCTCTCTCTCTTTCTTTTTTTTCAGGCAAAACCTTGTTAGAGAGTTTGCGTGCGAGCATAACCATAAGGCGTGAATTACGAAAGAAATCGCACGCACACAGCTAATTGTATTATACATGGCGTGCGTCTTATGGGCGGACACCACTCGAAAGAAAGAAAGGGAAAGAGAGAGAGAAAGGAAGTGTCAGAGAGGATATTATACCGTGCGTCCGTTATTATGTAGCATTGCAATTCTTCTTCATGCCAATTGAATGAGCATTGTCTAGGTGCTACGCGGATATATATCCTATATACTAAGAGAAAAATGCGTATATATTTTACGTAACTCAAATCTGTTCTATTTTCTTTTTCGGCATTGTACCAACGGTTTCTTTGATCCTTCGTATACGGGATTTCAAAGCGTCAATCCGATTACGAACTTTTTTTATCAAGGATTTGGCTGTCGACTATTACTGTTCACGGACTTGAAATGCAGTTGAAAAAGCTTTTTCGATTTAGATGCACGCGTGGATGTACGCGGAATTCGTTAGAGAGAGAGAGAGAGAGGCGCATTACTTCGGTCACGATCTCTGGAAAATCCTTTACCACGCGCGCGTGTGTTCGTTACACACGCGTGGGATAGAGGAGAGAAATGTGGCTGGCTAGCCGAGCGTAAAAAGAAGAGATAGGATAGTTTCGAGGAAATGTGCTACCGTTCGTGGTGCACTCGGAATCCAATGGAAAAGAGTTCTCGATTGATGATTGACTATACGGTCAAAAATGTTCGACGATCTTTTATTTTTTCTTTTTTTTTCGCTGACTGTGCTAGCGAGGCTTTCATTGTGTCTGAATTTTTTTTCCCCTGCGAATTGTAGTTGTGCAGTGAGATAACTGATTGCCTGCTGGGAATGCTTATTGCGAAAGCCATTTCCATCATTGGGATGTGAAAAATTGATTTCGTACTCTCGATGTTTCAGAATGAATTATTGCTCGTTCGGCCTAATGTGGTCTTCTATTTTTCAATTGTCGTAAACCGATTATACGTCATGATATAATTCTTTGTCTTTACGATCGACTTTTTCAATTCACAATTCCCTTTGTATAACTAAAAGATATTTTTAGAATAAGCCATGAGCTTCAAAGAGAGCTTTATACGTGCCATTGAAATCTGTCGATAATAGTCGAGTTTTATAAGAACGTCCGCCTGCACAAGCCGTTGATATTTCAAATCGTGAATTTTTCTCTGAGCATTCGCATTTCAGCATTCATATATACATTTTCTATAAAAAGAAACCTAGAGAAAGCCAATATCTTCCTTCAATCGGTGAAAAACTTTTTCAAAGGCAAAAAATTTTTAATTTGACGTCGACTTTTCTGCGACGAGATATATAAAAGAAATACGACAATTCAGCATTGCAAATAATTTTATTCTGACAGAAAATGTTCTGTTGCATTCAGAACTTTTGCTGAGCAAAATCGACTATAAACTCGAATAAAAGCTCGATAAAGTTATCAAACTTAGTAAAGTAAAAAATGACAACTACGCAACTTAAACAGCTCAAACTTCTCATACTACCTACCTTTGTGCAGCAAAGTTAGCAAGCACAGAGACGTAGCGTCGATGTCATCCTTACGTCTATAAAGTCTATCCTGTAATATTTACTTTGAAAGGACGAATCTCGAGTTCGAAATTGCATGTATATACCGTCATCGGAAAGGACAAAGGACAACAACATAACTCGAACAGCTTACAGTTCAAGTAAGAAGCAATGTCTCTTGGCACGACGTACGCGTCGACAGCAAAGTTTGCAAGCGCAGAGGCGTCATTCTCGCGTCTATACACATAGTCTATATCGTTAGGAGATTCTCATCGGTAGCTACTCTGCCCACATGCAAGCTTCGTAAATCGTCGCTTTGAAAGGACGATTCTCTCGAGCTATGTAGCGCAAACGCGAAACTAACAGCAGCAAACGCGGCAAAGGGAAAGGGAGAGACAAGACTAAAGTTCATAGCAAGAGAGTTTTGTCTCTCTATCTCTCTCTCCTTCTCTCACACAAATGCACTATATAATAGCTATACTTGCGACGACGACGACGATGGTGCAACTTATACTCGCGGCTCAAAACATCCGGTTCGATCGTGAGCTCTAGCTTGCACGCTTTTATGCCGATTAGGGAGAAAATTCGCGCTGATGATAAATTCTTTAATTACTCTTGCGTAAGTCGATTACACGAGCGCCAGCGTCGTTTTATGGCTTTTTGCATTCTTCTATGTGCATGGCGTGACGATGATGCCTTCGAACGGGAATCTTTTTTTCCTTTTTTTTGGGTTCACGGTTGCTTCATCTGTATAATAAATACGGTGAGAAAGCTATTAGTTGTGGGGATATAATGAAAATTCATTGCATTACTGAAGGGCTAATGAATATTATATACATATTCGATCGAAATACGAAATCATCAACTACTGTTGCAGACTCAGGGGGGGGGGGGGCGTTCGCGAGATTTTTGCAATAGACATCGGTGTACGCGCTAACGACTATATAATTGAAGAGACGTTGCATTGCTTCCACAATTGTAATGTTGGATAAGGTATTTAATAACGTATGACATTTCTGCGTTGCTACCTTACAAAAAAAAAAACTTTTTTCATTTTAAAAGTATAGAATGACGATCTTCGGAGTCGGAATTAAAATTCGCAATGAAATTAATTTTGAACTATAGCGGAATCCGTAAGTGAATAAACTTCCGACTTGGCCAACGATGAAAAAAGTTTTAATTACTTTATGAAAAAAAAAAGAATGGCTGCTGAGATTCAGGGTGAAGTTTTATGCGAGAAATCTCGGACGGCAAGTTAAATATTTCCAACTCATTAAACTCGGGAGCTTCTCATGCTTTCGTAGAAAAAGAAATTTGTTTAAATTTTTTCATCCTAAAGCACCATTGTTCCAACCGATTTTAATCATTCAACCGAAAAAAAAAATTATTCAATAGAAACTAGCTTGACAATGTTTCGGAAATACCGTGTACCAGATCGAAATTTCACGCAACTTTGCAGGGCGCGCAAGTTAACAACTGTACAGCAATCACGTAATTCCAACTCGCAACATAGAACTTCGTCGTTAATTACTGTACGCGTCCACCCTCACATCCTACCCTAGATTGGGTAAGCCGTTCCGCGATCGAATGCGATTTCATTTGTTGCTGCTGCTGGCATGGCGATTTCATAAGGACACGGTCCAACTTCCAACTTCGCTTTCGCGTATACGTCGCTATAATGCGTATATACATAATATATGTTTTCCCGCATTGGTTTACTAGCGCGCCTCGAGTTTTGTCCGTTATAAACTCGAATTTTCTTTTATGTGTCCGCGCTACGTGACGCATTTCGCGAGCTTGATTGGATTGTGGTTTGTTAATGCAGAACGCGTATATCAATTTGGAAAGAAACAATAGAGATCAAATGTTTCCGATGGAAATACACTCTCTGAATTTGTTGCTGGGTTTTCATCCAGAAATACGTATATCGTCAGATCACCTTCTTTATTTCACGAATAATATTTTTGTTATTGCGATATTGTCGGTTTTACTTCGACTGTGTGTCGACAACGATCTGTTCGATCATTATAATATTTCGCATGAATGGATATATTTGTCGATCCGAACAGCTTGCTGATTCTCAAACTATCGCAATAAAATATTTCATGCGTGAAATTCTTTTAATATAATTTCGATGCCCGATCGAAAAAATGTTCAAGTTACTTAAAAAGTAAACATTAAATCCGAGTATACATAATCTTAGAATTGAATAAATGATAAGCATACGTATGACAATTATAAGCAAAACTTTAGAAAATCAAGATCATCTATACGATTTTCCCACTACAAATCTCGGAGCGCGCGAATATAATTTAAATGCAGTACTATAACAGAGACGAGGGTACTAGAATAAACGTAATAGTTTGCCTAAATTTATTAACGCTCGGTTGTGCATAAATTTTCTCCCATTGTTTTACCTAATAGCGACGAATGTGTGTGTACATATGCACGCTTGGCAGCGCGTTACGTTCGATCGCACCGAGGATCGCACGTCTTTTTAGAGAGAGGCGCGATTTCTCTCACTCTGACGATTTGTCATGTTCATCTCTCGTCGCCTTGTCGCAGAGAGCTGCCACGTGCCGAATGTATCTATACAAATGGAAAAAAATAGCCTTTTGCGCTCGCTTAGGTTCTCGCTTATGAAACGTGTCTCGTTTTCGCGACTCTTCCGTCGCGTGACGAGGCTATATTTGCGAGGTGCTCTTACGGAAATATATGGGATGTGTTGCGATATATTGAATTCCGCGCGAGTACAATGCGGGATTTATTTCTATAGTGTATAGCGCCAAATGGGAATATATACGGCTCTTTTGTATGCTTTTGATCTTTTTATGAAATATTATGCATTAATACAATGTTATACAATGTTATCGGCATTGTGCCGATGAAAATTTATAAAGAATCAGATTATATGAAAAATAAAAAGGCAGTAGCTGTTATTACACGATCTATAAGTATGGAAATATTGATGTTGAATAATCTTTTGATATTTGGACTGTGTAATAAAATTGATCTTTACGCTGTTCTCGTTCTGATGAGTTTTATCGTGAATTTTTGCCGACAGTTTATTTTTCAAATACTTTTTGATTACATAGCAATATTGTATTTCGATATACGCGAGGAAACGAGATTTAGAGAATGAGTTTTGGATAGACTGGCAACAGCTTTATTGTACCTTTGAAACCAACGATAACGCTTGGATCCAGCCCAACAATTCCAATTCGGATAGCTCTGAGCCATATTATTTGAAGTGGCTTTCTATCGAATCTAACCGAAATGCAGTGGCAGTATCAAAAATAGATCAAAAACACATATTTTACATGTAATCTCAAATATTTTTTGTGAATAAAAATACCCACAGAGTAAAATAAGTTGAAAGGCACGTAACACCTTTGGCGCGAAAATAAGGAACCGTTGAGTGCGCGCGTAATCTTGAAATTCCGCATGGACGACGTCAAGTGCTATACCTAACATGTGGAAAGTCGAGCAATTAAGCAGGCGCTAAGCGTGCATCGCGCGTCGAAGTTGCGAAAGCTCGCGAGAAATTAAAATACGAAAAGGAAGCTCTTTAACAGTTTCCGCGGACTATGTGTGTGTATATGGCGACGACGTTCTTACGCCACTCGAAACGTCCAGGTGTCGCGCAACAGCAAAAAAAAAAGAGAGAGAGAGAAAGATTCACCACGCCTTCGTGCCCGCGCGACCAAGCCAAGCGAAAACTAGGCCGAAACGATACTTTGACGTGTATAGTACGCGACGACGTCGACGCGGTTTCACTTTCGACACATATGCCTCGCATCTTTTCAACGATCGTACTGTGCATAATCCTCTCAATTCAGCATCGCTAAACCGTGAATTTTTTTTTTCTCGCTTTGGCAAATGATGATTACGCCAAGTTTTTTCTTTCATTGAACGTTTAATTTAATAAGTATTATTTTAAATAATTAATAACACACTTTATTTTTGTTATAGCCTTTCAATTATCCGTGAATATCAAGTGTTTGCTCGTCAATGAAAATTTAATAAGCTTTATATTTATTTATTTATGCCCCGTCAGAAATGAGATGGTAATTTTGAGAGATTGCTTTATATAATCTAAACGAAAATAGTTCTCATCTCATCTGTTAGTCAATTGAAATTTTAATAGCTTTCAGCCACGACATAAACCGAGACATAAACTGGTTTGATATGCACTATGCAAGCATTATGACGTCGTTTAATCTCAAAATAAATTTATCATGCTTGCACGCTCAATGCAGGCATCTCAAATTTCCAACTACCTGTTTGGCATAACAACTTCATCACACTATAAACAAGCGAGCATCTAATTTGATAGTTAAACGAAATAATCAACCCTCAAAACGATCATCGCCCTGAACAAAAAAAAAATAAAAACTTCGGTACAGCCGTACCACAGCGAAAAAAAAAAGAAGAGGAGATCGTTTCGGCGCTTATTATGAATGCCAGAGCGCGCGCAGTCAGTAGCAAAAATTTTTAAAAGTGGGAGGTATACTATAGAGAAAGGAGCCCTCGCGCGAAGGGTCTCTCGCTCTCTTGCTTTGGCAGCGTACTGAAAGAAAAAAAAAAGAAAGAACAAGAAGCAAGAGAGAGAGAGAGAGAGAGAGAGAGAGAGAGCGAGAAAGAGGGAGAAGGGATTATGCAGCCGTTAGAGAGGGACCAACTCTCAACCTTACTTTCGTGGGGTGGGAGGTGGATATAAGCCCATCGTACGGAGATGATGCTATCAGTGTCTTCGCGCGCAAAACCACTCTTATACGTTCATTTGGTACATACCACAGTTTGTTGTTATTTTTTGTTGTTGTTGTTTGGTTTTGTTCTGCTGTGTTCTTTTTGTTTTTAATACACCGAAATCCAGTGCAGTCCAGCAACTTTTCTTGGTTTAATTTTTTTTCTCGCCACCATGCTGAAGGTATTATTGGTATTATTACATATCTATTGTTGTGAAATCTTTTTTTTTAATTCGAATTCATGTGTGTTGTTTTCGGGATGCATTACATATTCTTCGAGTGTAACGCTCGCGAGCTGAAATGCTTTTATTTTTATTTTTTTTTTTTTTATTTTATGACTCCTGTACGAAAAATATTTTTAAAACTATTGCAAGCACAATTTACTCTATTAAAAATTTGTAACGCGGGGATTTAATAAACGTGGCATTGTGTATACGTGAGTAATTAATTTAATTTTCTTTAGTTTTCCACTCTACAAGCTAACTACAAATTCAAAAATTCAATTATACGATGTTCGCTCTGAATTTATACTATGTTGAGCTTGCTTCCTAGAGGAATTCCATTTTTATAATTTTCCAGCAGAGAAAAAAAAATACTCGAGTGTTGGTTGGATCGCCTTCGAGAGAAGAATTCAATTTTCCACGAGAGCTAGTACATTTTAAAATTCAATTACAAAACCGCACTCAAACTCCGGTTGTATATTTAATCGAATTACACAGTGATAGAAATCTCATTCCGAGAGAAATGTATTACCGCGTAAACGACTCGTGTTTACATTCAGCCATAAAGATCGCTATCACGATAAATTAATTTTTATTAATAATACGCTACCGTAGTCGATCGAGCGTAGACGTGATATTTCATAATCGCTTAATCTCGCATTTTTTCGATGGTTATTGCAAGCTGAACAAGAGGGAGAGACAAAAGTGTTATTAGGTGCGTCGTCGATGTGTATAGTTCTCCTTCGCGGGGCTTGGTCCGCCCGTTTAACGACCGTTTACGACCTTATTATACTGCAGAAGGAAAAGCGTTCGTCGCCCTCGGCACGTGCAGCACCTTTTTTTTATCTTTCTCGTTACTTCAATTTTTTTTTAATACTCATTATGAGCCACGAAGTGGTAAAAGTAGCTTCGTTTACTTTCTTGCGCGTTATGGGGATTATTATTATCTTTTTTTAGTGCACGATGAAAGTGTCGAGATAATTGGAAGACACTTTTTGAAAAATTCAGTAGTAACAAGCGCGTATGGTCAGACGTGCGCGTAATAGTATTTATCGGTGAAGATAATTTTTGTTTAAGTAACACAGCTGATTTATGTTGTTTAATATATGAAAAAATTGATTGTAACAGTACATTTCCAAAATATTCTGAAAGTTACAGAAACGTCACTTTCCGTCTAATAAAATAAGTAATAGGCGTCGCGATAAGCAGCTTCACTACAAAAAAAATTTCTTAAATTTACTGCATACTTAAACGAAATTTTTCTTATTTTAAGAACAACAGTTCTTATTTTTTCATAGAATTTGAAATTTTATCTTTAAATCAACAATTCAGCTTTAAGTAGTATCTTTATCTAAGGGTTTTACAACATAAAATGAAAAGTTTGACTTGTACCATACAAAATTCTAAACGTCAAATAAGAACAATTTTCTTAAAATTAGAAATCGAGTTCTTAAATTTGCTGCATGCTTATTTTAAGAACAAATTGTTCTTAATTTAAAAACTTTTTTTCTAGTGTTATACGTAAGCAACAAAGCAAATGGATTCTTGATCCTCTTGTCGAGAAAAACTCTCTAGACGAAAAAAGTTGGCAAATTCAAAGTATATTAAACGCGGCGCGTGCGAAGAAGACTAATAAAAAACAAAAAGAAGCTAAAGTCAAGTACTCGTCTGGTATATACGAGTGCTTTGCAAATTTGCGACACGTGCCGTCGGCAGACGCTCGAGTTTTCTTTTCCTCGCCTTCTCATGTATTTTTCTAACACTCGACTTTCTCAAGATCGCGCGTACTCTACTTGCTTCCGTTTCCTCCTATATCTTCACTCTCTCATTGTTGTCATGCCCGATGGAAAATTCACTTGAGCGGAACAACGATTCGGACGCGAATAAATTTCGCGCATTGTATAGCGTGCGAATGTGCACCTTATTTTTTGTTGTCGGTCTGTTTGTGTATATACGCCGCTATTTCTTTGCTGATTGTTGTGTCAGCGTGATTCTTTTTTCTTGTTCCTTTTTTTTTTTGCTCGTTGAATGAAATTGGCGTAATTCAATTTTCCTTCCATTCGGTTGCCGCGTCTTACATAAAAATAGTTCTAATGAGATTTCCAACTCGGCGGCGAATCACATTGAAGATTAAAATGGAGATGAGTAATTGTCAGCACGTACGGTACATTTATTTTTCAGTTGAATGCAATACAAAAAAAAAATTAAGTTAGGAGTACACGCGTACGTAGTTTTACACGATAGCTATTGAATATTAAGGACGCTTTTGTATATACATATTACATTGTCGGCTACGCGACACGAAGTTACGTGGCACATAGAGAAGAGAGAGAGAGAAAAAAAAACTTTCTTCTACTCGCTAAAATTATGACACTTTGTATGATTTAGAGCTGTCTGTTGAGCGTCGTCTGAAGAAGTAATGGAAAGTGTATACCATGTGTATGTAGGATCGCGCGCTTTTCTCGCCGCAGTGTGACGCGAAATTAGCATACGAATGTAGGAGAAATATTTATTGATTGTTTTACGAACAATAGTGTGTGAAAAACAGTTCACAGTTTTGTAGCGCATATTCAAATGCTGTCGAGACGTTGCCTTTCATTGCTGATAGACTGTAATGATATATTATTTTACGTTTGTGTTCTCGTTTTGTAATGCCGTCTATTGTAATTGAATACAATAAAGCAACGTGTAAGCTTGTTAGGGAATTATTTTCGATTTGAAAAATTATATTACAAAATATGTATTCATGGTAGATACGTGATATTTATTTGATCGCAAATTTACTCTTACAAGTACATGGTGATTAGGATCGTAACTCCCGATATGAAATGTTGACGAAGGTTTATCTTTATGCCGAAGGACACGCGTTTATTCCGGGTCTCAGTAAAAAATTAGTCGCAATTTCAACAATGACGGAAAATTTTATTTGCTGAATCATAACACTAAGACTTAGCAATTTAGTTAATTAATTTTCCGCAATTCGTTTACTCAAGTAGTAGCTAAAGTTGCCAAAGAAAGCTTATGTAGCCCTTGTCAAAAACTCCTTAAGCTTCTCTTGCATATTTTAGATTAAATATGCTTTTGAGATGCAGATATCTCTGTAAAATTCAATTTTATAAAGGAGAAATGAATTCAGAGGGTCGGACGAAGTTTTTACTTGTTTTACTTACTCATCTCGTAAAATAAAGTTTGAATGAAACTTTGTAACGAAAATGAATGTTTATAAAATTTCATATGAAAGTATAGTAAAAAAAACACGAAATTTCATTCACACACAAATACCGTTCGCTTATTTATCTCATAAATCGGACACGATGTTATTCATTATTTATTTTCACATTTTAATTACACGTCATCAGATACACGTATAAATGTACACGCGTTAAAAAAATTAATCAGCATCAATCGATTTTTCCATTATTCAGCGTTTGTGAAATACCTCGTATACATATGATTGCCTAAAAGGCTTCCGACAATACGGTATCCAACAGAGAGAGAAAAAAAAACACAATAGCTAGTTTCCCATCGATAAGCGGCGCGCAAGTTACGCACTAAACGCGCAAGATCGTCGGCAGCCGATAATACACACACACATACACACACGGGAGTATAACATACAACGCGCGGCGATTTAAAGGACGACTTGAAAGGCCGTTCGCGCGGAAACGCCGCGTTTTTTTTTCCTCACACATATTCGAAAAAAAGTGTAACAGATCGTTGGAAATGAGATTGCTAGATTTTCTTCTCTTTATTTTTTGCTCGATACGTTAAATCGAACTGCAAAAGGTTTATTACGCGGCGTGAAATCGACGGACGATGACGTCATTGTAACACGCGGAAGACATTTTTATGAGTAATTAGGTTTCGCTACAACGTGACGAACAATATTTACATTTATTACCGAGCGGCTACCGTTAGTCAAAGTTTTTTTTTTCTTCTTCTGCCGTTCATCGATTTCCGCATGATTCGAAACGTCGAGAGCTCAACGCGGTAATTTCTCAATTGCAAATTATTCCCTGTAATTACAATGACCCCACTGATAATTAAAGGATTTTATGGGTTTAGCAGTGGAAAACTTGCGAATAACTAATTTTATATGTATATTATGTAGGTGCGCCACATGTGAGTAAAAGATTTCGAAATATAGCGTGAGCCATGTTTCGGTAAATGGCTATTAAAAATATTGGACGCGTGCCTTAGTCGGTTCATTAACCCGTAGGTAGGGGTGGAATTCAATGTTTGTATATCAATATGCCCGCTTCGACGAATGAGAGTGGCGCTGATTTTTTTCTCTATTCGTACTAAAAATGATACGGATTTTACTGGCAATGAAGAGTTTTAATTATTTAGGCGGATAATAGCTTTATAATCGCAATGTCCACGCCAACATGTAAAATATTTACCGAAGGATAAAAAAAAAGGACAGAAAAAGTTTGCGTGCATACGAATAATTCATTATGATGTTTACCATGGATAGCAAAAAAAAGTTCCCAGTGAAGTATAGAGTATGAAATTATGAAGTCCACTCACGTTTATTATGATATGAAAAATAAACTTTCGAAGAACTGCAATTTCACCGTATTTACTTAACAATTTACTAAGCTTTCGTAAAAATTTAATGAGAAAAACACATGCGTGGGATAGAAAAAAGCTTCATTATTATATCCGTCGAGCTTACCGCCCAGTAAATTAATGAGCTTATAAAACAATTACATTTTTATATTTACTCGCGAACTCATTAAAATCTCGACTAATATTAAGGAGCAAAACGTTCGTACGTGCTAAGTAGGCTAAAATATTTACATTTTAATGTACCTCGGACGAACCGACCACTCATTCAGCAGGCTTTCCATTAATACAAGAGCTTCGCCTACAGTTTGTAAAATTTTCAACTAACGAGATGAAATAAAATTTTTTCATGCGGAAATCACTCGGAAGCAGCTGTAATTGAAAAAACAAACAAAAAATTCAGTCCACGCGCAGATTTAAAAAATTCACAAATATATTCCATCCACAGATACTGGGGATAGTGGGTGCTCTGATAGTTTGGTGCGACGGTTTGGTGATCGGTTACAACGGCGGTCATCATCACGCCGCATTAGCGGATTACGCATTGGAGGATTATCACGACGGTCACGGGCTTCTACCGACCGTTGCTGTACCAATTCACGCGGTATCCGCAGCACCTCTCCACCATCATCACGTATTGCCAGCCGAACACCACGATCTTCACCACGTTAAGCCTTACCATCACCACGAACCCGAACCCGAGCATGACTATTACGTAAGTTCGACTTCAATCTCTTTTTATTTTTTTATTTCATCTTCTTGCTGCTTCGTCTTCTTCGCGATCCGCGTCCGACGATAATTGCAGGATACCCAACGACGACGACGACGACGATGGCGAAGGATGTAGTTTTGCAAGCGCCGCTGCTTTTTGTCTGCAGACACCTACATTGCGACACTTCGCATGCGATGCCGCTTGGGGATTACCTATATACCCATTGCGCCGTTAGCTCGCTCGCTTCTGGGACAGGATGCTCGTTCTTTCTCTTCGATGTTAATTATATGGTGGTCTATGTGTGCATGTAGATTAAGGGTGATGTTCTTTTGTTTTTGCTCGGATGCGCAAAATCTGTCGAAAATTCTCCCGGTTTTTCGAATTCAAATTTATTCATCGAATTTTTACGTATGAAAATTTTTCCATGTGGAATGTCATTTTTACCTCGATGCGAAATCCATGCGCGCGATATTTGATTTTTATCTTGCCTTTTTATCGCATTGAATTTTCATCTATATGACCCGACGACACGTTTGCTCTGACGGTTATGCATGAAAACTCGCGCGTTTTCTCACCTTTAGTTTATATAGACGGCTGATTTGCGCATACGGACACTTTTATTTGTCTCGTAGCATATTTAAAAGTCGTGACGTGTGAACGGCGTGTTCGTTTTTTTTTTATACTCGCGCCTCGCTGATCAAACAAGAGAGAATAGAAAGGAATTCCACGGAGAGAAAGAAAGCGTTTCGGCGAATGACAATTAGATAATCGTTGCAAGTTTCAAAATACGAGAGCGCATGCTGTCTCTCAATTATTTTCTGCGCAAGCGTCTTACTTATATCCTTTTTTTCTTATACTATTTTGAACGTAGATAATTTGATTATTTTCATGAAAAATATTTTTTTTCTGCTGCAGTAGCACAATTTCAGCGCAGAAAAATGTTATCGACTGACCGAACACTTTTTTTCGTCGTCAGTCGCAAAAAGTATACATAAAAACGATCAACAAGAGCCTCCGCGTCTGAAACAAACCTCTTTCCTATAATTGTGTGGAAAAAAAGAGCAATATAACATCTCTGCACGGAGACGCGAAGACGCACTATACTTTGTCGGTAGATTTCATTCGATCTATCCCCGAACAAATTGTCTTGTTGACTTGATGAGGTAGGACACTCGAAGGTTACGTCGATGTGTTTACTCGATAAAATTGAATTGGATGCTTCCGAAAAATTCACGTATTTCACGATAAACGTAACCATTAAGAAATTGTCTGCGTCTCATCGAAGAATAATTCCATTTTCACAGTTGATTTAAAAATAAAAATAAAAATCTCAGCTAGAGAACATTTGCGAAAAACGGAGTCATTTTCATGAACGAGCGGAAAAAAACCCTCTTTCTTCTTGGTCGTTCGCACGTTTGACTACTTCAAACGCGAGCGAGCTCCTCTTCAAACGAGTATAATACCTCTCGAGTCTCTCGTAAAGCTCACAGCACGCGCGAGAAAACTGCGTACTAGTACATCGTAATCCTGTTGTTCTACGAAATAAGTTTCAACGCTGACTTTATGTATATATTTGCGATTTTTTTTTCTTCGTCGTTAGACTTGCTTTACGATACCCAGCCGTCCACTGTTATTGTTATTTCTTATGACGGCTTTTCTGTATATAGACATAAGGGGTGTGCGAATAAAGTTGATTTTATCGAGATGCTTTTCTGGTGATATTCCGTGAGTTTCTTGGCTCTTGAATCGAATCGACTTCTCTCTCTCTCTCGCTAAGTTCGTGAAACTTTTCCAGACTTTTCTATCGACTATTGTTTGACATGGACTGATGACGGCGTGACATTGGATAACAAAAAAAAATCGAGAGACTTTTTTTGATCGAAGACTATTATTTTCTTCTTGTTGGTTCGATAAAACTAATATTAGTCCGATGAAAGATGATGTGATAATTATTTACACTAACTTGATGAAATTGAACTGATCAAATTGAATGCTAACAATTTGTTACGGATCTTTGATGATTCGAAATAATTGATTGCAAAGTTACTCAGTAATTTTCAATTCAAGCAATTTTCATCCAATTGCATGAAATCTAATTTTCATCAACTCTCCCGCAACGTTTACATTGGAAAGTGCCACGAGATTAAAATCGCTTGGCCAATCCAAATAACTTTTTTTATAGTCTGTAAACTGGAATATCCGACAGCCTTTGATGTTCCCCCTTTAACAGAGCTCATTAGCAGCAAGTAACTTTCGAGCTTTAATTTCGGAAAAAACCTTTTAGCGCAACCTCGAAATTCATCCGGGCAATAGCTTTCAAACCATTTCAGCCGAGTACGTGCAATAAAAATGCAAATTTTTTCTTTCTCGCAGGCTCACCCGAAATACACCTTCAACTATGGAGTTCACGACCCGCACACCGGTGACGTGAAGACGCAACACGAGGTGCGCGACGGTGACGTGGTTCACGGCTCGTACAGTGTCAACGAGCCCGACGGCAGTGTAAGAATTGTCGAGTACACGGCCGACGATCATAATGGATTCAACGCTGTTGTCAAGAAAGTTGGACCGCAACTTCATCCTCATCATCCGGTGCCGAAATTCGTGGCTCACGCGCCCGAGTATTACGGTTACGAGCATTTTCCTTAGACGACTTCAATTCGAAGTAAAACAGTGTAGAAACGGAGGTACGCGATGAAAATGTTCCGAGGAAGTTACAGATAGTCGGTTGGAAAGAACAAATGTTTGTCTTACTCGATTAGATTAGTTTGATATTGATGCTCGGGTGCAATTAGAACACGGAGTATTGACTTTTTCGACAACTTCGTTAACTAGATTTTACGGGGTGAAAGGTACCTCGTGAATAATGTTATAAATTTTGTATATGAATTTTCAGAGTGACAGTGGTTTCACTCCGTCGAATCTAAATCGAGCTGGCGATAATTCAATTAATTTCGTTGCGTATTTCTGCAATTCAAAACTGCGCAAAAGTTGAAAATCATTGGGTTTAACAATGGGAAATATTTTTTTATACTGTAATTCTTAATGATCTCTTAGACGCGAAAAATTAAGCGCGTCTAATTCGATTTGGTTTTTGTCGGAAATTAGATACTTAAGTTAAAATGTAAATGTAAGTTTAAAAAAAAAAATTTTTCAAGATTATAAGATGACGTAAAGTTTTGAAAAAGAAAAACCTTTTTCTTACCAAGTAAAAGAAAGTGCTCGACATGAAAACTTCATCTTACATCTACGAACAAGAGTGAGCAGTATCGAAGTGTATTACCTCTATGCGATGTTACTCGAGGCAATTTCGAGTCACACGCTACTGAATACACTATATCGCTACTCGTTTCCGCCTCGAATTTTTTATTTTTATAGCTCATCTTATCGACGAAGTGAGAACGTTTTTTCAATCGAACTCGTCCAAGCCTAACAATACGTAAAGGTTTCGTAGATAAAGTATTTAATTTATGAATAAACAAATAAAATACTATATGATTTTATTTTTTTATAAACTATATACAGTAAGAAAGTTTGTTTGTTTTTTTTTACTTAGGCACACCGAGTGTGCGATTACCTTCATTTTTTTATACCTTTAACATTAAAACTAACGTATATATCAACTATGTAACGGCACGGTTTGCATCGATATATCAAACACTCGAACTACATTTGTATTGATCGTTCAACATGCGACTCTATACGCTTACCGCCTGCGCAGAATGAATATACGAGAGGAAGACATTGGGAAATGCGCATTTACTCATGTACTTATTACTGTATAACACTATATATATAAATAAGCAATATACATATATCAAAGAGAACATAAAAATGTAATAAAAAATCTTATTTTTGTAAAGCTTATATAAACTTGTCATGACATGTCAATAAAGACAAAAAAAATACAATTACATCTACATCATATTCTCTCATATTTCATATTCAATATTATTATATTTAATGACAGTTTACATAATTAATGCAAGGTCAGTATAAATAATTACTACATCAATTTATTATATATCTGTGAGAATTGCGATCACTCTCAATTTCTTCTCTATTAATAATTCCATTGAATAATTTATCTTCAGATTCGCTAAGAAATAAATTCGAATCAATTAAATAATTGATCTCAAGCCAACTCTGCGGATGATTTCGCATCATGTATACGATTCGACCCTTTTGCAATCCATTCAGCCAAAATGACAAACGCACGTACATCGAGTAAAACCATAAATACAGGCTCGTGCGCTCGCGGCTTCCCTTTGCCTCGTAACCATTTCGAATCCCAACCTCGACAATATAATCGCTCATTCAGTGCAAGGTAATAATCCTTCCTCCTTGGCGGACAAAAGGAAAGGACAAAAAAAAAAAGGAAGGAACGCAGCGATCCATTTCCTCGCGCAGCAAAGGGTTTCGCAACCGCTACGACGACTACGCCCAAGTTAATATAGTTTGAGCTGTATATAGTATGGTAAAGAAGGACACGCGACTGTAATGTACTTTCGAAAGTCTACGCGAAGGACCTTATGTATAAAATTTTTTTGTACTTTCTTCAACTGACGACGTGGTACATTATACGATATATATAGTAACCGGACGACGAAAAACTAGCCGTGTGAATATTATCGAGCGCTTGCGCAAAAAAAGTTTCCCCTCGCCCCCGCAACCGCGTGTTCTTGAGCTTTTTGCCGCGCGGCGGTAGAAACATTTTTTTGCGCTCGGCTTTGAATCGTGATCGCCTGACAATGACATGAGCCTGAGAAAGGATATGGGCTGATCGCTATATATTTCGTAGGATGTAATTTTTCAAAATTGCGTTCGCCGTTTTTGATATTCACCTTGGTTTTTTTTCTTCTTCTTCATTGCCGATGATCGACTTGTACCGTATAAAGCGAACGACAATGTTGAAATATGCTAATGATGTTTGTTTAAAAAAAGGGAGAAAAAAATATTTAATCACCATGTACATAATAAACTTGGCAGTTGATGGTTTTGCAAGATTTTTCTAATAAAAATAAAATAGTACGCGCGTGTCGCAATTTTTGCCCTCGATGACTTACAATGCAAATACAAATACAATCCGCACTGCATAACAATCTTTTTTCTTTTCTTTTGCAACGTCTACGACTCTCACAATTTCATTCGAATTATAATTTTTTTTTTGTTTGTTAAATCATATTGTTTCGCGCAAGAGCCTCGAAGCACATAAGTCATCCGATTACGAAAAATAAAAACAAAACGATCAAGAATTCAACGTGTAGCCCCATAATTCACAAAGTTTTCGAAAAAGCTCGACGAAATCCGCAAAGTCACTCACTGCCCATCCATTGTAACACCGAGAAAGAGAGGGAGAGAGAAAAAAAAGCGCAACTCATTTCCGAGATACAATGATCCCGTGCAAATTCCAGTGTCATCGACTCACTTCTGCGTCGGAGGAGTGTACAGAAGAAAAAAAAACACACCTTCGCTCCAATTACACGATCGACACAGAACGACACGAGCGAGCAGAGAGCGGTCGGCCATAATAATGAAATTAACATAATGGTTAGCGCGACGCCGCGGCGAGGATTATTACGTGAATCAGTAACGTGAGAAAACGTGCTCGAAGCAGCGCATGGATGAGTTTTACATTTTTATATTTACCACTTTCTTCTGTGTATTCATGCGCGCGATCATTTTGCGCAATAAAGTGCGTATGACAACTGTTATGCTCTATACGCGTAAACTCGTTATTATTTCACTCGTTATGTAAGCTTTCTTTCTTTTTTCGTGTGTTTGCCTAACACGCGCGCGAGCGGCTTTTCCTATTTACAGGTGAAACTGTAAAGCTAACGATGACAAATTGAGTTTTGCCTCCGTAATTCTCGCGGGAGTTTTGTGTGTAGTCTGCTAGTGTAATTACAAGGAGTTTTGATTTAACTGACATACTTTACCACTCGTCGTTAGACACTCGCGTCTGGCAATTGCAGTTTGAATTATAATAATGCGTGTCTCTCGTGTGTGTTGCTGATCTACATGCAAAATAGAGAACAATTTTTTTTTCTTCTTTTCGCGCGCGTATATTATAACGATCGCGTTTTATTATAGAGAAGAGAAATCTCGTCAATGACAATGGCTGGACGGAGGAAAAAAAAATATATGATGGCCAATGGATTTTTCTCGTTTCTCGCGGCAGTATATAAATCAGATTACGGGCATTACCTGATGTCACTTGTGGCTATCGATCCAAACGAGAAACAACATGTTTAAGGTGAGTTATCCGCAATCCAATTATTATTCGTACGAATGTTTACGCGACTTTGATTTCCCATTGTAAATTTTTTGTCGTTTCTTTCCTTTGAAAGAAAAGAAGCGCCGCGGGTAAACAAATATCAATTCCAATGCGAGTAAACCGTAGTAAATTGATTTTCATTGGGGGGAAAAAAAGTCGGAACGCGCGCCAAGTAAGACGCAGTATCGAAAGATAAAACCCGCGCTATATATATTATAACTAGATGCAATTTCCCTTCAAGATAAGAAGAAAAAAAACGATTTATGAGAAATATAGTTAGATTTGAATAATGCTATTGGCAAAACTTGTTTTATGAGCTCGATCGACGTATCGGAAATTCCATATAAAAATGATAAGGATGTTTTTTTAAAAAAAAGGACGTTGTTTCACTTGACTTTGCAATATTTTTCGTCTAATCTTTCACTCGTAAATAAGCCCTTGTCGATATAGAGACAATGAAAGAGCTATAAAACTTCATAGAAACGGTATTTCAAAATTTTTCGCAAATATTCCCAACAATTTACTAAACAATTTATTTTTCCGTTTGAATAATTCAATTAAATCACTCAACGCAGCAGGTGCTAAATTTCATTTCATTTTGCCATCGCAACAAGGCTAATAGAGCCGATCTTCATTTCATCAATCCCCCATCGCCTGCCAATAACCCAAACGATTGTTTCTGACAGTTCATTAATACGTAATAATTGAATTCCCAATAATTCGATCAAGTACGCTGATAAACGCCGAAGTAATATAATAATCATCATCAATCAGTTGTGATATAATTTACCGATCAACTTTTTTTTTTGCAGTTCATACTGTTTGTGCAGCTGTCGTGTCTGGCGACGCTGGCATTGTCGGCGCCGTCGGCGTCGAAGGGCGTGAAGAGAGATATCGCCAACCCAGGAAGCATCGCCAACTTGTTCGCACGTGACGATGACTTCTACTACGTGAGTGTATTAAAAGGGGAGCTTGAGTTATTGTCCGCGACGTACGTACGTGGTCGGCTTTTCAAGTGAAAAGACGCGCGGGAGGGATGCTTTTACTTTTCTCTCGTTTTTTTCTTTTGAGGTCTAGGCGGGATGACGATGCGAGCGGTTGTTATGAACACAGAGGGGATTTATCCGTGGGAACAATTATCGCACCTCGTAATCCTTAGGCGAGGAATTATACGCGCGTTTCACGTGGAGAGGGAAAAAGTTTTTTTCATTTCTTTTTTTTTTCGCCTGTTGCTCGAGTGCACTCGTGTTAAAGTCGGTAATTACGAAAATTTTTGACGCATTATTCAAATAATTTCTTTTTTTTTCTTTGGTGCGCGAGAAAATTTTATTGAGGATGAGAAAGAAAAAACTACGGTTCGCTAAAAATTAGGAATGCAAAGCCACGGTGGAATGCTTTGCATTTACGGTGGTGGTACTCAAAGCCCACTTCTTTTTGTCCCTCGCTCGCGGTCTCCTGTTCATTTCGAATTCTCTAGTCAAGCTCTGCTTCCTCTCTCTCTCTCTCTCTCTCTCTCTCTCTCTTTCTATCTCTCTCTTTCTGTGCTCCTGCCCACACGTGCTCAAAGTATTCAAATTCTCGTGCTCTAATTTTCAGCCGACACGCAGTGCGTTGAAATTAAAAATTTACGAATTCAACGCGCGAGAAATTAAATTAAAATAGCAATTGTATTTCGATTCGAGTAATTTACAAAAAGGACGGTACACGAAATCGTTCGATTGAAATCCCCAGTTCCGAGAAAAACAAATCATTCGAGTATCTAACCCAGCTCGTTCGAGCGAAATTCAATATCCCCGAATTTCACTCGAAAGAGCATACATAAAACAATCGTGAATTCAAAGGGAATCCATCTCCGTAACAAAGCAAACGCTTTACTTATTAACAAGGCAAGCCATTAAATAAAAAATTGTTTTTCTATCCCTCTTTAAAAAAAAACACAGCAGAATCAGTATCCTGGTTACGCCGGAGGTTACGGTTACGGCGGAGGTTACGGCTACGGCGGCTACCCCCGCGCCACTGACGTCATCTCGCCGCTGTATTACAACGACGGCTACGGCACCGGTTGGGGCTACGGAGGTGGACTTGGAAGCGGCATCGCATCTTATCCCTATTACTACGGCGCTGCTGGTGGCTGGCCAGGATATAATGATTATAATCGCTATCGCTACGGTGGTTATGGCGGAGGACTCGGCGGAGGACTCGGCGGAGGACTCGGTTATGGACTCGGCTACGGACTTGGCGGCTATTATTGAGCCGCACTGTTGGTTGTGGGGGCGAGATAACGAGGTCGACAGCTTGCGGATTATCATTGTGAAACTTTGGGCGAAGAGAGAGCTTGTACTCCAGGAGGATTAGCGGCGGCATTGTAGGCGGTGTTTGTTTAAAGGATATGCATATGAAGTACTAAAATTGAACTATACTTGCTTGATAGCGAAACGCATCGACGTCGAGGGGAGAAAAATTATAATTGTGTAGAATTAAAAAGAAACGTTTATATTGCGACGATTGTACAAAATTTGTAAGAAAATAAAGTGAATATTAATCGTATAATAGCCTATTGTTACACATATCTCTGAATATAAACTAGTTGTCAATATACACGTCATTTCTTACGTAATATCCTAATGAGGCTATCACGCACCGTAAATGGATCGCTCTCTCTCGCATTATTCGATGTGTGACAATGAAGGCAGTCTGACGTCATCTGCGAGATACAATTTTCGAGCTGCGGAAAAATTCACGTTTTATCTAATGTCACGCATACGCAATTTCTTTTTTTTTTTTTGCCAAGTGGATTGTCATTCTTGAAATAGTAAAGAGGACATCTTAAATGTCTTTCTCGAAATAAAAAAGAAATAAATCACTTTTCATATAATGTTTACGCAATGAAAAAAAAACAATTTTTTTTCTCGAATCAACGGGTATTTTTTATAATAAATTTTGTACCCTTATTTGTATTAATAAGACTGCTCAGAAATTATAATTCCCTTTTTATAACAAATCAATTTTTATTACAACACACTGTTCTCCCTTCCTATCGCAAATAAAAAATAATGCTTCAATAAAAATACAACTGTCATGAACGCGCTATCATGCATTCTATCTTGCATGTACTTCTTAAATCGAGAAGAACATAACCGTAGCTTTTGAGGTTGATTAACGAAACCCGGAAAGCCACGTGGAGATAATAAAAAAAGAAGAGCTTTCGTGCACTTGTCATAAAGTCGAAAGACCAAGAGAGCTTTGGCCGGGGTTGCCGTTAGCAACGCGCGACCAGTGTTACCGGAAAGCTCATTCAGAGATAGGAGCAAGCAACTTCGTTATGCATGCGCGTCCCCTTCTTTTCTAACGAATGGTCAAAGTCAGGAAACATTAATTTCTTTTTTTGCTCTCTGCTTTCAAGGCGAGAGCAACTCAATTTATCGGGGGTCCGTTAATGGACGAGTAAGCTGCAAGTTCACTCGTCTTACGAAAAAAAAAACAAAAATAGACGAGGCAAGACAAAAAAAAGCTCGTTACGTTGAAAAATCTTGAAAGGAAATTAAAAGCTTCGCCCGCCGTGCGACCGATGATTTATGAAAGTCGTTTTTGTATGTTTCTCAAAAGCGACTTGGTCACTTGCTCTAATTGATGTATTACTCGAACTCGATATATCGATTACGCTTTCAAAACTATAATGCTGTAACTTATATAATCGCATTTAGATCCAAATTGAACCAATTTGATCTTTTGTCGAAGGCGCACGGTAGGTGTAGCGGACAATGTGTTCCCGAGAGTTACGCATTATTCTTTTTCTCTGTGCTTTATTAGCAACAGACATTGGCTAACTCGTATACGGGCGCATTGTGTAAATTCTCGCAACGACATAATTCTTTTAATCTCTATATACTTTCAAGTCGAAAGCAAAATGACTGCGTTCTCATGATAAATGTCGCTTTAAGTAAACACATCATCTAGATTGATATAAATTATTTACTTAGGTCAGCCTTAATTATGAATAAATATGCGATAGTAAAATGGGTGGAATGCAAATGAGCGACGCATATTTATGCGTTAATGGCGCGTCAATTAAGTCGGATACGGTAACAAATAAGCCACTCTTTGATATTGTTAGTTTAATCTGTCCAATTAGTCGAGTGAACCCATTACTAATCTATTTGCCCCTATAATAGACTCCGCTGGGCAAATATACAGCGATAATAATCGAATAAATAAAGCGAAAAATACTCAATAATTCCTTTACTTTTGCTTCCAATAAGCATCAAAGTACATATAGAGCGCGAGTGAGAAAGATAGAATGAGTAATTAGATTCTCCTCCTCGCCTGACCTCGCGCCTGACGGCTCGTAAAAGCGCGCGGCAAATTGTAAAGCTCACCTACATTTTTCCGTACACGCCTGTTCATTGTTTTTCTCCGATCGCGAAAGAGATGAAAATGATGCGCGTTTCGCAGTAGCATCGTAAATTTTTTTTCTCTCCTTTCCAAGCAAAAAGAAGAAAAAAAGTATTTGCTTATAGGACACGAAAATTGATTCTCCATACGGAGTTTTATTATTATTGCAGAGATAAAAAGAAACTATTCTCGCTTATGGTTAAGTAACCGCTAAAAGAGCAGAAAAAAAAAAGAAGTATACAATTTTCCAGAAGCAACACCCAAAAAAAATAATATGCAGGGTTGGACATTTCAATTTCGGTTTGACCCATAAATAATTCCGCGTGTTGATCGTTGAAATCCCGGCATTGTATTATGAAGTAAAGAAAAAGAGAGAGATATCCATTCTTTCGGTAGATATCTATACAAACACACACTGACTGAATCACAAAAGAATGAATAATTCGAGGAGATTTCTCCAGGGCGATATCAAGCCTTAAACATACATGCACTTTAAAGACTTCCGGCACTCGAGAAAAAACCTTCATATAGTCGCGTAGACAGGTCTATTAGTCTCAATAACAGTATACCAAAGTTTGGAGGGGGAAAAGAACGATTTTCGATAGGCAATTTGTCGCCTCATCGCTTACTGCGATAGTTTGGAAACCGATACATCAATGGAAAACCCCTGACCTAGCGCCTTGACACTCATTCCGTCGAAGAATTCTTTTCTTTATTTTTTTTGCTCTCTCTCTCTCTCTCTCTCTCTCTCTCTCTCTCTCTCTCTCTCTCCCTCTCTCTCTCTCTCGATCCCTCCGCGCCCGCTTGTCGTAAAACCGCGAGCTCGCGCGCGCGTTCTCAAGAAATGCTCGCGCGGACTGTATAATACACTTGAGTCACTCGCGGCAAAAAAGCTGCGTATATAGAGATGCAAAATAGGCGAGGTAATCTTATGGGTAACGCCTTAGTGAACTGATTACCACGGATAAGAACTTTAATAAACGCTATAGTATGAGACGTCTTCGAGCTATTACACCTGCGATGTATACACGTGTCAAAAGCTTCGAGGTCTTTGTATGCGTATACGAATTATTGCAACAACAACAAAAAAAAGACGAAAATTAGGCCGTGCGAAAATTTGACGAATCGTATTGTTTGGCGCACGGAAAGAGAAAATTTTTTTTTCGGGGGGAATAGATTTATTGCACTTCTCTTTTTTATTCGGCGTGTGTAATTATCACGTCGAACGGGTTTTTTTGTCTCTCTCTCTCTCTCTCTCTCTCTCTCTCTCTCTCTCTCTCTCTCTCTCTCTCTCTCTCTCTCTCTCTCTCTCTTTGCTTCAGAACTCACGCTCGGATGAACATAAGCGTCGAGGTACATAGCGACGTTTTTTTTTTTTTTAAATTATGCGCGTGTTGTGTAACGAGATATGCTCGTGTTTTTTTGAAAATGCCAGGCTTCGTAAACCGTTAATTTGGTACCTGCGTTAATTGCAAGTACGAAAAACTGTGAAAGCTTGCGATTGTTAAATTAATGCTGAGTGGCAGAATTATTTTGGCGTTAATATACGTGAGAAATTGATTTTATCTACGACAAAACTGCTTTATTATGATAATGACGGATTGTCATTTTTTGGGCGGCCATGAACTGGAAATCAAATGCGTGGGTGACTGTAATCTACGAATGAGATTAAAATTTGTACATTCACGTATAATCACGTTGCTTTTGTCTGAATTTCTCACGACGCGGAGCGAAATTCGTAATGTAATTTTCGTGAAAATAATGTTTGAAAATTTTGAAAACAACATGTGGTGGGCGGATGGTATTTTTAATATTGGATACTGCTTGCAAAAAATGAAAACATTTCTTTTCATCCTTTTTCGACAAACAAAAAATCCATAGTTGAAAGTTAAACTTTCTAAATGAACTTTTGAGTCCTAACGCATGTATTTCATTATCGGAAATATTTGGTAGCTTTTATTCGGTATTTCAAAAAATCCCACACGTCACGTCCAGTAACCACGAAAGATTTACTTTCACATGACAGCAGAAAATAAAAATCCCAACCGAGCTTGCATGAAAAAATTTCAATTCGAAATGCTAATAAATCATAAAATGTCCATCTATAAAAAAAAAATAATAAAACCAGAGGAAAAAAAAATTGAAAATCAACTGACCGCATCACATCAGCTGCCGAAAAATCCGAGGCTAAAACTGCAAAAAGCAGTAAGCTGCATAAGCGCTGTCCATCTCACAGCGGCAAGAGGTCAAAGCACGTATACCTCTATTATACAGAGAAGAAAAAAAAAGAGAGAGAGACGGTGGAAAAAAAAATTCGACCCGCGTCTGTGCGTTTTTGCTCTGATTTCACGGTAAAGTCCCCCCTCGCTCGCCAGTCGGACGACTTTCGCGGCGACCTTCGTCATAATAGAGCCGGCTATTTGGTAAGAGAGTCAAGCTGCACGCACACAACAATTTCATAGTTTCATTGATGAGGAAAAAAAGAAAGAAAAAAAAGAAGGAGCTGCCTTTAAGAGTCTCAGACCTTGAATTACACAACGTGGAGTAGAGGCGGACTGTGTGTGTTGCCCCCTCGAGACGAGCACACGCCCCGGACACAGGTATAAAAGCCAAGCGATGCACGAGTCTAGTTATCAGTTCGACAATACCTAGCGTTCAGCTAATAACAGCTTCGAGCTTACAGACACGGCGACAAGTTTTTAACAATTAATATCCGCAACATGTTTACCGAGGTACGGTGGAAAGCTCTAACTCACTTTAGTGCAGTCGTTTTTTTTTTGTGCGCGGGAGCTTGCGAGCGCATTGTTCGATCGATCGAGCTTTAGATTTCTCGGATTATTGATACCAGTGGCCTCAGTGTTTGTTGGTTGCGATCTATACACACATTGTACTTCGAGATAGGTGGTGTTAACGTAGATTTAGCAATTTTCGTGGAATATACGTGCATCATAATGTGTGTCAAGTGGAGCTTTCGAGAGAATTATGGATTGCCCGAGAGTCTACTTCAAATACCATTAGATCCTGCAAGCTCTACATTTCGTATTTTACGATGAAATAATTTGCATTTGAAATCTAAAATTTACTCGGTTAAAATTCAAATCAAATACACTTTTACTTCTCACAGAATTATGCTTTTTATTACTTTTTGCAAGAAAGTAAATTTTAATTGTCGACTCAATATTTTCCATTAAAAAATTTGAAATTGAATACACTTTTACAATGAAAAGAATTATACTTTTCGCAGCTTTTTGCGAAAATATAAATTTTAAATTTCAACTTAATTTCATCAAATTAAAGTACAACAACGTTCCACGTCGATTTGAAACTTTATCGTTCTATCCGTACAATGACATCTTTGTAGCAAAATCAATCTCTTGTAAAAAAAACTATTGGCTTTTTTTTGCAAACCACTTATCATGACTGAGAAGAACTCTATTAATCAAGTAACAAATCATCCTATCTCTTGCCTTTAACAGGCGTATCATAAAACTAGATCACCTCCATAATAACCTCATTTCTAAAATCATATAAGAGAGTCCCATCTTTCATCCCGCCGCCGGTGCAGCAGTATAAAAGAGAAGCGAAAATAAAAAAAGTCCGCACTCATCATCTAATATATCCGTCACTTCCCATCTCCGCGCACATATAATGCAAATTTTCCGATGCCCGAGAAGCATTATGCAAAAGAGCGAGAAGTCACGCTTCGTGTTAAAGAAAAAAAAAAAATTGCAGAGTGCCGCTGTAGTGTTGCTGCTGGCTTGTGGTGGCGCGTTAGCCGGTGTCGCGCCGCTCGCCCATTACAATGCCCTTGACGGTGGTTATCCCTACGGAGCACCTCACGGACATCTCGCTGCCGCGCCCGTCAGCGTGACTACTCACGGCTTTGGTCATCAGCCCATTGCCGTCTATGGACCTCCTGCTTATCCCCATGGTGCCTATGGCGACTATGGACATCATGGTGTTTACGATCATCACGATGGCGTTTACGATGGACATCATGGACATCACGAAGATCACCATGTGAGTTGATTATTTTATTGTTTTGTTTCAAGCCAAAAATTACGTCAGATTAGCGGTGAGCTTGTCGGGTGATTTTCATTCGAAAAGTTTAGTAAGGCACTGTGTAGTACTTTGCATTCATAGCACAACGCGCGCGTTGACGAGAACGAGTTTCGCTTGTGCACAGAAATGAAAAACATTTCAATTAGTTTTGGAAAGTTCAAAAAGTTCGTGGGTATGTAGAGCTATTTCACGGATCTATTTGAAAATGGCTTTTCATCGTGATTAAAAACTCAAAGCGCTGGCTTCTCTTTCTATCGCCTGTGTATAATGCAGTCTACTCGAGTGGGAAAAAAGTTGTTCAAATTTAATTTCGTCAGCAACTAAACCAAAAAAAAATATGTCGATTCTGACGTAAGATAGTATATTTCATATACGTGGAAGTTTTTTCATTATAATAAACCCAAAAAAAAATTTCTTTCGTGATACGCGATGCATTGAATGAATGAAAATCCAATAACGCGTTCGCACATATTTTTTAGATTCTTACGTCAAATATAACAATATCTAGTTCAGCCATATCTCCGACTAATTAACGTGGACTTTGACAATGACACGAGCTATTCCGAGCGTTAAAGTGGGAGTCGAACATATGCTTAACCGAAGGATCTGTCGGATAGCTTTAGACGTGATTACGGAGACATTTCATGAAATTCAGCGTGATTCGCGTGACAGTGTATGTACGTCATTCGACGTTAACTAAATTCTGAAATGCTTCTAAACGACATTTCATGCCACACGTGTGACACCTTTGACAAAGGAAATAATCATTAAAATTAAATTAAACTACCTCTTTACACGACAAGAATTTCATTTCGAATGATTGAATTAAACCTCGTTAAATAAATAGATTTCAAATGAATTAAACTTTTGCAATTACGTGTTGAGAGAGTCGACTGAAAGAACAGTCGACTTATCGATCTAGCGAGGGCAAGGTTTTTCAGATGGAAAGAAAAA
>JAWWMK010002301.1:0-34116 GCA_035047105.1 Galeopsomyia nigrocyanea
GTTCTGTATGTAATATAGATTGAGAAAATCGCATCCCCAAGAGCGTGCACCCCTTTTGAAAATTCGCCCCAACTTTCGCAAATTACGGCAGTTTTTTTGTGAATTTGCTCATATATATACAAGTTTTCGTTGAGCGCACTTATTATTCATTGCTTACTAATGTTTTAGATTTTCAAGTCGACCGCTGGCTACATTTCCATGCTGCTGGCTGTTAGTTGAATGCTAAGCGAAAATTATTATCTAGCAAGTTTGGCAAATGACCATTGACTAATTGTTAATGTTCTGGTCACATACATATCCGTGCACAAAAATAAAGTCGTCTGTTAAAA
Source organism: Galeopsomyia nigrocyanea (assembly GCA_035047105.1). NCBI lineage: Eukaryota > Metazoa > Arthropoda > Insecta > Hymenoptera > Eulophidae > Galeopsomyia > Galeopsomyia nigrocyanea. The sequence goes on from JAWWMK010002301.1 coordinate 330, forward strand.
ATTGCAATAAAATTTCCGGTGTTATCACTGTACGTCACTCAATTATAACTTCTTTCGATTTGCGACGCTCTTTATTTTGTGCTTCCTCGTTGTTACAAAGTCGCTTCTTTTAGTCGTATACATTTAACGATTTATTGACATCCTGCTTTGCTGCGCTTACGTGTCTTCTTTTTTTTTCTATACAACAGCAATAATTAATTATGTAATACCGCGCGCAAGCGACGAGAAGTCTCATATAACTTTCACGCGCATCGTAGAAATAACGCTCATCAATTATTCCTACTACCGTAAATTCATTCTTTCTCTCACTTCTAGCTTTAGCCATGATAATAAGCATATTGTATAAAAGCGAAGAGAAAAAAAAAGGCTTACGTGGCAAACTCGTATTGGATTTATTGGGTATAAGAATAATTGCCGTCGTGTGTTGCGATAATAATGCTTTTTATTCGACGCACACCCGAGGGAGAATATCGTCTGGTATAAGAATAATTGATGACTTTTACTTCCACGATATGCATAAAAATAAAATGCTCCTCGTTCACTCGCGGTAGTATACATAAATTATTATTATACGTATGGAAAAAAAAGACACGTAGGCGCAGAAAGGCAGCTATCAATAAATCGTTGAATGTATGTACGACTGAAAGATTTCGGACGTTGTGTGCAACAAGGCGACAAAATAATTTTATATCAACCAGGTGGAAAATGTATAAGAGCTTGCTCTGAGAGTTGGATATTGTAATTTTACTCTGTTATTAGATAAATAAGCTATACTAATTTGACTTGAAATTTTTCAGATGAAATATGTAGTAAACAAGCAGATGGAATAACATGACCAGCAATGAATACGTCATTTTTCGACTACTTATCTGATAGGCAACGTTTGATTAAAAAAAAAAACACATCTTGTCATGAGAATAATCAAAAGTATTTCTATTGTTACACCTTATTGGAGTATTATTAAACGTCTCATTCAACTTTCTATCGCAATCTAATAATAACTAGAAAGGGCTCAACAAGTTTTGTTGGGATTTTTTATTACTTTTGTAAATTATGAGCCGACCAAGTCACAATGGTCAAAATCTTGGCTTGTGGTCCTCTTCAACCATTGACACTGCTGCCTTCTCGAGCTTAGCCCAACTCTCATTCGTCTTTCTATTGTATTCTAATGCCATACTAAAGGTGCATAACAAGTTTGGTTCGAATTCTATTTTGCGTTTGGAAATTATAAACCGACCAAGTCACAATGGTCAAAATTTTTGCCCGTGGTGCTTTTCAACAAAAATTGATTAATGATTGTTCATAACAATTCAAAACTTGTGGATTTTCGTATTCGACATACGCTGATGGAGTATTGTATACATTTTTGATAGTACTTATGCTGATACTTATATGTACGTTGGATCCAATTTGATTCTGCAAAATTTGGTTTGCGGTGAATTTGCTAGTACTCGATTTCTTCCTTGAGTAGACTCTGAATTGTGTAAGAAATAGTCTATGCCGTTGTTTCATTTTAAAAACATATATATACATATATGTACATAGGATTGAATTGTCATCTAAAGAATGCATACAAGTAATGAAGAAAAGGTAAACGCTTTATTTCATTTAAATAGATTTTATTTGAATCATCAATGAAGATATTGTAAAATTTATCATCGCTGTACAAAAACAATATTGCAAAAATGAGAAGTGATCTACGTTTTCTTCTTCTTGTGATTATTGATAATTTTTTTCTTCTAATTTCATTAAATGTCCTATTATCACCTTTCAACTTGTGAGTTTAGTCGGCCCACTATGTAAAGAGCTGTAAGTAAATTGGATCGTCATAAAGAACACGAGAAGGGAACAGAAAATAACTTAAATTTTTTTTTCAGAAACATTTTCTTTTATCAATTATAATTGCAACGAAGATTTCAAGCAAGTGGCCAGTATTCAAATAATCAAATATGCGGTTCATGGCAAATGTCCGGCAAATAGATCCGAATGAACTTCAGCAACGCCTCCTTCGCTGCTTCTTGCTTCTGTTTCGCGATCAATGACCGAAAATTACATCGTAAACTGCGTCACCAAAGTGTTTCCGACTCGACGATGTTTCACAGCGTCTTCGTTGACGTATCGTCGACGTGGATATCCATACGCAGCCACTGATACATAACGACGTTCGATTATCGATAAAAAAAGTCCTTTAATTTGTCGAATTTCTTTCAGACACGCTCCATATACAACCATTCATGAGCAGCTATCCCGTTCAGCACTCCAAAAAAAACTGTGTATATTCTCTTGAACAAGGTAAATTTGCAGCGTTGAATTTGACCAAATGAAGTCAAAAATCCGGCAACGCGCGAGTCACAAATTCGTCGTTGATGTTCGCGCCTAATAAGCGAGCAACTGTTTGTACTAAAAGCTTCACAGCGCGCACGTGAGTAGGAGCATCTGAGCCTATATACGTCAATACTGCTATCGTATTTTATGAAAAGCGCTCACTGCTACTGCTACTGCGCGCTTTGCGATTGCGCGTGTGCTGGATATATAGTTCAGTGGCAGCTGCCAGGGATGTACGCACATTACCGCAGCATACTTTTTATTAATTTATAGGCCAAAAACGCCAAATTTTATTAGATTTTTTTTTAACTACGTAACAAAAATGGAAGGAACTTTAAAAGCTCTATGTTTGATTTATAATTATTGTTGGGGATGAGAATCGAAGTTGAATGTTTGGATGAGAAACAGGCTGGGCTATGCGTACGCAATATGAGCGAGTAAGTTTTATTTGTTTATGTTCGATGTGAATTTAAAGAATATTTCGAAATCACCATTTGCACAATTCGCTGTTTACATTTGCTCCACTTTACAATAAATCATTCACTACGTAATTTTTGCTTTGTTGACGGTGAACGATTTGGAGGTTATCTAATATTCATTTGTTGTTCCACTTACTAAATGTATGAGTACAAAAACTGTGTTACTAATTTTTTCCCTATGACTCCAATTTTTTTTTTTTTAAATTTAACTTATCGCTTTCTGTCTAAATCAATATTATGTACTTTATAAAAATTTTTTTTATATATCCTTTTAAAATTGAAATGTAAGTATGAATGAAATGAATACTATGTATGTATGTATGTATGTATGTATGAGGAGCTTCATAAATACACTAAACACGTAAATGTTTCAAGGCACATATTATCAAAAAGGCGATAAGAAATGTGATAATGTATTACGTTTAACCAATTTACATTTAGAATTAAAAATTAAAAGAGAATGATTTTAAAAACTCCCAAATTTTTCAACTAAACAAAAAAAATATCATTTCTTACAGGATAACTTACCACCAACATGACCTTGACCAAAAGAAATATTTAAATATTCCACATCAGGGCAAGATGTCAGAAGACAACACCGACGCGGAAAATCGCCTCGACGACGGTCAAAGACTAGCCCAACTTTGCAAAAAACCATGGATCCAAGACAACGACGAATCGAGAAAAATAAATTTGGAAATCGATGAACTACTCGAGCGAGAAGACATCGACGTAAACATCGCTGACAAAGACGGCCGTTCAGCACTCCATTACGCAGCTCAATTAGCTCGCGTCCACCTGATCGATCAATTGATAGAACTCGGTGCAGACATTCATTATCGAGAAAACAAACGAGGTTTCACACCACTCCACTTCACCGTTCTATCAGGCCCCATTAAATCAGCCGCGGAGCTTCTTTTGGCAGCTGGAGCTGATGTCAATGCCGAAGCTCATTTCGGTGTAACTCCCTTGCATATCGCGTCGATCATAGGTCCAATTCACATACTTAATTATCTGCTGGAGCAAAGCGCTGATGTGAACAGACGCGAAGTGATTTTCAAATTCACACCTCTGCTCATCGCAACTTACCACGGTAGCGCTGAAATTGTGGATCTGCTCATCAGCAAAGGTGGTGCTGACGTGAACGCAGCTACTGATGAAGATTTAACTCCTCTACACGTCGCGGCGATGCTGGGTGATATAAAAATCGTGAAAATGTTGATCAAGTCGGGTGCCAATGTGAATCGTAGACACAAAAGTACGCGACTGACTCCCTTACATTTGGCGTCGACGAACGGCAATAACGAAGCTGTCAATGATCTCATCGAAATCGGTCAAGAATTGACGAACATCGGAAGTAGCGTTATCACGGAAACGATGACCTATTGCACGATATCGATGGACGGTCGCAAAGCTGTGGTCGATGTACTTATTAAAAACGGCGCTGATTTGCAGGCGAAAGATAAATTGGGTAAAACGGCGTTACATCTGGCGACTCGTCATCGAAGCAAAGTCGTTGATATTCTTCTGAAGGCTGGTGCTGATATCGATGCGAGGGACGACGATGATCGAGTGCCTTTACACGAAGCGATTAAAAATAAAAATGGAGAGGGTTTGGATTTGTTACTTTCTTATGGAGCGGATATCAATGATGTTTTTGAATATTGCGAGCATCGACTTGTCACGACTGCACTTTACGATTACGTACCGTTTCGATTATTGGAGCATTTTACGAAGATGATAGCTGCTAGATTGTTGATTGCGAATGTTTTTAAACGTTATATCAACGATTATGGATTGCAAATTTATTACGGCGAATGCGTGAAAGAGGTGGAGAAGATGAAATATTACAAGCTCGGTAATGGAGTTACGCTTTACAATTTGTTGCATGTGAGTCCGATGCGTCGATTGAGCTTTATCAAAAATGTACCTGTCAATCTTGAGTCGAAGTTTCCGAAGTATTGTGGTATTATTAGGGCTAGCTTTTTGGAGGCTAGTAGGAGAAAACCGCTGATACAACCGGCAATTTTGGCTTGGAATCGATTGACTGGGAATAGTTGGCATGAAAAATGCGTTGGATGTTTGCTTGGTTTCCTTGATAATGGAGCACTGAAAATGATCATCAAAGCTGCTGATATCAAAATAATTAAACTGGTAATGTTTGATTTTTTTTAACAAGTTTCAAAATAATTGTTGTGAAATAATGTAGAATTGTCTTCAGATATAATTAAATTTATTATTATTTCAGGAAACACTGCAAAAATAATGGAGTACAAACAATTCAATCTACAGAACACTTGCAGTTTTTTTTTCAATTGTCAGAGAACCACAAATTGCACATGCAATTGACTTTTCCAACTGCATTTATTTTTGACGGTATAAACTAAAAAGATTAGCTATAAAATATTGATAATACAACGTTGTAAATTAGTAAATAATATCGTATATTACAACTATTTTATAAAAATTTTTTATAAAATGTAATCGTTATTTTTATTACTTCATTATAAATTTTTGGAGCATCGTATTTTTTTATTTTCATGCATTTACTTTGTATAGATATAAATAGAATTATATTCTTTATTATTATACTTGTTTTTAAATATATTTCATAAGAATTATTTTTGGTGTAGCACAGTAATTTATAGAAAATATAATTGTGAAAAATATAAATACATTAAAATTGATTCTTTTCATAAAACTTAAAAAGACCAATATTTTCTGAAAAAAATTCGCAAATATCGTTGCACGCGTTTTTTTACTAATCAGGTATACACAAATGCTAAGTCGGTTTGGTAATTACTGCATGTTATTTTCAACTTCGTCAAAAACGTGGCAACGTCGGAAGTCTTTCAATACATATATAGATATAGTCTCTATGCCTTCCATTCACGTGTATGCGGCTTTCGTCAATAAGGGGCGAAAAACAATATGGCAGTATGTTGCCGCTACTGGTTTAGCGTGCATCTGTATATATCGTGCTCCAATGTCATAACAATTTTTCTCTATTTGATATGAAGCAGTACCAAAACATTTTTAATTATAAAAACGATCTTAATAGTAAGATGAAATGGAAACAGGAGTCGCCTACGTGATTTGGAGCATCGCTAATTTTGTGTATGTTGAAAATATTGCATATATATATATAAAACTATATTTAGAATTTTTATTTTGATTTTAATTTGTAAAACTTGCTAAATCGATCAATTTTATCGTCGTAGGCTGCATAATTGTTAAATAAGAATATGAAATGAATAATAGTATATTTCTAACCTTAAGGAGGAACAGTATTATAACTATATACATATGTAGATATACGACTATAGCAAGCAGGTGTAAACTGGCAGTCACGTGCTATACCATTTTATCTCCCTACGTTTATACATTGCACTTCTTTTTTTTTCGTAAATTAAATGTCGAGACATCAGTTCAAAATATTTTGAATGTTTAATTTTTCAAATAAATTAAATTTATTTGATTTTTCAAATAAAGTTCTAATATTATAATTTATATATTATGTAAATATTAAAAAAACGATTTTTCCTAATAAAGTTTGATTGAAAATCGATAAAGATGAAACTAAAAAGATTAGCTGTAAAATTGATTTTTCAAATAAATTTATTTCAATAACTTGTTCCCTTCAAAAATAGTAGTTTAAGTAAATGGTATTTTCTATACATATCTATAGATATACAAGTAAGAGGTAATTTTAGCTCCAATATTTAGTCTTGAATAATGCAAATATTGCCGAAAAAATAATTTAAATTGGTAGTTTAGTGTAATGAAAATACTGTGAATCAATGTCGGCTCATTCAGTAAAGTAATTTCTTCTAAATAAATTCTTGAAAATTAACTTATAAACGTAAACAAAATCTCAAAGTTAATAAGGCTAAACAATTGAAAAATGAGAGTTCTATGATACCTTTGAAAATTTATTTTCGAAAACTTATTTCAAAGAAACTTTTGCACCAAATAAGCCGAAATTGATTCACACTACTTTTATCATATTAATCTACCAATTTATATTGTTTTTTTAGGCAGTATGATAATTATTCGAGGCTAAACCCAGGAGTAAATATTACCCATTATACTTATATATCTATAGATATATGACGATATCCTTTAAAAAAACACACTTTTCTGGGGTCTAGAATGGCAAAAATTTTTTTTGATGCTAGGGCTTCCGGACCTTTTTCGTCTTTTTTTTTGAAGGTATATAGTGACGGAAAATGCTCGTGAACATTGGAAAAGTCTGCAGGATCTACTTTTTCGTCATTGTCCCATTATAATCAAATGGGCTTTTCTCACAAAAAATAGGCGAAAAACGGCATTTCTTCAAATATTGATTTCTCGGCTTCTAAGACCACTAGAAACATTTTTGACCAATCAAAATGATAGCAAAAAAGAAGACCTTTACGCAGAAAAAAGTTTCATTCAAAAATAACTATCCGGTGGCAAGTTATCAAAAAAATTGCAAAATAATTGCATTTTTAGTTTGTTATTAATATCTGGAAAATACTGAAAAAATATAGTTCCCGAGGACTTTTCCAATGTTCACGAGCATTTTCCGACGCTATAATATACCTTCAAAAAGAGCAGGAAAATGGTCCGGAAGCCTTAGCATTAAAAAAAATTTTGCCATTCTAAACCCCAGAAAAGTGTGTTTTTTTAAGGATTTCGTCATATATGGAGGGGCGTTAACTCAATAAATAAATAAACAAATAAATAAACCAATCGTAAAATATCTGCATTTAAATAATTTTTTCTTTCAGTATCGGAGCAGCTTACTTGGCACTGGCAATGATCAAGCGATTTGACACATTTTTAACCCTACGAATATTACTATCACAAGCAATCAAGAATAACGACCTATCCAGCATCGAGAGATTATTAATCGTTTGTTCTCCCAACAGATATCCATTCGCGTGTATTTCGAGTCTCTTGGAAACAGCGATAAAACACAACCGTCTGGAAATTATAAAACTCCTTATAAATAAAGGTGCCTGTGTGAAAACGCCAAGAAACGCATTCAAACAAAATGCTTTGCACGTCGCTGCTACGTATCGAAACAAAGACGTGATAGTGCATATTTTGGAATACGACGTGGATTGGTTTGCTGTTGACATTAACGGTGCAAACGCGTTACATTTGACTTTGATCGGTGCTGAAAGTAATAAAAAAGAATTTAACCCTATTACGCCCACAGATGAACGTTTGATTATCGAGATTCTACAAATATTCTTGGATTTGGGACTCGACGTTAACGAAAGCACGAAATCCAGCGAATATCCATTGGAGTTGGCGATCAAAAATGGTATGACGGAAGTTGCTAAGTTTCTTATTAAAAATGGTGCTGATCCATATATTCACGACAGGCACGGCGATCGGATTTTGCACATGCTGATCAAATACTTTGTCGAGGCGAATAAAGAAGTTTCTTCGATTACGAGAAGTAAAATTCGCATCGAAGGCCAGGTCCTGAACTTCGTGAAGTGGCTACAATCCGAAGGAATAGATATCAACATCGCAAACTTGAACGAAGTAACTCCTCTCCAATTGGCAATTAAACACAGGTTAGAGACGATGATGCCGATTCTGATGGAACTGCCTGACGATTCGAACGTCGTGAACACGCACGGTCAAGGTAATCTTCACGTGGTACTCGCTAAATTTTACGATTGCAAATTCGGTTCGGATGATAGCCATGAAAACGGTACGATTACTAATATGATCAAGAAAATGTTGAAAGAAGGAGCAGACGTGAATGTAGTTGATAAGAATGGTAATACACCCGTTCACATCGCGGCGAAGCAAAAGAACGATCGACTCATTGGAATTATGCTCAAATACTTTACCAACGTGAACGCACGGAGTAACTGGGGTGAAACGGTTTTACATATCTTCATTAACAATTGTATCGACGCGAATGGAAAATTCGAAAAGAATTACGACCAGTACGTTCGAACTGTTTTGTCAAGAGGTGCGGATGTGAATTTAAAGAATGGAAAAGGAATGACACCCGTACAACTGGCGGTTCAGCAGAGGCACGGTGAAATTTTGAAAATTTTAGTAGAGTTCGGAGCGGACTTGCAAGCACAAACCGAAGACGGCGACGATTTGTTTCAACTTCTCATTCGAAGTTCGGTTGGGATAAATGAACCTTCGGCTTATAAAAATATCATTGACATCCTGTTGACTAATGGTTTTGACATTGAAGAAATGGACAATAATGGACATACTTTGTTGCATCGAGCGACAATGTGGGCTGATCTTCAATTAATCGAGGTGCTTCTGGAAAAAGGTGCAAATGTGAATTGCACCGATGGAAGTTTGAGGCAACTCACACCTTTACACATTGCCATACAATTGAGATCTGCTCCGGAGATCCTCACTTTATTGAAATTCGGCGCGGATGTGAATATTTTGACCAAGGACAGAGAAAGTCCATTGATCATGGCAATTCCGAAATTTCAGTTGAAATTGATCAATGCCTTGTTGATCGCTGGCGCGCGAGTGAACGTTGTAAACAAAGGCGGTGAGAATGCATTGATGAAGGCAGTAAAAAAAGGTGACGTAGAAGTGATCAAGCTTTTGTTGGATCACGGAGCTGACGTGAATTTTCGCAACGACACTTCGAAATCGACGGCATTACACGTGGCTGCGGATGAAAATCAAGAAGATGCGATAAGCATTTTAGTGAAAGCTGGGGCTGAGGTGAATTCGAGGAACGCGTTGGGAGAAACGCCACTTCATCTGGCAGCTCGACACCAAAGTAGTGCGGTTGAAATTTTAGTGGAGTTGGGTGCTAAAACTTATTTGGTGGATAATCAAAATCGATTGGCGTTGCACAAAACTGTCGAATGTAACAACGTCGTTGGTTTGTATTATCTGCTAACGAGTGGGCAGGATATCAATGAACTTGGGAATGTTCGGTTTACAATGACTTCTTTGCTTAGTTACGACGATGATCATGTCCAGATGAAAAAGTACATTCTTCAACGTTTGATTAAACTTCGTGCAGCTGATTTGCTCGTTCCATCACTCGACGAAGATTACGTAAAAAAACAGGAACATTATCACGAGCAATGCGCGAACGAAGTGAGGAAAATGAAGGAAAAGTTTTTCGGTCCGGGATCGATGTACGATTTCATACACAAAAGACCGGAAAGTCGACTGTTGCAAAGAAAAGTCTTTTTGAATTTCAGTCTTCACAAAAGCTTTCCCAACTATTTCACGATTATCAAAGCCAAAAGAGACGAAGCTTTGGAAAGGAAAAACCTGCTCGAATTAGCTACGTCGGCTTGGTATGACATTACCAACGTCATTTTACCGGAGCTTTGTTTAGAACGTATTTTTGATTTTACGAAAAATGATACGTTGAAAAATCTCATACAATGTTCCGAAGAATCTTGTTGAGAAAAAAATAAGATTTCGAAATTTGTATAATATTCATAATTTTTAGATGTAGAACGTTTAATGTAGAACGTACAAAATACAATGAATTTAAGAATAATTCAAGAGTTTTTAACTAAAATCTCAATGCAAAATTGTATATACTGTAAAAATTAATAATTTTTTTCGATAAGGGGCAAACATACATGTTATCCGATTTGCAGATGTGATTCCCCTGGGACTTCATTACCATAAAAATTATCATAGACGATAATATTACTCGCGCAAAAACTATAAAAAATACACGATAATGATTTATCATATGTTATTCTTGGCCGGGGAAGCACAGAAATATTTTACAATTGGATAGCATATATGAGAACCTTCGAGATTACGAAATTGCGTGCAGCAATGCTTAACTTGCAACGGGGGAAATCGCTTTAAAAAGATCATCTTCCTATTCGTCTCACATAAGTCCGTTTTCAAAGTTACAGTAGCAACTAGCAACTCTTGTTATAGTGCGCTTTGAAGAATTAGCGAGAAAATGTCTTTTTTCGAGGTAAAATATTCTATTCTTTTCGTCACGTAAAGCGATTACATTAGTTATACCTTGTCTACATATATAAAGTTCACGTAAGATTAAAGCCAGTATAAAGGTGTGGTTGGAAAATTTGTTCAAAATTTTATAAATTTTACCTACCGATTCTTATGAGCGTGCAAGAAAGGTTTTTTTCATTGATAATTGCAAATAAGATATTTATTCTAAGTAATTAATTATACATCACATATATCAAGCAAACAATACGATAAATCCATATTTCATTTCGATCCAACGACTATGTATCATCCAAAGTATCAATTGTAAATAAATTTATATTGTAACTCTGGCACTCACTTCGCTTGAATTTATAGTCTCATTAATTGAAGTGCTTATGTAGACTCGGCACATTCACATAAAAAAAGTTTTTAACACAAAAAAAAAATTAGATCTTTTTCCAGATGTACTTTTTACTGATTACAATCATTTTTGTAATCATGCAAATGAGTATCACACAAGTTTACGCATGCGGAGCCGGCGGTGTATTGGTTTGTTATGTGGATCCAAATAAACCATGCGAATGCAAATATTGATGATTTACTTATCCGCTGGTAACAATTATATTACTGGAATATGTAATCAAGGATAAAAAATAAAATAAATAATAAAGATAAAAATGGTTTCTGTTTATTTGCTCTCTAGTTAATAGTCACTTGCAGGCATGGCGCACAACAGTGTTTGTCAATAAAATACTTCTTCACTTGACAAAGTATATATCTGTGTATAAAAGTAAGCAATATAAAATGTTGGGAATTAAAAAACCATTGTTAGTCAGTAAGTGAAAAAATAGATGCAAATTCTTATCTGTACTATATTAAATTTTGATTTAGTAAAAAATATAAGAAACTATTTTGAAATTGCAAAAACACATGATGTCGAGAAACTTTGTATTGAAAAATTAAAGTTTTTTAATGACTTCCTAAAAAACTGATAAGGCGACATTACATTTTTTTTTGTAAAATTGAATTGAAAAATAATATTTATTTTTAAAACGTATGGAAAATTTCCTTTCTGCGTATATTGATTACGAAAACATAAGTAATATGGGGTAATAGGTGCCCTCAAAAACAACGTATCCATGGGAATATCGAACAATCAAGATAATTCAGCTTTTGTTCGAAATAAAAAAATAAATAATAATGAAATAACGTAATTCTTTTGAACTATTTTTAGACAAGTAGTAGTTGACTAAAAAGTTGAAAAAAAAAATTATGAAATATATATAAGCGATCATGAAAAAAATTAATATCTATACATCTGAGTCATGCTACCAGGTACAAAAGCCAAACAGTCTACCTGATGCTCGCCAGTCGTTCACATGTAGCGCAACAGTATATTTTCACTCTTCGCGTGTTCTATGCTATAAGTTTGATCTTTTCTGAAAGGCATCTACAATTAATCTTCTTGAAATGCAATCAGATTATTGGTAATTATTGTGTTTGAAAATAAATAGGAATCAATCAAGCCATTTTTATCGACAGTGACAAACTAAGATAGGTGCGTAGCAAATTTTTTGTTGCTCATTATGGTGAATCATTGTTATGTATTAACTTTATTAAAATTCATTACAAGTAGATCTTAAAAAAATTAATTTGAGGATTAAATGAAAAGCTTTTTGAAGAGTTTGAATTATAAATTGAAAAACCAAAGTATGGTAGTTACTGAAAACTCAAAATTGTTATTGTAAATAAAAATACAAATTAAAATGATTAGATAATAACAAAAATATACGTAAATTGTCGAACTGAATTTTTCAAACAAAAATTTTTTTTTTTTTCAGATTCATTTCAAACAAGTAAGTAAATTATAAAAAGTACATCATGTTTACCAGCAATTGGGTCGAGAAAAATGCCAACGATTATGACGAGCTCATTTCCGCTATCAACCGAGGCGACGTAAATTCAGTAGAATCCAGTCTAAAGAAATGCTCCATATCGGGCTGGGAAGCGAATCCTCTTTACGAAGCTGTCTCCTGTAAAAACGAGAGAATCAAGCAAATGATGTGCGATCACTACAGAAAATTCGACAGGTACAGCATGATCGTGTTGAAAAAGATAATCCACGATTGGGATAGCTTCAACGCCAAAGATAAACAAATCTACGAAACGATTATCTACGAGTTGACAACCAACAATGACAATATAAGTAGAAACAACGTGAGTGGAACGATGCTAGCGGAAGCATGTGGATCTGGTAACATCGAGATCGTCAAAGTATTGATAAAGCAAGGAGCCAACTTGAACTTCGTGGAAAAAAATTCGAAATTAGTACCGTTGCACTTGGCTATATTAAAAAATCAAGCGGTTATAGTGGACGAGTTGATAAGAGCAGGAGCCAATGTCAACATGTCGGATAAGGATGGTAACAGATCTTTGCATTTCGCTGCTGAATCTGGAAATGTCGAGATTGTCAATGCATTGTTGAGACACGGAGCCAGTCTTGATTGTAAGAATTACACTTTGAAATGTACACCTTTGCAACTAGCTGTTGAGAAAGGTCATGTGGACGTGGTTGAAAAATTGATCAAAGCTGGTGCTAATTTAAGCATTTCGGGCAAAGATGGTAAAAATCCTCTGCACGTTGCATCCGAACTGGGATTTTTAAAAATTGTGGAAATTTTATTAGCTAACGAAGCTGATCCTAATTTGGAAATCATCGTTACCCAATACACGTCGCTGTTTCTCGCTGTGGAAAAAGGTCATCTAGACGTTGTCGAAAGTTTGTTGAAAGCTAAAGCTCATGTCAATGCTTTAGCTGCAGACGGTAAAACTCCATTATATCTGGCATTAGAGTTTGACAGAGACAACATCGTTAATGTATTACTCGATCATGGTGCCGACATACATTTCAAAGAAAATACCAAAGAATCAAGTCTATTACACACTGCTGCAAGTTACGACAACAAATTGGTGATTGAAAAATTAATTGCAATGGGAGCTAACATCAATGCGAGGGATATTTCTGGAAAAACACCACTTCACGTAGCAGCTCGTCGTGGAAAAGAAGCCGTACGATCACTTTTATCGTCGGGTGCTGATAAATCCTTGGAAGATTATAACGGAAGATTGCCTTTTCACGAGGCTGTCGATAATAATTTAGAAGCGATTGATTTACTTTTTGATGTAAACGAGGCTAAGAAAAGTCAGATTTTTCATGAAATTGTAAACGACTTTCTAAAAAATTGTCACTGTCCGTCTGTTTGTTCTGTAAAATCGAACGATTCCGTCGATCGCGTGCTAATGCATCTGATCAAATTCGAGGCTATAAATATAAGCATTTACGATAATGATAAATTGAAATTTCACAAGATGAATGGAAAAAATTATTACGATGAATGTTCAGCTGAAGCTGAACGATTGAAGAAATTCTTTTTAATAAACGATTGCGTATCATTTTACGATTTTTTACACATGAAACCAAGACGCAGACTTGCTTATGTTGAACGTATACCGTCTGATCTTGTGGAATATAAAATATATGGCTGTATCATTGAAGATCACGTGAACGAAATTGTCGAGAGAAAATCACTTTTTGAGATCATTAAAAAAGTACTGTACGAACTAACTAATGTCTTCCTACCAGATATCTGCGTGGAATCTATTTCTGATTTTCTGAGTGTTGAGAGTTTGAGAAATTTATCAAATGTTTAAATTTACAGAAATATTAAGAGATTATATATGATGATGTATACAAATAATGATGTACGAAGCAAACATGTCATTGAAAATAATAAAGTATGTATTTAAATGTATTTATCATATCTATACATTTTGTTTCGAATAACTATTTTCTTGTGTTCCCGTGCTTCACATTTTATATTTATAGCTTTGTTTTTAAAATAAATTAACGTGAGAATCAATAAATCAAAACAACATGTTTACAACGTGTACAGAAAAAAAAACTTTATAGATTAGACATGATATTCCTGAATTATGAGTCTTTAACACGCAGGTGGTACAAATTTTATGTAAAAATTATAGATTCGGTGACAATATAGGCATGTCGCAAAAACTGTTCGATCGGTGACTTGTTTATACAATACGAGTTACAAAACCAAAATAATGCTGATTATTTTTACTATTATTAAGTTATTGTTAATTGTTTAAGCCACACATTGCAATTCATACAGCACAATAAAATCCTTACAAACAAAATTCGTAATAAAAAAATTTCATTGATGAATTTTCATACTCGCGTATCAATCATTATAAAATATAAATATCCGGTGCATTCATTATTTCGAAAACTCAGAAATTGAATAAATTGGTAGCACATCTATTTTAATATAGGGAGAATCCAGAGAACAACTGTAGCCGCATTTTCCAGTCTCGTTCTCGACTTTTCCGAACACCTGGCGACCAGATGTGGAGACCTAAAGTGACTTCGTGGGGTCGGAATATGAGCTCAGTTTTCTCTCATAAGAGGAATCATCGTTTTGTAATACTTGTGCTATTATTTTCAGAAAATTATTTTCAATCTCCGTTTTTATTCATTGGAAAAATATTAGATACATACAACGATGGTGAGTCATAAATTAATACAATTAAAAATATTCGTAATTTCAAAGAAAAAATTGATTAACTACTATTTATTTTCCTAATTTTCTTTTGATCCATAACGTGGAAAAATATTTGTTATTTTATTCATCCTCAGTTGATTTGTTTCAACCATAAGTAATATATTAATTTATACATTTATCGATGAATTGTTTGTTCGACGGTTCGGTTGACCGTTAATTCGTTGAATTATAAATATTAGTAATATTTAACGAGTTCATGACTATTTTGTAACTAAAACCCTAAGCAATCGAAATTTCAATTGACATAAAATATTTAAATTTTTCTTTCAAGATATTAAATTGTTGAATCGCAGTGTACAACGATTTACTATTATTTCTACTTTTTCAGTTGAGTTACTTCTACGACGACAGCCAAATCAGTTTCGACGCTCATCTACTCGAGCACATCAAAGAGCAGAACACCGAAAAATTCGATTCAATTTTGCAGAACGCAACGGATTTATACACCGCCGTTGATGCTACAGGATTTTCGCTGTTACATTACGCAGCTGAATTTGGCAACGAAAACGCAACATCCTATCTCATCAAGTTGGGATCCAAGGTAAACCTGCAAAACAAAGATGGAAGAACTTCGCTCTTGTTAGCCACAATAAATCAACGCGCAGCGACGATACGAGTCCTCCTCGAATCCGACGTAGACATGTACATTTGTGATGAAGAAGGCAGTAATCCGTTGTAAGTGGCTTTGCTGGCAAGTCCGACGAACGTCGAGGTCGCAAAACTATTCCTCGATCAATTGACCAACGACTGCTCGTCCAATATACTTTAGATACATGAAAGTCTATAAGTTAAAGAACGCGATTAAGAAATATCGAACGATTCCGTTTTATCATCAAATTTTAAAGAAATATGCAAGCGATATGAGAGCTTGGAAGCAACTAGACTATGTGTATTTCCCATGCATTTTCCCAGGATTGCTTACACACGCAATATTATGCCATATTATTTCGTCATATTATATAGACTATTATTTTATTTATGCTGTGGTGTCTATTACATTTTTCGTCTTGTTTTGTATTTTTTTTTTTATATATTAGACAGAAAAAATAAACAAAATTTATTAAAAACGTCTAAACAATCATTAATTAGTTTTTTTTTCATTATGCGCACTTGAAAAACCGTCGAGAATTTTCAATAAATGTATATATTTTTTCATATCAGTCTTTATGATTTATTAACAAACTTATAAACCTTTTCATGGCTATTTTTTATAAAATAAACTAGTTTTGTCTGTGCGTCATATTTTTTATCGAACAATGATAATTGAATACGCAACTACTTGTAAGAATTAACAGTACATAAAGTGATTTGAAGTGGAGTAAAAATAGTACAGCAACTTGTTCAACTTATTTTTAGTTGAAATACTTGTACGACAAACATTTTCTCATAAAAATGAAACTGTTTGCAAGTAAAAATAATCAATACACCTACTCGTGGAGAGTGCTGGAGTCATTCACTTCTCCAAATGCCTAAGGGAAAAATAAAGAGGGGGAGAAAAAAGTTGATGGAAGTAGGAGGCATATTGCTTTATACAAACTGTTGCATGTGTTTGTAGAGTTACTTAATTTAGTTTTTTCTGTGAACCAAATTACCTAAGTATTAATAACAGAGTTATTAGTTTGCCCAAAATAAATTTCCTGAAAAACATATTTGCACTGTTAGAGTATAGTAGTATCCCGAAAAGCATTAGTTTTCAGTATCATTTTCGGAAGAAAATTCATCGTAAAAATATATACTGAAAAGTTTGACAGGAGGATTATTATAAGCTTTACAAAGTTTCCACTGGCAAGAATTAGATTGAAAATTATTTATACAAGATTCTTCTTTCACAAATTTCAACTTACCTTTTTTGTTACTTAATTTGGATCGTATATTGATTTTATCTTATGTATTTTTCATACAAAAATATGGTGATTCGAATCAATAGAATCAAATTAATTTATATTCATGAGTAATAAATTAAGTAAAGATATAATAAATGACAAATCCATTTAAGATTTTATGTAGCATCTCACAAAATTGGAAAATACGTACACATATCAGACTCGAAAGAAAAGCTCAAGGCAAGGTATTGTGACGCCAAAGACAAATTTTGAAACTTGTGCCCCTTCGTTTACGATATTATCGGGGGTCGAAGGTAAGCTCTAGGGGAGAGAAAAAACAGTCGCTTGTTGCCCCTCGTTTAGGGCACACCCAAACACACGCCGCTACATTTTTTTTTCTCGCTCGTGTAATTTTTCCTTTTTTTTTTTTCTTCCTATTTAATAAATACATTTTTCTTCGGTAAAAATGAAGAACAAGCAACTTTTCTACAAATCGAGTCCCACACAGTTAGCAGTCAACCTGAAGAAAGGTAATATTGATTAGATTTATACAAATAAGCATTTAATTGAAATTTTATGTAAAGTAAAAGTCGTCGATGAAAAAAAGTCACGTACTAAAAAGCACGACAATGTGTTCTATTGTTAGATAAGCTAATGATATAAATCCCATGAAAAAGCTCAATTGATCGCGTGCTCTGTACTACTTATTGATTATCTCGCACGCACTCTTCGAAGTGTATTCAATATCTTGTACAGTTTGTAACATATTTCGTGTTGTTCCGAAGTGATTTTTACACGGTAAACTAGTGTTAAATATTGAAGAAAAAAAAATCTGTAAATGTTGAATTATTTATACTTGCTTGGAATTGTAAAAATAAAGCAAACTTGATAGTCTACGATTAAGCTTCTTCATATATTTTTCATAGCTTTTTTATACATTTGAAATATATTGTGACTGGTACGACTTTATGTAAGAAGATAACGATATTTCGGAAACACTGGCAATAAGGCCACAACGTATGTTATCAAGTTATAAATATTTAATGAAAAAATGTTGGATACATTTATTTATTTCTTCTTCTATAGTGATTTTTCTATTTAATTGAGGTTTTTCATTATTTTACTTGACTGATTTCTTTTACTTTCGGAATAGTTTGAAACAAAAATTCTTTCTTTTGTCGAATATAAGATTGATTCACATTAACAAAAGCCCATTTATTCCCAGCGTTTCAGCATTTCAACGACAGTATCCCAACGAAATTAATTTCATCGAATCTGATGAAACTATCTCGACATAGAACGAAATGATTGAACCCATTAGAAAACTCAACATGTCTTCAATGCGATAAACTGCAAAATCAGAAATCTTAATTATCATCGGAATCAACATACATGTAAAGATTAATCGGTAATTTTCAATTCACGATGGATTACCACGACATATTCCACTTGGATCAATCCATCGGATTCTTCAAAATCGACGAGATGATGGGAAATCTGCGCGAAAATGGAATGTGGATCAACAGCATCGACGAGAGAGGCGACACTCCTGTACACATCGCCGCTAAGCATAAAAACGTCGATCTCATTCACAGCATGTTGCCACAATTTCATCGAGCCAACATTTGCAACAATCAAGGCAACACAGCATTACACGTAGTCATCGAAAACTGCTTGAGTCACAAAAAAATCGACGAGTCCGTCAACGTTAAACCACCGTTCAACGTCATTCGCACTCTGACGATGACAAACACGTATTTCAACAAGAAGCATCGACTGATCCGCGCATTGATATCCAAAGGCACGGATTTGACGATCAAGAACAAACAAGGTATGACGCCAGTTCATCTCGCAGCAAAGTATTGTTACATCGACGTGCTGAAAATTTTTAAAAGCAGCCGAGCCGATTTTGGCATACGCACGGCCAACGGCGAGACGTTGCTGCATCTCGTCTGCAAGTACATGTCGACTTTGAAAGACACCCCGGCGGAAATCGAGATAATAGATTACCTGGTGAGTCAAAACGCCGCCGACGTCAATGCGATGGACAAGGAAGGCTACACACCTTTACATTACGCCGTTTGGAGTTGTAGTATCAAGGGTGTCGAGAGATTGGTAAAACTTGGCTCGGATATTTACTGTAGGACTTACAAAAGACAGCTGACTCCATTGCATTTAGCTTCTATCGTCAGTACACCGTCGGTTATTCATTTTTTGGTGCATTTCGGCGCTGACGTCGAAGTCAAAGACGCGTCTGGCAAGACACCTTTGCATTTGGTATCTTTACGATCGTGCAGAAACGACGTGATGGAATTGTTACTGACACTGGGTGCAAAAGTCGACGTATTGGACAACAAAGGCTGTTTGCCTTTGGATTACGTGCTAGAAAATCAAAACGTCGACGGTTTGGAGCTACTACTCGAATACGGTGCTGACATTATCGACACGACGTCTCTTCAACGAATACCCGTCGAGCGAATTATGAACGGGAAATCTTTGGAGATCTACGTGCTGAAACATCTAACGCGATTGAAAGCTGCCGATCTGCCAGTTTGTTGCTATTACGAGCCTTACCTCGAGAGAGATTGCTTTCAGACTTACAAGAGAACCTGTTTGGTCGAGGTGAAGAAATTGAAGAACTTCGCGATCAACGACGGTGTGGTCACGCTCTACGATTTGTTGCACATGAAGTCCAACAAGCTGCAGTATGCTTTCATTCAGAGTATACTTCCGGAGCTCAGGTCTGACTTTCCAAATTACTGTGGGGTTTTGAAGGCGAGTATTCACGAGGTTATCAAGAGGAAATCACTGCTGCAGTTGGCTAAATTCTCATTTCATCAGCTTATCGACGAGCATAAATTGCCGAATCGGGTGACCGAGCATATTTTGAATTATTTGAATGATGGACAGCTTATTGCCGTGATCGAGAGTATGGAGAGTCGGTGAATCAAGGAAGATTTTATTCGAAAAGATTGTCGAGATGATTTCGTAAGAATTAGATGTTATTCAGCAACAGTGGGCAAAATGATGGTTGAAGGTATGGATCAATAGTGAGATTAGGGTGGGTGATACAGAAGTCACAGCTGCTTTACAACATTCAGCGCTGAAGGTGGGGAAGACAATATCCCACTGACAATGAATGCACAGTGGTAGATATGGAATGCCGTAGGAGTTATTTCGATTCCATCGCTGAGGAATTTTTTCAGTGAGTATATATTTTTTTCTCTATTGATAGTAACGTGCGAAATAAGGATTTAGACATTGAAAAGATTATAAATTCTTGAATAAGCTGAAGACTATTAAAATGTAATTCTACAGTTTTCATAGAAAGCTTTGGAAATTGAATTCGTTTATTGGATTTTATTAGACTAATTCGTAAAACAAGTATAACTCAAAATAAACTTACTAACATATCGTACGTTCTATTTTTTCCAGAGCAGTCAATGCGGTATATTTGTGAGAAAAGCGAGGCTTAAAACGCAACAATGAAGGTTAATTAGCAGGTGAAAAAAAGAGGAAGGAACCTACTGTGTCCATAAGGGGCTTTGATTTTACTAATGATTATCAACACATAAATCATTCATTTCTGAGGTTCTTACATTCTGTTATTTAGATGGGAATTCATTTTTTTTTCGTGTAAATATATAGGAGTTTTTACTTTATTTTTGATAATCGTCTGTTATCTACAACTTTATTCCTATGTACGACGAAATCGTTCATGCAAGAGCTCATTATTTTTCTATCGAACGAAGAGTGAAACAAAACAAAGCAAACTCTTTGTACAGATTATTCGTCCCATTGGTGCTTAAATCATTCGAACTTATATGAGCTTTTAAATGTCGTTTCACGTGTAATGGCTGTTATAAAGTTCTATTCCATGAAATCGCTTGGAAAAAAAAATTGCCATAATTTGAGGCTTGATTTTCGAGATTCTTTTCTTCCATTTTTTTTTACATAAATAACTTCGGATAAATGTTTACATAAAAATTTCTTTGTATTTCCAAAAAATTTGATTGAATTTGATGAAATTAGTAAACAATTACGTTATTTCAGTGTAAGAATTCAATAACAAAACGATGAAATGTTGCAATATAAAAAATCATTGATTTTCTTTCTCTGATTCATAAGTTATGACGCTTATGATTAATATTAGTTATACGTATGTCACTTTCTCGCAAACAATTTAAATGAAAAATGAGTCTCATTAATCTCTTGATATATTCTTATCAGAATTATTCGAATAGAAGATTTTATATGCGGAGCATGGCTGAGCAAACAAAATAGAATACCAATAATATATGACGATTGGGGAAATTCAGCGAAGAATGCCAAAAGGAAATATTCTAAAAGATATTTCACGATAAATAAGATTCAGTTAATTAATATCAAGTAAAATTATTATCTCAAATTTATTTTCTTTTAATACATGATGATGAGATTGCCAAATTCATTAACGTTAATAATAGCACTTCGAATGTAAAATTGAAATATTTTCAATTACAAACGTCGCAATCACCGTGTAGCTGTTATTTGAAAACAGTTGGTGAATGTCCACTTATCTGATTTTTAGACGCCTCTTTTCTTACTCAAACAACGGAATTGCACGAGCAATTGTTAAGACTGTAAACTTTTTACATACACTAATATAAATGTAAAATACTTGGTTAGGGAATACTGGTCATGTAAGATGTACTTTTTACGATGAATATAAATTCTTTTAAAAACTCTACTTTTATGATAAACATAAAGTGAAAATATTTTTCTATGTAAGTTTTAAAAACAAACGCGTTAATATGCTTAAAGGTGACAAATTTGTACAAAAATCGTAAAGCATATCAGATATTTGTAAATAAACTAACTTGACTATATAAATTTTTTTAAGCATTTTGCCTTTCTGATCAGTGCAATATTGAAATAAATATAATTCACTTTTTAAAGCAGATTGTATAATTATTTACCCACGCTCGTTTCTTTAAAATTGAAAATAATTCAACAGACGTAAGTTGACTGATTAGAAAGTTCTTTGGAATATTTTTCTGATAACATTTATTTTATATAGAAAAGTTTCGAACGCAATGGTTGCGTAATGAATAAAATTGATTAGTAGCAAAGTAAAGTCAAACTAAGAAATTCATTTCTCACAAACCCTTCAATATCCAAAATGCAGAAATACTTTATGTGAATAATTACCATGAACTAAGTCGTAATATAAAAAGTACATTTTTACAAATATTTTTCAAGACAGCGTTCAATAAATGAGCGAAAAAAAGTCTGCGACACATAAGAAGGGGTGTGAAAACCCACGAAGTCACTCCATTGATATTGCGCACCAGCAAAGACTCAAAGGCGGAAAAACCAGGCGGAGGTTCAGTTATAATGTAACGTTGTAAACATACGGGCAGGTGCCCAATATAGTACAGATTTTAATTTTTTAGTTCTTAGTTCAACAAGTAATTGTTGTATTTTTAATTGTACCTACGCTCATAACAAATTGCAAGTGAAATCAAGATAAATACCATTTTTTTAGACAAGTCTTTTTCCAATTTTTGTTGAAAGTAAAAAAATGATAGTAAACCTTGAAATATAAATTTACAGTCTTCTGAGGGGAACTTTTATCTTTCACATAAAAATATAATTCTTGCGGTTAGATCTACAGATAATTCTTGGATTTACTGTCTACCCCGCGCTTATCGTCTCATAGCCATTGCTTCAGTGGTATTAAAAATGATCAAATCTTTTTTTAAGCTTTAGTGGTCTTCCACATACAATTTTATGAAGCAGACTTTGGGGCGTTAGTGAATAAAAAAGAAAAGATCCGCTTCAATGCTCGTTATCAAAATTTACCAACATTTTCTCAATATTTGTTATTATATTTTGTAATGTTCTACACCACCTTATTCTCGCCGTATTACTTAGTTTCTCAGTGTGTGTAAGCGCCGGCGCGTTGGAAAATCTACTGAAACAGACTTTTATCAAAACAACTGAAGTACTTGCGCTTTCTATATCCAAGCGGCAAAATTCAAAGTAGAATGGCTATGAATTTCACTTAATATTACCGATAATTTATATGAAAAAGTAAAGGAAATTTTCCGTTATAAAGTTTTGCTAATACTGTTATATCAAATCGTGCGTGGAGTTACATTGCGTGTAACAAAATCGATTCACACCATTAAGTTTTTCATATTCGTTCTGCGTGTGAAAAAACCGCATTACAAATTGAAAAATTGTTTACTATTAGTAAGATAATAAAATACAAGCATATTTTTCGTTAAATTCACGAGGAATTTTTTAAAGCATTTTTATTTACTTTTGAATCACATTTTTAAATAGTGGTCATTATTTAATTAATAATTTTGAAATACATAATAACAAATAGACTATCGACAGTAAATTTTTAACATAAATTTCAATAGTTTCAGATAAAGTTTTTAAAAATAGTTGTTTAATAACATAAAAACACATTTTTTTAAAACATAAACTTTTAAAGTACAGAGTTCATTAACAAGGGAATTAGTCCTTTGATCAGTAAAAGAGAATAATACTGTAAATTTTCTTCACATAAATTATTGTATCCTCAAATAATCTAATTTTTCATCAAATAATTGTAACATAGTAATCTATATAAATATATATTTATTTCACTCCTCGAAAGAAATAGAGAGAAAAATAAAAGGCATTAATATGCTTTACGAATAATTAGCTAACGGTGAGAAAGCTATAACTTCTAAAACTTTTCTTACTTGAAATTATGATAAATAGCAATTCATTAGCAGTGTAATGTCGTTTTAAATCATGGCAACTAAAAGAATAGTAAATTCACATTCACACAAGAATAGTTTAGAAAAACTTGTAAATCGTCAGGTACAATCACACGTAAAGTGTTTTAGAAATATAGTGTGTGAATTTCAATTTCAAGTTCATAATTACGCATATTGATTGGTGCCCATAATACAAATTTCTAATAAAATTTCAATTAACAATTGCCTGTTCATCAGTCATCCGTTCTTGCGAAAAACTTTCTCATTGCTCTCGAAAAAATGTTTCTCTGAACTGTCGGAGTTCTCGGAGGTGGCTTTGGTATATCTTTCGCTAACAATTGACCACCAAATAAATTCTGAACATCCCTATTGCTGAGATAACTAACGATTTTATGTACTACATAATGATCCTTACTTATACCATAAACATCCAGTCCCGTACATTCGCTGACAACTCGGCCACCTTTTTTCCTCAGTTCCATAATCTTCATAGCATTTTCAATTCTTTTGCGAGCGATAACGACGTAATACAAATTCTGATAACACCTTTTACTCGTGATATATTTCAATTCCGTAAGAAAATCCTGATTGCAAATGTATTTATCAATTACATCGTCGGTCTCCGTCAATAATTGATAGACTGTCAATGAATCATACACTGTAATTGTTTTCAATTCTTCGAGCCTTTCTTTGCAGATCTCATAATGAACTTTGAATATAATTTCTGATTTGATGTACTCAAGAGTGGAGTCTGGTATACGTTGTCCAGTAGCTTCAGCGATTACTAATTGGGCAATTATTATCTGACCGTAAAATAGATTGTCAAGTTTTCTAATGAATCCCTTATTCAGTTCGTCAAACAAATGTCGAACGTTTATACCTTGCTGTAGAAAAATCAACTGTACGACCCATTGATAGAACACAGCCTTTCCTTTTTCATAATAACCATTCATAAAAATATCGAGTATAGTAGTGTTCTCAACAATTTCAATCCAATTTGCTTTGACGCCAACTTTCAATAAATACCCTATTTTCAATTCCAGCTCGTGCTTTATGGCATAAGTCAACGCACTGATTCCATTGTTATCAGGCGTGTTCACATTGAAACCTCTTCTCAACAACAATCTTATCATTTGTGAAAGATTTTTCAAGTTTCGATTCTGCACTAAAAAGTGTAGCGCAGTCTCGCCGTTCGGTTCGCACTTTTTGACGAAGTTTGCATTGCTTTCCAGCAGCGTATCTACCGTTCTTTTCTTTCCATATTTCAACAAATATTCCATGGGTGTTATACCATCGCTCCTTGGTTTGTACAACGAGGCGCCGCGATTCAATAAAATTTCCAAAATTCCAAATCTTTCGGCTCCACTTTTCGCCAATGGATCGTGCGCGAACAAAGCCGTTTGCTTGCAACTATCGACGACGTTGATATCCTCACCGCGAGCGATGAGAATTTTTACACTTATGATGTCTTGACTCATCACTGCCACGTGTAGCGCTGTCAAGCCATTCAGACGTTCTTCCAAAGCGACGCTCTTGTCGAACAAGTATTTTCTGATTTGAATGTCTTTTATAAATGGAACAAGAGCTTTTGGGCAGCCAACGCTTTGGAGTCTTTGCAAGGTCAATGTTTTATCGACGTAAAAATCATTTTTAACTCTTTCGAAAAACAGCGATAAAATCACCAAGTGATTTTTGATCGGTTTTAACGATGACAACCACACTTGACTTTTGTCTATGACCATTTTAAGTGCACTTACACCTTCGAAATCAGTGGTGTAGATATCAGCGTTTTCATCTAGCAAACAACCGATCGTTAATACTTCTTCGGTAACGATTATCGAGGCCATCAAAGGAGTTCTTCCGAGATGATCCTTGGCGTTGACATCACATCCAATGGATATGCCGTAAGTAATTAATGACGTCTTTGGAAAATCATGAACCCAAAACTTGCCTTTTTTATAAGGCGGCATCGGAATATATTTGGCATACGAGTGCAGTACACTTTCACCGTCGCTGTTTCTCCAATTAATGATGTATCTGTCACCCGCAATCGTGGGTTGAGATTTTTTTCTGTCATCGTTGCATTTGCTGCAGATCTGAAAATTATTATAATAATTTAACATTTAATTCTGTTATGTAATGATTGTATAATTCTAAAAATAGCGAAGAACAAATTTTTTTGATCTTTGAATAATATATAACTGAATTTTTTATGGATGTAAAAATCATGAACCTGTATCGCAAATGTTTTGCATGGCAAAATATGGTACGAAAATAGTATACATTTAACTGTAGATTAATTGAGTTACAGTTTAAGAAAATATGTAATGTAAAATCACTATTCACAAACCTCCATTTCGACTGAGTCAAATGTCATCTATACTGCAGGCAAATTTCAATATTTTTTTCTTTACCACATGGTAATTCAGTCCAAACTACAAATAATGGTTTGATAAGCGTAATTACAGTGATAATTCTGCTCCGCATGACCATTCATCGTCAAAGTATCTTTGTTTTTCCTTTCATTTGAGGAGCCTTCGACTTTCGAATGGTACGGCTCGTTGTCTCTCGTCCAACTGAAGAAAGTAATATTTCAATATTTTCAGTCTCAAAAGGGACAGAGGCTACTATTTATATAGTTATATTATTAGAGTCGCGCTGGCTCACTGGATAGAACGTCGGGAGGGTCGGAGTTCGAATCTCAAGGTGGAAACTTCTGACTTTTTTTTTAACGAATGCATTGTGACATACGTATATTAAAAATAATATCGCGACTTAGGGGGTTTTGCAATTTAAGATCCGAAAATTTTTCAGTGTAAGTTGAATGATGAATTAGTCTCTTAAAATCTTGTTAAGACGTGCCAAAAAAAAAAAAAAAAACGAGACAATATTATTAAAAATTTTGAAAATTTACAAAACATAAGCAACTATACAAATACATAGCGTTTTAGTTATGATTTTTGTCGTCTTTCTAAACATCTGTAATCATACAATCGTGTGTATAGGATCTTCGATTCTATGTCATTAAATGCTCATCATATCAGAATCGGCGTCGGCGCGTTAGGCTTCTAGTCAGCCCCTCCTCCTCTACCCTTGCCAAAACAGATCCGCTTCGAGTTTGTATCAAAACTACTATACTTGCGTCTTTTATCAAACTACATAATATTGTAGACTCGAAACAGCAAAACAAAATCACAACAAAGTTTACTCACCATTATTGCTAATTCGTAATTGACGTGTGCTAAAAACCGTTGTAAATTCGAAGGCAGATTATGTTATATTTGGATTTATTGTGTGGTCAATGCTGCTGTATCAAAACGTGCGTGGAGTTGTACTGCGTAGCAAAATCGATCCACAGCCGTGTGAGTGAGTTTTTCCTATATACCTTCTGCGCATGAAAAAGCTGCACCATAGGAACCTTCCGTTTAGTGAGTTGACGGAAAATAGAAATCGATTCATCTTTAATTCAGCCGTCACGCATTCTCCAGTTTATTATCGTTGCGCACGAAATTTTAAAGAAATGAATTTCGGACGTTGCAATAACGATTCCAATTTTTTTTAAATTTTACATTACATTAAATTTATTTATTCATACTTTATTCAAGCATAGTTTTCCTTCGAAGTTTTTTTCGTTTTATGGTTATTTTAACTTGAGGATAAAAAATTTTCTCGTAACGATTTATTTGCGATTGTAATTGACTTTCTTCTTATAAAGCTTATTTTGATTTTCAGAAAAGGATGTGCAGTTGTTTAACATAAAAAAATGGGAAGTTTTTAAAAAGAATTATGTTTTATAACAGCGGATAGTATTTTTGAAAAATATACAGAGAAGCATGGAAGAGGTCACAGTATACCCATAGCTTACCTACTAAACGGCTATGATCAAAATAACAGCTAGAAAATTAAATCTCGTTGATCAGGTTTTCACTCGCATGTTATTCAAGAGAGTTATGGTTAATAAAAAAATATATAAGATACTAATTAATATATTCTTACTAATTTCCAGATTTTATGAGTATCGATATTCTGCAGAATACTGAATTTTAATTATATTGGGTCAACCACTATTTGATACACCTGACAGGCCGTAAATTAAAGCCATTTACGCCATGAGTTATGATAACAAATTTTATTTGGAACAGTGTGTCCGAACCATTGACATTACTGAAATTGCAAAAAACGTAGATCAAAACAAAGCATGGATCAACGCAGTCAACTCAAAAGGAGAAACGCCATTGCACATCGCAGCCAGAAACCAAAAATACAAACTCTTTCAAATAATGCTCCCACACTTAAAAGACATCAGAGTTTGCGACAATAAAGGAAACAGCATTTTACACGTTCTACTCGACAGAGTTGCAGACAGCGACAATGAGTACAATAAACTCATCAACGTACTCCGCGTTGTCATATCTAAAGGCGCAGACCCAAATTTAAGAAACAAACGTGGTATAACACCAGTTCACCTCGCTGTCGCTCATTGCAACACTCAGATCCTGGACATTTTGAAGTCAGCAAAAGCGAATTTTTATTCGCGCACTGACGACGGCGATACGGTAATGTTTCTCGTTTGCAAGAGTATGCTGCACTCGAAAGGTACATTCGCGGGAATAAAGACATTCGACTATTTGATGAATCTCGGTTGCGATTTGAATGCCAAAGATGACAAGGGTTACTCGATACTTCACTACGTGGTGACTTTGTGCAGCTCCGAAAACGTCAAAGATTTGATCAAACGTGGTGTCGACGTCAACAGTCAAACCAGAATTCGCAAACTCACTCCATTACACATCGCCGCTGAAAATGGTTCTGTCGCCAAGCTGAAGATCCTTATAAAAGCTGGTGCGAATGTCAATTTCATGTCTGCTGATGGACAAACTCCATTGCACTCGGCTGTACTATCGTCAAACTCCACGAAAGTTATGCGATGTCTGATAAAATACGGTGCCGACGTTAATCGTACCGAAGATTTCTCACCGTTGTACTTGGCAGTTTACAAAAATAGCGAGGATGCGTTCAAGTTGTTGATGAACAATCACGCTGACGTGAACATCGCGAGTAAGGATGGTTCGACACCGTTGCACTTGGCGTCGATTTTCGGTAGCTTCAAGTACGCCAAAGCTTTGATTGATCGTAACGCGGATGTTAATTGTCGTGACAAAAATGGACGTACGCCACTGTACTCTGCCATCAGAAAAGTTGAGCCGGATGGCTACGTTTGTTACGAAGAAGATAGTTTTATCATCAAGTTGTTGACGCAGTCGTATACTTTCAACAGTTGCGATTATGCGGCTGTCGTTGATTTGCTGATCGACAGTGGATCTGACGTGAACGTTCTGACGAAAAATGGTTCGAGTCCGCTTTATCGAGCCGTGGAAACTGGTAATGGTGAGCTTGTTAGAAAATTGCTAGAACATAAGGCAGAAGTGAATTGTAAGGAAACAACTTTGGGATTTACACCACTACACATAGCTCTGTTCAATCATTACGAAGACGTCGCTGAAATGCTGATAAATGCCGAAGCTGATGTGAATGCCTTAACGAAAGATGGTAGTAGTCCGTTGCACGTTGCTATGGAATTTGGTAATGTGCAACTGATAAAGACGTTGATAAGCCATGGTTCTGATGTAAATTGCATGAGAACTGATTCGGGATTAACTCCATTACACATTGCGTGTTGCAATAACGTCAAAGATGGAGTTAGAGCTTTGATCGAAGCCAATGCTAATGTAAATGCTCTAACAAAAAATGGCACGAGCCCATTACATCAAGCAGTGAAATCGAGGGACGTTGAAGTTTTGAAAATGCTGCTGGAAAGTGAAGCTAAATTGCATTGCAGTGGAAAGAGATGTCGATACACACTTTTATACTTGATGTCACGTGATAATTATGCGAATGTGACTGATTTGGGAGATACCTTGCTGCACTGGATAATGCCGCAATTGAAGGAACAAACAGCTGTGGAGATGCTTTTGCGTTTGTGTGTTTTTGTGGATTCGTTCGACCAAAATAGTTGTATGCCTGTACATCATACGACGAGGAATGATTATATGCAACAATTCGAGAGTATAAAGATGTTTGCGATGGATTTGGATGATTTTGATGTCTACAGTGAATCGATCTTTCCTTGTGTTATGGATGATATCAACAATAAAACGTATGATGAGAAATTCATGTATTTATACAAATTCAAAGTTCTTGGGCTACAAGTGGCTGAATTTTATCAAAAATACATGGATGACTCAATGTTTTTGTATTTTCCAAGACTAGATATCACTTACCACGATTCATTTCATGACGAAGTTCAAAAATTG
Organism: Galeopsomyia nigrocyanea; assembly: GCA_035047105.1. NCBI lineage: Eukaryota > Metazoa > Arthropoda > Insecta > Hymenoptera > Eulophidae > Galeopsomyia > Galeopsomyia nigrocyanea. Next base: position 30,598 of record JAWWMK010002301.1, read on the forward strand.
AAGAATTATTCCATCAAAGAAAATGTTAGCTTATACGAACTGTTGCATATGAATCGTAAAAATCGATGTTATTATGTAAAAAGTTTGGATCTCCATGATATTAAAATGCAATTTCCAGTTTACCACGAGTTGATAATGGCTTGTCATAATGATGTCATTGTTAGAGGCCCAATGATTAAAGCAGTTCAATTTGCTCTTCATCAACTTCTGAATTTTGAATTTCCGATTTTATGCGTGGAAGCGATTTGTGCAAATTTAAGTGTCATCGATTTCATAGCATTGATTCAGGCTATGGAAATGGGTAGTTCACATGATAAATAACTAATTGTAAATTTGATTCATTTAATTTAACTACCCTAATTAATTTTTTTACGAAACAAAAATGTTGTAAGAAACTTTTCATAACCAAAGTTGTAAGTTATAAATTTTTGTGTAAGAATCTGAACAAGTATTTTAGTTTATAAGTTTATAATTAAATAATTATAAAATAAATTTCTTGATAGAAAAATTGTTACTAGTTCATCTGCATTGTAAGAACATTTTGTCTTGCTATGTAACATATTACTACACTGTGCTTATTTTAAAAAAATATTGAAAGTATTTTACTTGACAACCTCGCATTAAAACTTAGGGTTTGTGAAACTATTTTTTTAATTTTTTGAAAAAATAATCTAAACAATTTTTTTTAATAGAAATATTTCGATTTTATTTTCCTCTTCGCAGTCCTATCATAGAGCATGAACAATAAGCTTATTTCGTAAGATAGCATACACACTACGTAGATTCGCGTCGTTTTCACTCGATTGAATACGAGTACAGACAAAGGACAATTTCCAAACTTGAAAAGCCCGAAAGGTTACGCAAAATCATTGTTTACCCAGTTTGGAGGTCAATCAAAAAATATAAAGAGTTGCGGAATTGTGTCGTTGTCTCGGTGAGGAGTGGCGAAGCATCGGATTTACTTATGGGCCCTACGCACACCTATATGTAAATACCTGTTGATGCGCTAGACTTTTTCATTAAGTACTTTTGCGGAGCTGATACAGATTATTCATCGCCTGGAAGCATCTGATAAGCTGAAAGTTTTATAAATTTTTGAATTAATTTCCAAGTATACGAAATCTAAATATAACGTAAATTATAAAGGCTTATGATAAATCAAATATGACAACATTCTGGTTATCATGTCGTGATAAAATGTACAGGATTACTCTTCATTAGAATAGATTGCCAATACTGAGACGTATATAAACTAATATATTTCCTAAAAATACTTTCTTTTAGAATTTGTGAGTGTCAACTAATATGCTTTCTCTCGTTTATTTCTGTCCATTGTGTGTTTTCATTTTCTTTCTGTTGCTATACTGATCACAAATCGTGCGTAGAGTTGACTGCATACGAAAATCGATTCACAACGTAAGTTTCTTCCTCCGCCTTCTGCGCATGAGGAAACTTCATCGTAGAAATCTAACAAGAAATTGAACAAGAGAATTAATAATAATAAATATTCATCCTAAACTACATTTCATCACCCCAAACAATTTTTTTAAATAGTTAGAACCAGAAAATTTATTTTATTTTATCATTATTTTTCTTTATCAGGTGAAGCTAACGTTGTTTTTTTTAATAAATAAATTGACTTATTTTAAGAGAAAAGAAAACATTAACAAATATGAAAACAGTACCTTTTTCGGAATTCTTTTGTTCTCAAGAATTCTTTTGAACCCTCGATTCTGTGCTATCCTGTGCTCACGTTATGGTGTTTTCCTTGCGTCGGCGCCGACGCATTGAGCTTCTATCCGAATATAGGTTCACTTCGAGGGGCTCTAATCAAAAAAACCATAGTTACATGTTCTAATATGAAAACGCTAGATTTTAAGCAGTAAAATCCCGAATTATTATAACTCACCATCATTCCGTAAGAAGTCTTGATTCTTCTTTGTAGTAGGCATAAAATTAATAGCTGAATCTATGATATTTCGACTTATTTTGGGTACAATTCTGTTTCTGTGTCAAAAACATGCGTGAATTCCCAGCTACGTAGTAAAATCGATATACCAGTGCGTGAATGTTTCCTTGCACCTTCTGCGCATGAAAAAATCGTACTATGGATTCATGGGAGTCTTCATAATTGACTGGGAGATAGGATAAATTATCAATAAGTTTCAGCTTACTTAATATATAGAAGCTATGACTTCATAAGTATTTAAAACTTATTTAAATGTATTATTTTTTGAGATTTTTGGCAAAAAGAAATAAATAGATGTATATAAATTAATAATAAATTTCATTTATTCCACGTAATATAACATGATTAGCAAATGCGCAGTGATCGAATACATTGAATGGTATTCTTTATATTTGTCTAATGACATTTCCTAGACTTTTACAAAAACATTAAATTTTACATGTTAAATCATGAGCAAAAACTTTTTTTTTGCGCGGCGGTCGGAAAACCGACACTTCAAAATCGCTTTTACAGGCGTAAGATCGTGAAAATCATGTATATGTGACAAAAATTGTTTATAGTCTCAGTTTAATATTTATATCAGTCATATTTTGGTCCAGAAGTGAACTTGGATTACAGTCATATTTTAAATACACTCCCTTCATCCATTTCCTTTTCTACTAATCTACTTTTCGCTATAAAATATCATATGAAACTTTTTATAATTAATTTGTATCGATAGATTACACAATAAACAACATGAGTCATATGAAAATGATTTGTAATTAAGTGAGTATATCCCGAATCAAGGAACACATTATAAATACATTATAGTGTTGTTTTTGCGATGTGTATTACATTATAATCGCGTGTTATTGAATGGTAAAATTCTATTTTAGTGACATGGTTTTGTTATAAATGTATTCATAATTTCGATATGTTATACAATTGTTTCAGAAATCGCATTCAAGTTGCTTCAACAGATGCAAAAAAAAAAATTTCAAATTACGACTGGATCGTGGAAACGATTAAACTACATCAAATAACACTACAGTACGTATCCTACTAATATCATAATTCTTGTATAACTACATCAGTAATAAAAACACGATAATTTTTCAGATTTTTAGAACTTCTCGAAACGTCTTATTCAACTTGTTTCTTATTTATATTAGGCTACACAGTTTCCGCTTTTTGCTGATGCTGCATTATAGTAAGTCAATCGTTCACTAATTTTAATCAACATTTCAACTAATTTTGAATGTGAATTGTAAATTCGGTGATTTTTTCAGATTGCTGTGAATTTACAAAGTCCACTACAAGCAATACGAATTATTATGGTTTTTCTTTGCGTTACTGTACACTTATTCAACTTTTGTTGGCCTGGCCAAAAACTTATAGACCTCAGTACCAGTCTCACAGACGAAATGTAAGTTTCATAAATAATTTGTATTTTATAAGATTCTCGCAGATTACAATGAAGTTTTTTTTTAGATGTTGAGAGAGTCGACTGAAAGAACAGTCGACTTATCGATCTAGCGAGGGCAAGGTTTTTCAGATGGAAAGAAAAA
>JAWWMK010002309.1:0-34109 GCA_035047105.1 Galeopsomyia nigrocyanea
TATATATATTTATTTCGATTTGGTCGCGATTGTGCTCTCGACGTTTGGGTGCGATCGATGTTTACTAATCCTAGTGAAAAAAGAAAATACATGTTTTTTTTACACTTGCGGAATGCTCGCGTATATGAAATTTTACAAAATTGGAATTCGGAATTATTTTTTAGTATATAATTATAAAGATGTCTTTCATGGGATCTATCTGAATAGAACATTTAGAAATTGTATAAGTAAATTGATAACATTCACTTAGATGTTTCGTCCAAACTATCGCATTAATAAATTGTGAACTTTCTTGCTAGCGAAACAAATGGAAAGACTTGCGTAATTTATTAGACGCATCCGGTACAAAACTTGCTAAAGACTGCTACATCTCCGGCAGCCGACGATTAATCAAATCATCAGCCCAAGGTGTGCTCGCTCACAGCACTCGTCGTTGCTCGGAGACTTTATAAAGACAAGTTCGCAAAATTCACGCTCGAAGAGAATCGATTAATAACGAAAAATCGGCTCCAAACCAGCGCTCAGAGCCTCTCGTTTCATTAATAATCGTGGGGCGCGCGAAGTCAAAAATTACGCTCGCCGCCGGCGATTTTCGACGATCACCGTAATTAGAGATTAATCGTGGGGGTCGTCTCGCGAGGATCGTATACACGGCACTACCGGTTTATTTGCTTTGGCGTCGAAACCTGCGCGCTTATACATCGCGATTTATCGGACTTTTAATTATTAAATTGATGCTCGTGCGTTTCGCCGCGGTGTATATTCACGCCCAGTTCTCTTTCGCGCGTATATCCCAAGCCGAAAATTGGCTTTTTTTAAAGTTAAATGGGATTTACGATAGAAATGGAAATGTTAAGTTAATTTATGCATTGCGAACGGGACGGTAACGTGGTGTGCTGTGATGATATACTGTAATCGAGTGGATAATGAATATCCGAAGTGCAGATTTAACTGTTTATTATATATCGATGTGGTTTGGCAAACTTTTCACGACTACTTTTAAGCACACCTCGAGAATACGAGCTTTTTTTCACTTTCTTTCCAAAGTGCAGCGAAGAAAGTAAGTTTTAGAGTCTCGTTTGAAGGTGAGCATCCTGTCCACGAGCTTCTCGAGCACAGCAGGGCAGTAAAAATTCCCAAGACACGAGTGTTGTGACCGAGAGAGCGAGCGATTACGGTAATCGTCTCGAACGAGGCGAGTAAAAAAAAAGAGAAAAGAAAAGAGAAGAGAAGACAGGGACTCCAATGGTTTATGGAGCATCCCTCGAAACTCGAGACTCTGGCGGCTTATCTACTCGTCTGTTTTCTCTGCGGGGAGCTGCCGCGAGAAGGTGACGAGAGCCCCGGTTCCGCCCAGATAAGTGCCCGATCCTTCCTCTAAGTGTTTTAACACTTTTAACAGGCGGTCTTTAATCGGCCTCGCTATATACTCTCGCTTAGTCTCTCTTTATACTCTCGCTATTGTCTGAGTTATAGTTATATGTGCATCTTGAAAAGCTAAGAGAAAGATTTCTTTTAGAGTTAGTAAGTTGTTAAAAACTCCTTATACTTGAGTATATGATCATTTCCAAGTAAATGCACTTGTGAGTACTATTACCCGTGTAATAATATTTTACAAAAAAAACTCCAATAATGGTTTGGAGATGGGCACTCGGGCATTCTATTAATTCTGCTGACGGCCAGAAGCTTATAGTAACGGTCGAGTTCTCTTTTATTCGAGATTCGAATTGGTAGAAGAGGCAGAGGCAAAGAGAGCGAGAAATGAAGTCAAGAGTCGAGAAATCCCTACGGTAGAGCAGTTTTGCTTGGTTGCGCGACGTGTCTCTTTTTTGATCGGTCGGGCTTGCGCAATGCGAATATAAGTAAGAGAGAGAGAGAGAGAGAGAGAGAGAGAGAGAGAGAGAGAGCACGCAGAGAGAAGAGAGCAACCCACTCGTGCGGGCGAGAGCGTCAAGTTGTGTCGAGACAAAGGGAATCGCTGAATGCCTTTTTTTCCCTGCATTTTCTTTCAATTATTCGCCCGCGAGTTACAGCACGATCTCCCCTTGGCCCTCGAGTGGCCTCGTCTTTCCTCGTCGACTTGGCGCGGGTGGGATGGTTGAGCTGTCAACTTGCCCGCGAGACTCTCTCTCTGACATTTTTTTCTCTCTCTCTTTCTTTCGTCTTCTTATTCTCTTCTCGGAGCAGTGATATAGCTACCCTTCAATAAAAGGTAAAATTACGCGCGAGCTCCTTGTCTCGCCGGGCTCATTTCGAGGGTATATACGACATCGCCGCCGCCGTCGGGTTATAAGCACGACGTATAAACTTGTCGCACAAGGGCCATAATGAGCTTAAGAATTCGCTGTATATACCTCGAGCGTAATGTCTTTAAAAGGGAATTCTTCTGCTACTGCTCCTTTTCATTTTAATTGGACAGCTGCTGTGTTGGGGGAGTGTTTCTTGTTTATTTCGCGTTTTTATTAAAAGCGCCTGTAATTAGCGACTCGCAATAAACTCAATCGAGCGCTATTATCTATTTACAGTGTGATTTGTAACCTAAAGGAGCTTAATAAATATAAAATGAGGAAAGTTATACGAGAAATAAGCGTATCCGTTTAGCGTATACAGTCCTTCATTAAGGAAACTACCCCGACGCGACGACACACGCGTCGGCGGCCTAGCACAAAGGGACATTGCAATTAGGAGTCGTAAGTACAAGACAATGCGAGCAAGTAGTATAAACTGCAGCTACCGCAAGCTGTGTAAGGTGCTTGCTTGCTTATAGGCGCGCGAGGTTTCGGGGCTGTTTACAGTCGTATGGTGCCTTGGGTCAAAGAGGTATATACTAGAGGGTAAACTGCGAAGATAGAAGTAAAACGAGGCGTTTGTTCGTGTGTTTCAGCGTGCAACTGCAACCAGCACACGCGCAAGTGCATGTTCAACATGGAGCTGTACAAGCTGTCGGGTCGCGTGAGCGGGGGCGTCTGCCTGCAGTGCAGGCACTTCACGGCCGGCAGGCACTGCCACTACTGCATGGAGGGCTACTACAGGGATCCCGCTCGACCCATCACTCACCGCAAGGCATGCATACGTGAGTACACCTTTAATAGTCAACACTTGCCGTCGCGCGCGCTGCTTTTATATTCATTATTCTCGCGTTTTTTTTTCTCTTATACACTTATATAAGCACGGCTGCGGAGCGGTCTCTTATTCGAGCCGATCGCAAATATACTTTACGCTTGTTTCCGGTCAAATTCATCGTAGTTTACGATAAGCCTGATACAAAAAAAATTGTAGCGATAGGTCAAATATAGAAAATAACGATGAGAGAGAAAAAAATGAAAAGCTCGATTTTCGCGAAATAATTCATTGAAAAATAGTCTGGAAAAATCCTTATTCGCAATTAAAATACTCCTCCGACGAGTTGGTCACAAGTCAATCAAGATAATAAGTGCGAAAAAAATTACAGCCATATACACATGTACATATATAGATTAGAAGTGACTAATACACCGACGTGCAGCGGCAATAAAAAATTTCGCGATAAATACGCTAAGAAATGAGAAGTAAAATTCCATGAGCTTATAGGCTGGAATTATAACAATAAAAGAAATTAAAAAATTCGCTTAATCTGGACATCGATAGATCTGCGGCTTTCTAAATACAGGTAAGTGGGTTGGATTCTTTTAAATTCACCGTTTTTTTTTTTACAAATTATGAATTTATAAATGAATCTCTAACAGTAAGAATGTGCCAAAGTAATGTTTTATACGTATTTAATTTTTCTGCTGAAAAAGACGTGCATATGAATTAACGATATTCAACTTCAATTATACATTTCAAAACTGGATAAAATAATTGCATCATCACGCAATACCACGGATCTCTCACGATACATTTCCTTACTCTCCTTGCATCACTAAGAATCTCCCGACTCGCGAGCTTTCATTTGTGGACATTAAATAAGCAAGGGATGAGAATAAAGGGATGGACACCGACTTTTAACGTAAATATATGTAGGTTTATTACAAACTAATACAAAGACATTTTAACGCGCACAACTGATGCACTTCTCGTGGCAGTCGTCCAACGAATGACTCTCTAGCATAAGATGCACGCATTCACGCATCTTTCGCACATAAGGGGCTGGTATCCACTGGATCAACACATATGTATCTCATACCTACACTCCACAGTGTAACAAAAAAATTAACACATTAAATCCTCTATACCATACATAAAATTAAACATATTTAAATCATCTGTATAATACGCAAATATTTTTACTTAAAAATTAAATGTGGTGCATTTTTGCGTGCAAAATAAGAAATAAAAAAAAGCACTTATCAAAAATCGGAAACGAACAAAACCTTGCAAATATGATGTACAACGTAGATATTCGTCATGTGCTTTTTTTTTTGCAATGAGTTCTACCATATCAAGGCACGTGGACACTGGCTGACTGGTCAGGAAGTGCACGTGATATCACCGCCTAGAGTGTTCTAGAACAATCCATCCCTCTCCTGCATCTCGCGACGGTATAAAAGCCAGGCGCAAGCTGCACCTCCTAACCAGTTCTCGATTTCATTAGAATCGAGCATCACGTTTTCAATTCACGTTTATCCAACATTAACGTTACGTCCGTTCATCAAGCATTACGTTCAACTTCGATGGTCATCATTGATTTACCACAAGTATGTAAAACTGACGTTCGGTACCTCAATTTCTAATAGATATTAATGGTTTGTTAAAAGTAAAATTTCGGTGTTCGGTACTTTTAAATATACATTCAATTTGGCCGCATTATATACGTATTTGTTTAAATCCGCATGGAAAAATTTAAAATCTAATTTAATCTGCGAATCTTAAAACTACAGTTTGAAAAATCGTACGTAGATTTTGTCATGAAACTTTTTTATGGCGAAGTAATCTGCAATTTCACGTCGCAAATACGGTGAACCAAAAATTATTTCTGTAATTTCTTGTGATCTCTACTCACTTGAGTTGAACACTTTTTCAACAAACATAATTATTTAACATTTTAAACAAATGTTCCTATTTTTTGAATAATTTTTAAAATAAAATTATAAAAACTTTTTTGATAAATAAAAATATTGAATTTATGAAAAAAGTGCTCCACTCAAGGTGGTTGTATGAGGCGGGTGCTCGACTTCGGTCGCCGCGCAATTAAAAAAATGCTTTTTATCTTCCACTCGCTCGTTATAAAAAAGTTATTGATGGATTGAAGCGAAAAAATATGGAGGTGTTCTCCAGATGATCTACTTTCTTGTAATCTTTGACCAAATTCGATATGTACTTTTGTTTGTCCAGAAAAAATTTAAACCTCAAAATTTTCAAAATGCGCATCTTCGATCGACAAAAGTCTGTTACGAACTTACGAAAATATAAAATTTAATAACACTACATTGTTTTTTAAGGTTTTAAGAGTACGCGTATCAAGTTTTATGTCTTAATATTTATTAGGAAAAATTATAGAAGCAATTTAGTGCAACGCGCCGGCGTCGCGCTACGGCATCAATTTTCACCATTTTTTAGCAACATTTTCGTTAATAGGGCAAAAAAATCCACGGCTATCTATAATTTGCAACATGGAAATCGCTTTAGAATTTAATTAGCTTCATTGTCTCATGAGTTTCGTGATATAAAAATACGTTTTTCTATGTTAAATTTCATTTAGAAACGGAGAAAATGTTGCTTTCAATGTATTTTCCCCCATTAGAAGCATATCCTTCAATTTTGTTCTTGAAATTTAATGTAGAAGAACGTATTCTTATATTACGAAACTTATGAGACAATGAAGCTAATTAAATTCTGAAGCGATTGCCATGTTGAAAATAATAGGTAGCCGTGGATTTTTTTGTGCTATTGACGAAAATGTTGCTAAAAAATGGCGAAAATTGATGCCGCAGCGCAACGTCGTTGCACTAAATTGTTTCTATAATTTTTCTAATGAATATTAAGACATCAAACTTCATACGCGAAACCTTACCAAACAATGTAGTGTTAATAAATGTTAGATTTTCGAAAGATCGTAACAGACTTTTGTCGATCGAAGATACGCATTTTGAAAATTTTGAGGTTATTATTTTTTCTGGACAAACAAAAATACATATCGAATTCAGTCAAACCCTACAAGTAAATAGATCATCTGAGAAACCCCTCCAATTTGGTTTCGCTTCAATCCATGAATAACTTTTTTATTACGAGCGAGTGGAAGACAAAAAGTATTTTTTTTAATTACGCGGCAACCGAAGTTGAGCGTCCTCATAGAACCATCTTAATGTAGATTTAAATTTTACAAGATGAAATGTATTCAATACATCCTCAAGTCTTCATTGCGACCTCTGATAAAATTCCTTTTAAAAAAATCTTAAAACACATTATGAAACTCAAAGCATATACGAGTAGTATTCACTTCCTTAGTTTCGTTATGCGCTGTTCTATAATCTTATTTCTATAGATAAATTATTTGAATTTTATCCTTTAAAGGTTAAAGAATTTTTGGAATAGAATACATGCCTGAAAGATGACTCGTGGTGAATTGTACATTTGATCTGACCATCAAACCATGCCCTTAAAGAGCAATATTGAAGATTTTTCTTATAAAAAAATCTTTCGCATTTCCTAAACAGAAAAAAAAATCACAAAAAATTTGTGACCATCTAATAATAGATAATAAGGAAGGAATTTAAAAGATATCGTCAAAATATACTTATCTTATCAAATTTCATCAAATATATAAATGTTGTCGTGCTCGTTTGAAAAGTTCTATAAAATCTTCACATAAATTTTATAAAATCCAACTCGAAATCTATTATTTTTAATGACAAGGATTGCATACTTATGACAGTACATAAAGTTGTCGAGTTAGATCCGGCAGTTAATTTCCTCTCACTTGATTGTAGATTAATAATGTCGTTCTTTAGTTTATTCAGAGATTGCTATAATAATAGATATCAATTTGATAAAAATTCAATTGTCCAATTGGACCGCATAATCAGAAACTTCATTTTAACATTTGGACTGGTATTGCAAACAGTCCCTCGTTAGGAATTTTACGAACCTTTTTCTACAGCTGCAGTTGAAGTAAAAAGTACGAAAAATTGTGTCCTCGGACGATTTACAAAAAAAAGTACAACAATTAGGAAAAGACTATCAAATAGAAACTTTGTTCAATAAAATGTACAAAAAATATTTGTTACATAAAACTAGGCATTGTTGGATGCAAAATTTTTTTGAATATTGCACAGAAGTTCATTTATCGCGTTATTGCTTTAAGTAAAATGAGTATTTGAAAAGATTTGGAAAGAGTTATTCGAAGATTTTTGCCAAATTATTGCTTTTTTCGCAAAATTGTTCGTGGTAAAATGTGGATCACTTTTTACATATAATTTTTTCAGATTTTTCGCTTCATATGTTGCATTGTCTTCATAAACTAGAGGATAACATATTAGCGTATGTATTAAACGACCATTCGAAAGTACTTGGAAATACCTCTGGGATAAGCTCTCGCGCATATCTGGCAATTTCACAGGCCATGGTTGTGTGGGAAGGGGGGGAGGGAAAAAGCAGCAGTATATAAAATCGTATAATTTTGATGTGGTTAAACTGCATGGTGGAATTTGTTTCTGCATAAAAATTCCTAAATATTGTATTTCTTCAGTTTTCTTGCGATTTGAGAGTAAAAGGATCTACCTATCGTTAAATTATAAAAATTGAACGTTTATTTTCAATAGTTTCACAGTGAAATTAAAAATACTGTGATGATTATGTTTACAAGAGGTATTCTCAAACTTCAGGAGCTAGATACCGTATGAAACTTTGGACAATTACTTTACTCGGCCGTAACCGCACTTGTCCCGCCTAAGGTACATAAATAACTATGATTTAGCCGACGTTTCGGATTGTTCATCAAGAGCGAAAAATTATTGACTCTGTGTTCTAGTCACATTATGTTTTTTTGATCCTTGGAAAAGGGTTGATGACCAACCCGAAACGTCGACTAAATAAACGATATTATGTGCTTCTTGTTTTTGATTTTATTTCTCAAACATCTCACACACATCTTGTTGATTAAACTCTGGAGCTCCCTAAAAGGGGAAAATTTATCAAATAATTTTTGATATCGTAAAAAAATAAGGTTATCTCCATAAATTAAGTCTATAAATTGTGGTTTTATCCTACTTTGAGTATTTTACATTGCAAGCTAAGATAAAGCATGAAAAAGTATATAAAAATATCTAAGAAATACGATCGGCTGAGCCTCAGCCGATCGTATTTCTTAGATAATTTGAATATGGAGGGTGCTTCACTTCAATCTTATATAAAAATATTTTTATGCATGAACAATTTGTTAAAATGTTAATTTATTTTAAACTAGGACTTTAGAGCGCGCTACGCGCGCAGATGAATGTCTCACGCTGTAGTTTGTTTATAAAATAAAATCTTGACAATATGGCTGCGCTCTAATTCAGTCTTGTCTTGAAATCTCTCGCGAAATCTCTTGCTCGCAGTGGTTCTCACAGACGGTACGGTAACGAAAAATGGACTTCTCCAGTTCATTTCGCTCCTATACTAAAATTTATTGATAAATTGAAGCGAAAAAATTTTGAGATACTCCTCTTAGTGTCTAGTTTCTTATCGTCTTTTCTAAATTTCAATAATTACCTTTGTTTGTTTATAAAAAATTATAACCTCAAAAGTTACCAAATACGTAACATTTATGAACAAAACCCTGTTATGAATTTTCGAAATCAATAATTTGTTGTACAGTACATTGTTTGCTAACACTCCCAGAATGTACATATCAATTTCGAGATCTTAATATTGATTAGGAAAAATTATAGAAGTGCTTTAGTGAAACGGCGTCGCGCCGCGGCATCGATTTTTAACGACATTTTTGTTAATAACTTTCGAAAAAGCACCGTTCCCTATATTTTTTAAAGCACCATTCGATTTAGAATTGCATAAGCTTTATGTTTCCAGTTTCGCGATTTTCTAAAGAAGCGCTTGATGTTATTTTTCAAAAAGAAATAATAAAATTTGCCGTCTTATGGGGAAATACATAGAGATCAATATTCTGTTAGTTATCAACTAAAAAACAACTTAGAACGCTTCTTTAGAAAATCGCGAAACTCTAGCAAAATCAATCTTATGCAATTCTAAATCGAATGGTGCTTTAAAAAATATAGGGAACGGAGCTTTTTCAAAAGTTATTAACAAAAATGTCGTTCAAAATCGATGACGCGGCGCGACACCGTTTCACTAAAACACTTCTATAATTTTTTCTAAACAATATTAAGATCATAAAATTGATATGCACATTATGGAAGTGTTAGCAAAGAATGTAGTGTACAAAAAATTATTGATTTCGAAAATTCATAACAGAGTTTTGTTCATCAAAGTTACGTATTTCATAGCTTTTGAGGTTATAATTTTTTATAAACAAACAAAGGTAATTATTGAAATTTAGAAAAGACTATAAGAAACTAGACACTAAGAGGAATACCTCCAAATTTTTTCGCTTCAATTTATCAATAACTTTTAGAATAGGAGCGAAATGAACTGGAGAAGTCCATTTTTCGTTACCGTACCATCTGTGAGAACCACTGCGAGCAAGAGATCGTCCTTAAACATGGCGGCGCCCTAAGCGACAGCTTTCTTAAAGTTCGATTAAAGTTCGATATACAGTGAAACTTCCTTTTTTTTCTATTGTAAAATTTAATGTTGGCATGATATCTGGATGGATAGAAATATTTTGATGAACTTTTTGTTTAAATGAAAGATTTTATATTTCCTATTATAATAAAAACACTAAAATCATTTTACCACGTTGTGAATATTATAGATAGAACAATAGATTAATTTTTTTCATAATAATATAATTTAAGACTTGTAAGACGTAATCAAGTATGATAAAATATTAAAACTTGTGTACTTTTACTTTTGTAAATTGTCGAACGTTTCATTAAAATCGATTTTTTACAATTTTGGGGTTTCTTTTCATAAGCTTTAAGTTTACTGTTTCATTTGTTAGAAATGCCTCAAAACTTTTTACCTTCTATTGGGATCTGAAAAGTTTCTAGTAACGCGCCTTGGGGTAAAATTCTAAGCCGTGTGTAGGCTCCAGTCCGCTCTGCCATTTGATTTCCATGGTATTTACGTAAATTTGATTGTCGCTGTTATTAATAAAACATAATAGCAGATTTTTAATTCAAACACTGAACTACCACTTACACATTCATCAATTAATACTACTTTCGAGTGCCATAGGATGCTCAGTTTGTAGAGAATCGTTTCATAAAATTGCATTTAACTATATCTAAAGTTTTTTGAATTTTGAAAATTTGACTATAATATAATTTGTGGTTCTCAATATTTTTGATGAAATTGTTCGCCAATTCATTTATTTCAAAAGAAAAATATCGATAATTCAATCATTAAGTCATTCATTGTGCCATGCCAGTGCTTCTTTGACCTCAAAATATTAGAATTACTCAGTAAATACTTAACTACGAAATTGTCAATATTACTTTAGAAGTCATTAAATCAGCAAACAATTTTGTCAATCGCGATTACAACCACAGGTTATATCACTTTCAAATTTCTGAAATTCAAAGAACTTTTGGAATAAGCAAAATGGATATCTTATTAAACGATTTTCTACAAAAAAGAGCACAATGTGGCGCCTGAAATTCGTACTGAATGATAAATATTGAAGTGATAGTTGCCGTTGGTTTGAAATAACAATCCGTCAAAGTTTGGTTAATAATAACGAAAGTCAAATTTACGAATGTACCATGCAAATTAAATGGCAGATCGAACGCGAGACTACTTTCACGACTTAGAATTTGGCCGCTAGGTGTGCTACCGGAAACTTTTCAGATCCCAATTAGGAGTCCAAGAGCTCGTCCCGTAATGGCTACGTTATAAAGTGCTCACAGGAAACTTGAATCAATCGATTAGTTAATAAATTAAAAACCGGCAGCCAAATTTCTGATACCAGAACTCGCTTGCTTTAAAGGATGACACCCAATGGAACATGTCCAAACCCACAATGGAACCTACGTGATATAGTGTTGGGACAGAAGTTGTTGCAATATATTTTTTCAGGCATCAAGAACAAGTAACCCCAATGCATATACCATTCCCTTGCGCCAGGTACATACGTTGCAGTTCCAATGGAAGGTGCGGAATTCTGGCTCGAACCATAGCAAATTTCGGAAAAATGTATTTATGAACCGTATATTTTATGACTAGAAATGTTCCAAAACGCTCAGAAAACATGTTGAAAAATTACACTTTTTCGAGATTTGTAGGGTTAGACTTAGAAAAATTTTTTCGCCATTTTTTTTCTTCAAAATTTTATTGGAACTGCAACTTACCTGGCGCGAGGGAATGGTCTGCCATCGGGGTTACTTGTTCTTGATGCCTCAAAAAATATATTGTAACAACTTCTTTCCGAGCACTATATCACATAGGTTCCATCGTGGGTTTCGACATGTTCCATTGAGTGTCATTCTTTGAAGAAGCGAGTTCTGGCAGCAGAAATTTGGCGTCGGATTTTTAATTCATTAATTCATCGATTGATTCAAGTTTCCCGCGAGCACTTTATGACGTAGCCATTACGGAACGGGCTCTTGGACTATTGTCAAAGTCTGATACTTAATAAAATTTCATACAGCTTTTGATTCAAAATAATAATACAATTTTTTAAATATGATAAACTGTTACAAGTTTTGCAGTAGGCTGATTTTCGGATAAAAAAAATGGCAAGATCCGACCACAACAAAACAAATGGTCACATGAGTGAATTATACGTTAGACCATCTACTAGTTCTGGTTCACGTGGTGAATCTGTGAATACAAGTAAAGTTGATTTGATCGTGAAGAAATTAAATGAATCAGAAAATGATACAGACAGGGAGAAATATTTTGAAAAATTGATGAGCTGTTATGAACATACTACATTAAAAGAAGAATTTTCAAACATGCTGATGGATGAAATGAAGTTGAATAAAATTTCTTGTGATATCTGTCCTAAAAAAAAATTTACTGATGTATGTGAAAGCGTACGTCACATGTTTGTTTATCACAAAATGCATTTGAATTGTAAGTGTATTTTGATAAACTTCATTGAAAATCTACATCAATAAATTCAATAATTATCTTGATGAAAATCTACAGATTTACTTAATAATTTATCTATATTTTAGTGAATAAACCTTTAAAGAAACTCACGCTTCAAGAATTTCTCGATAAGGTGGATCTTATATCTACACAGAAAGAATATATTGAACTGAGAGATGAACTTAATAGAAGGAATCCAATAATATTGGAATTACTGGATAAAAAGTTGACTGAAAATTATTGGAATGATGATCATAAAAAATATTATTGTACATTATGCAAAAAGAATCCATACAAAAAAGCTTCGGATTTAGCAAATCATTTTTTTAACTATCATAATATATTTTGGCGTAAGTAAATGAAAAACTCCATATATATATGCACACACAAGTTATAGAAAAAACTGAGAAAGCTAATTTTAGGTATTGAAGAAAATGATATGCTAGATTTGCAACAGTACGATAAGATTAACAATATAAAAGCGAGCCAGTTGATGCCTACAACCAGTTCAACAATATTAAATACAGTTAACCATCAAAATAAAAATATTACAACAGAAATCGAGGGTAACGAAGGTAACACTTTTGAATGTATGAACTTCATTGAGGAAAAAATATTGACTAATTTATGATTTTTGGCAAAGTAAAATAGAACATCATTTAAATAATACTAAAGACAGCAATGTGTACACTATTGGTTCAAATATATATAAACAACTAACTAACTTAGTAGATTTTGGATCAAGTTCAAGCACAATTAAAAATTATCGTAGATTGCATACAGAGTTCAACGTTAGATTTGAATCCACATATTGTATTATTTTAGGAAATTATAACCAAAGACAAGGCGCAAAAAGAAAGTTTGATAATAAACAAATTAGTAATCATAGCTCCAATAAGAAAATAAGAACAACTACTCCTAGACCCAAGGAAGTCATTACTTATAATCAAATTGAAAATGAAATGAACAGGTATTTTAGTAACCAATTTCAATGAAATTCAATAACGCCCGGAGTGAAAATAAAAGTGCTTCTGACATGTTTACGCGACTAACAGTTAATGTAGTCTGAGTCGGAAAATTATGATTATTATTCTGTACCCGTTACATTGTTTACTAGTTTTTTGTAATCGCTTATGCACTTAACACTATTGTGTAAGTTTGTGTTGATTTTCCTAATGTTAAATAAGGAGATGAAACAGGCCCAGCAACCCGGGCGTAGAAATAGTACATTTCTTGACGGGTATGGAAAGGGCTAACTTACGAAACCAGCAAATATCGGCCCGAGCCGAAGGCGAGGTCCGATAGCGAGGTTCGTAAAAAGCCCTTTCCATACGAGACAAGAAATGTAGTTTTTTGCACGATATCCGGAAATGAGCGGCGAAGGTGCGATTTGGAGGTTAGAGTGCAGAAAAAAAATTTTGCGATTCTAGACCTCAGAAAACTGCTTTGTTGCGGATTTCGTCATATAGATGTTATGCCAGATGCTATTACGTAACATTGTTTCAGATTTGTATTTGAAGCTACAGTCTTCGAGATAAAAGAGTTGGAAGAAGATATTGAACTTACATTACAAGATGCAGCTGGAACGTCCTTTAAGTGTTTGATACATAAATATCTTTTTGATGATTACGTTGGTAAAATAGAGGTAAATCAAATCGTTTCTATTTCGACATTTATGCAGTTTTGCCTGCCGTTTTCCAAAGCTTGGGCCATCTTTTCTGGTTACAGGAACATAAGAAATATTCTTTCAAAAATATTTTTATTAATAGACGTCGTACTGCGGAGGGTGTGGTATTATATTATATAGTATTTAACGAAAATTCAGAGATTGAACCTGTTACAAGAATATCATTAATTAATATACCTGCATTAAATCGAGCAGACAAAGTTGGTTAGTGATCTGAAATATATTTAAAACGAAAATTAAAAAAAATCTATAATTATTTCATATTTTAGAAGTCGCTGGTATAATAACTCAGATTTGTAGTCTAAATAAAACCCGGGACGGAAGGGTTTTGAGAGAAATAGAAATAAAGGATGACATCGACGAAAAGGTAAATTCAATTAATCGTTTACAAAAACAGCTAATGCACTATTGATAGGTTGCCAATTGTTGCTTCTTTTGAAACTGATAATGGACTGCAATTTGACTTTTTCTATAGAATTAATGGCATTTTTTCATAATCACTTTACGGAAGTTAAATAAAATTAAATCAAGGTGTAAAAAAGTGTTATTTTAATTGCTGTTCACAGTTATTTCATTTTTTTTTAATTTCCACTTCCATTATATTTGTGTTCAAAGTTGAGTTAATCTATATATTGGTATTTAAAAGATTAGATAGATCCAAAATCGATAAAAAACATCGCTTAGGAAATTAAAAATTTATTTATTGAAATATATATTATGAAAGTTGATATAAATACTTTATAATCAATTATTCAAAATTTATATAGTAATTTTGGAGTATGAACAAATAAAGAAAGTGGTGTTTCGCACCTCTAATTTACTTTACTTCAATTCTTAGAAATGATGACAAAAATGGACATTATATACATAAACATTAAAGAATTTTATAAAAAATATTATATCAAAAACCATTATTGGGTTCAAAAAGCCAACAAAATATAGGTCTGCCTTGAAATGAAACAAATTCAAGGTGATTGTTCGTGTATATCCTAGCTATAAGTATGCTTATTTCAAAATTATTAATAATTTTTTAAGGCTACTTTAGTTTTCTGGAACACCGCAGCTGAGAATTTTCATTACCAAAAAAATGATATAATCACTGTAACAAATGGAAACATCTATGTTCGTTCAAGTATAAATCTTGTAGCTATCTCTGATAATAGTGTTATTCGTAAAAACGATTATAACAATCCTTATGTTATGAGGTAATTGACATATCTGGAATAATGTGTTTTTAGTTGAAATTACGAATTATTATTCGATATTCATGATATATAAATCTTTTCAGATTGAGAAATTTTATCTAATAATATACCATGATTATCACCTGGAGACTTAGTTATTGTAGAATCAGTGCATTTTACTAACTCTTCGCCATAATTGCTGGATCCATAACTTGAAACTAAAATCAATAAAACTGTTGATCAAACGAATCTATGCTTCTACACTATAAATTAAGAAAATAGCAAAAACAAGTCAATCCTTATTGACTCGCTATTGTTATTGTTGAATGTCAACATTATATGAAATAGTTAACAATAGAAAATAATATTAGAGCCGCGGTGGCTCAGTGGATAGAACGCAGGACTTTCATGCGGGAGACCTGGGTTCCATTCCCGGCGGGTACCAATGGCTTTTTTTTCAAAAAGTGTATGTGCCAAAATTAACACCGCGGTTTTGAGTTGTTCGGATTCGACTCGTAAATAAACTGTAGGTCCAGTAATCGGGAACTGACAAGCCCGGTTATCTATAGGGGGTTGTCGTCAAGTAGAAGCATACCGTAGAAGCATACACATGACTACTTTGGAACGCGGTAGTCCGATGCTTCTCGGGAAAAATACTGGAATAGGGGGATAACGTGAAGAGCGATTACGCTGAACGAAGAAGGAAAATAATAATAATAATAGAAAATAATACTATCCTTTTTATCTAAATATTCTTTTAATACGTATATAAGTAACTAGTTGACGAAGTCAACTGATTGCTACGCGTAATAAGCGATGGTTCATAATGTTCTCGTCATTGTAACTTGACTTGAACAGTTTCAACTCTCTCGTTGTTTATCACAAGTTAAAGAACTACCTCGTTACGTTATTAATTAGGGACCAAGTTCTCTTTCATTCCCTTTCGACTATCATTTACTTCGGATTGTAACAGACCTTATCAGCTACGATTTGATGAAATTTGATAAATGATAAGATAATTCAATTCAAAGATTTGACGAGATAAATAAGTTTAATGGATTACCAGTCCTCGAATAATGAATTATTTTGATAAATGCACATAGTTTTGTATTGAAAAAATTATGACACACAGCTTTTTATTTGCAGCATGCGGTAACATCGTTTCAGTTGTTATAGGATTAAACTGAAATGATTATTTTGAATGAAAATCCAATATTGGTCCAATAATATAAACTTAATTAATTAATTAACTTCATATTTCTGCATTCCGAAATAAGAATTACGGTGCAGATAAAGGACAAAAATCCTAGCTCGGTTTAATTTATAAAGAAAATATTGCCTTGTATCTATTGAATGTATGACTTCATTTCCAAAATCCCGAAAAACCTCGAACTTGTTGAAAAGAAAGACACCTCCAAATTCAAAATTATTAATTTTAATTTTGTCACATGAAGACGTATTTTTTTTCTTTTTGGAAATGCATATGAATGATATCATTTTTTGCTAAGCAAGTTAGAGGTATTTTAGAATTTTAGATACGGTATTTTTTCACTTCATCAAATCGAGGCCTCTATTCCGACGAAAAATTGTTGCAATCGAATGCTCTTGTCAATGAAGATGTATACAAGCAGAGACTGTAATTGCATTTTGACAGAGTAAACAAGTTTGGATCACATTCAATAATAATTTATATTTTTTTAAAATATGTTCAAGCAGAAAGTAAATTCATTATCTCTTAAGCATAAATCACTTGAATAGTTGATTTGCCTCTAACTTAAGGAAGCTCATAGAACGTAAAAGTATGTAAAAAATGAAAATGGTGAACGTTCGCCATGAAACTTAATTTTTAAATTGCTGCACGTTAAGTTTATCTAATTTTTATAATTAATCTATAATGCCTCTCTAAGAGCTATTGAGTTTTATCTCTCATAAACACGTTTGATACTGTTGTTCTTGAGTCCTATCTCTGATAAACACGTTTTACTTTTCAGCCATTCAACATTTTTTGCCAATTTTCGCCTAGTAAAGTGAGTTAATTTCAGTTTTCTTTTAGTATTATGAGATCGTTAGAATGAAAATAATTTGTAGCTATATAGAAAAATAGAATGTTAGCAAAGTCTTAGATTTCTTTTAACGTGTGAAAAGAATCCCAAAAGTTAGAGGTAAATCGACGATCTGCAGATATGACACTCTTCTAGTGAGTTAATAATAATGAAACAGCAAATTTTCGTACGCCGTAACACCTCATAAATATTATAGTGTTTAGATACGTCACTTTGGGATACTTATCAAGAGCAATAAAATAACTTCTGTCTGTAACGGCGAATAAATCTAGTAAACTGCAGTGTCGGTATCTTCAAGCAGTATTTGTTTAAAATACAATAAAAATGGCAAATGCACCAAATTCAGGCCGTAGACAGCCAAACGGAATATCAAGCGAAGAAATTTATGTTAATCGAGGCAGAACTGCTGAAGCAAAGCAGCTTAAAAGACAATTAAATTATTCAGGAAATAAAAACAGTAGAAAAGAAATTTTGAAAAAATTGCGGAATCTATTCAATAACAAAACAAAAGATGAATTTACAGATATAATTTTTGAAGGCGTGAATTGGAATAGAAGTACTTCTTGTGCACATTGTACTGAAAAATTCAAAACGTACTACGAAACTGCGGAACACATAATCATTAAGCATGGAGTAAAAATTGGTAAGCTGATCTATAATTTTATCCATTGCTGAATTCAAATCCTATTGTGTCTATAAACACAAAAAAGAGATTATTGAATATATAAGAATTCAATAGGTAAAATATTTTTAGACACTGATTCAAATACTGAATCAATTGAAGAACTAACTGAACAAAAATTGATGATCAAATTGAAGCTGGTACCAAAAAATACCGTCAAAGAAAATCTTGATCTGAGAGCTGAAATGAAGAAAATATATCCCCGTATATTAGAGGAACTTGACAATAAGATGGTAATTAATCATTTCTATCGTTCTAAACCACTATATCATTGCAATAAATGTGGAAAATATTGCACAACTCGTTACATATTAGCAAAACATTTATTCAGTCAACATAATAAATATTGGGGTAAATATTGAAGGCTCGCTATGTTTAAGAATAACAAGCAAGAAAATAAATTAATGAATTTTGCAGATATTAAAGAGGATGATTTGGAAATGTTAAAGAATAACGATAAAACAAAAATGAATAATTCTCTTTTGACTACAAAGTCAATTCAAAAAAGTAAAAGTAACAATCAAACAATAGTTCAAGGTAGTGCTTTCAATATCCAATCTAATTGAAAAAGGAATTACGCGTATATTTCAATATTTTAGATGACTCTAGAAAAAGCCAAGCTGTAAAAAGACATCGCGATGACGCAGAAGACGCCGATAACAGTAAAAAAAAAGTGAAAACTGTAAATGAACAAGAAATTTCAATGCCCATTGAAATCACTTCTTTCGGCCAAATTCAGGATTATATTAACAAGTATTGACATTTAATAAACTGAACGTATCTTTTCTAAATATTTTTTTGAGTTCCCTTACAAAAGGCAGAATGGTAGAAATAAAAAAACCTTTGTACGGCATCACCCGTTGCTTAACTATATTTTTGTTTTTCGTAAGCTTCTCTGTCAGTTACAGATAAAAATGTCGATATTCTGATTCTGGTATACTCTAATAATTTGCTTGTCCATTTATTAATTGATGATTACTTGCACGTCCATTCGATTCAAATATATTATAAAAATAACATAATAATATAGATAATATAATAATATAGCAATACAGTGAAAACGGTTAAGTTTATTTCAATCGAATTTAAGATTTAGGAATTTTAACGGAAAAAAAGTACACTGATTAGTAAGATACATTTGAATAATTCTTATCTAGTCATTCTGATAAAGCATTTATATAAATTATCTAAAATGATGTTGTTAATTGATGATATTTGATTTTTTTATTTTCAGACTCATATTCAAAGCCAGAGTTACTGAAAAAAGCGAGATAACAGAGAGACGTGGAATGGAAAAACATGCTGTGCTTAAGTTAAAAGATCCAGCTGATAAAATAATTTATAGGTGTTTTCTATATACTGATCTTGTTGATAGATATTATTCCAAATTAAAGGTTAATATTAAATATTTATATTACTAAAATAATTCACTTTAGCTTCGTAAATAAAACTGCGATTATAACATTTTCTTACTTACAGGTAGCAAAAGACTACTATTTCAAGAAAGTTCTTCTTGGTATTCCTGCAGTAAGAGA
Organism: Galeopsomyia nigrocyanea; assembly: GCA_035047105.1. Lineage (NCBI taxonomy): Eukaryota > Metazoa > Arthropoda > Insecta > Hymenoptera > Eulophidae > Galeopsomyia > Galeopsomyia nigrocyanea. The sequence continues at coordinate 19,284 of JAWWMK010002309.1, forward strand.
AAAGATGTCAAATGAATATTGCATCATATTAAAAAAATCGTCAGAGGTAATACCTATTTCACAATTTCACAGATTATCGGAGATATGTACATTAGAAAAAGGTACTCGAGTAGGTCAGTTGAAATCCACGTGCAGAACATTGATGAAAAATTAATTAATTCACTGTATAAAATAGTAATGACGATTCTCTTATGTTCTAGATGTCGTGGGAATAATAACCAACAGATCTAAATTAATAAAGCCAGCTTCTTCCAGATCTAGGCGGTTAATCCATGTGGATATAAAGGACGATAATCAAACCTCGGTAAATTTTATAGAAGTACAAAATATTGATTATTCATTGTCACTTAGTATAGGTATCAGTCATATTATCTAATTGATAATAACATTTATAATAAAATTTTTTTAAGGTTACTCTAGTTTTTTGGAACGACAAGGCAGAGCATTTTAAAAAACGTATAAATGATATAGTCGTTGTAAAAAATGGTGTAATTTATTGTTATGATAATAAAAAATACATATCAATCTCAGATGAAACTTCGATTGACGATGATTCTACAAACCCAGAAGTTGAAAGGTAAATTTTACTATTACAATTAATTTTTTATATTTCTTCTGGTGCAACCGTTAATTGGTATTATTAACTTTGTTTCCAGATTGAAACATTCATTACCGTCAACATCCAACACACGATCCTAGATATACAATTTTGTATATTTAAATGGTTTTTAATCAGTTTGGTTCGATATTCAGCTTTTAAAAATAAGTTTAGTGATTATTTTTTTACCATTAGCAATTATGAGTAATAAGTTAAATTTTATTCCACCGTGTTTACACGACCTTGTATCATCAGAATTGTAAAACAACTTATTCTATCAATAAAACTGCTTGCAAAAATGAAAGAAGCTCATTGATTATGACGATAAATAAAAAGATTTCATTATAGGTAACTACTTTTATTTCGTATATAAATAAGGGGTGATCGCGCGCAATTCCTCGTATATAACATTAGGTCGGCAGACGCTCCTTGGGATTATCAAAAGTTGCAACCCCCTTCCTCACGCTCGCGTGGGTCTCTTCAAAGCACTACTCGGCTGCTGCTGGTCGGATTCAGCGAATTAATTATTACGAGGCAACGTGCCACGCTTTAGGTCCCCGTTTGCGAGACGTTAATTGCGCGAGCGCGCGCGCGGATCGTTCGCACAAGCAAGGGCAACTTAGCGCTTTCGGGCTTTTTGGGATTTGGACACTGTACGTGTATGCGTGCGACTGTGAAAGTAATTTGGCTGTTTGTTGTGTATACTGGACATAGGGTGTAGTATAGCCATAGTAATTAGCTTCTTTAGAAATCCTCCGTTACTCATCAGAATGTTCCTCGAGATTAGCCGAGCTTACTAATCGTGATCCTCACATTCATTAAAAGTGTCATTAAAAATATTAATTACGATGGAACAAACTTTTTTTGCGGTAAAGTAACGATAGCCACATACACGATGTTCGTGACGTTGAAAAAAAAGAAAGTAGAAGTTGAAGCTCGCGCACTGCAGAGTCCGTAGAAGCATGCATATTACGCACGCGGGCACGTGCAGCAGCAGCAGTGAAGGCTCGTTGGCCATTCACGAGTTGCGCGCCGATAGCCTCGGGGGTATGTATCGTAAGCGTGGCGTGGCCGCGTACACACACACACATACTACACACGGCAGCATGTATAATTCCTAGCCCGAGAATATTGCCTGCCGCTCGCTCGCTCGCGAGGCACAAAGCTTTCGCGCGCGACTCTCTTTATCATATTCATTACGTTCCACTTAGTCGGGGCTTCTAGCTCTCTCTCTCTCTCTCTCTCTCTCTCTCTCTCTCTCTCTCTCTCTCTCTCTCTGCATGCATGCCTGCCTTCCTTCCGTATATACGTATACCCTCCGTCTTTCTCAGTGTCAAGTGATTTTTCCTCGTGTTCTTTTTCTTCCTTCGTTTTTTTCGGGCTCTTTTCAGTTTCACGTCGTTTTTGTCATTTTCTCTTTGTGTTAGCGAGCTTCTTCTTCTTGTGGTGGGTTAACGAAGATAGGTGGTGGCGGTGGTAGAGAGATGATTCAGTTACGGCAAACGCTCTTTGACTCGGCACTTTTAGCGAGTGCTAGTTTTCAGTACGATTATGTAGCTAGTTCTCGCGGAGTTTTGAGAGGGTGAAAACAGGTTAATTGGAACTTTCATGCTCCACTTTTTCAATGATGCTTGATGAATTTATTTGGCTAATGATTTTTTTTCCGTTTGCACTAACGTGAAATTGAACACTTGTAAAATCAGTGGAACAGGTCAATTAAATCATTCGACCACTGGAGTGTAAAATCATTAACGTTGGAAATTCGAATCGTTCATTCTGGAAAGGAAAAAATTAACGTAACGAGCGGACGGTAGTGGTGTTTCACCCACGACTTACAGTTTCGGAAGCACGCATCGTGTAAAAAGGACTAAATGAAAATGCGAGTGCGCGATGAGTACGCGAGAGATAACGACGTAATACGACTGAGTGAGAGAGATCGCAGGATAAGCCGTCGCGGAGGATACGACCATTTTTAGCGAGACTAAATTTGTTCCACGATATAATTAACTTGGAATTTTACTTGTAGCTTTTTATCGAACGAATCTTCGTAGGCACCCGTGCAGTTTGAAAATTGCGCGCTTTATTGAAAATATTAAAATTAACTTTCACTCGCTCGAGATACACCGCAGCTGATACATATACATAGCAATAAACATCATGAGAGGTCGCATTATTTCTCGGCACTTTAAAAAAAAAACGAATACTTGGAACGACTCTTCTAATTTGATTGTATCACAAGAGAGACGCACATCTGATTAAACTGGTGTAATATCGCGGCAACTAGTTCGCTCGGCTCGTTCGGCTCTCTTACCTCTTTTTCTTATTTCCTAGGCGTCTTCGTATTACAGATACTCATCGAGTAGACGAGGAAAATAAAGCTCTAAAAGTCAAAAGCAAGCTGGAATTATACACACAAAAAAATTAAATGATCTGCAGGCAGCCTAGCAGCGAGTATCTAGTTACACCAAGAGACGTAAAGGATAAACCTTTTTCGTTCCTCATCTTGTACTTATAAGACTTCATCCACACTCGTGCAGGCGCCACGGAGGCTTTTAACTTTTTGCTCGATGTTCATTATCTTTTCGAACAAAATAAGCTTGCGATATAAAAAAAAAGATAAAATCAAGCGTGATATTATTATCGTACACACACACACACATACACACACACACACACACACACACACAGACACACGCGAAGGATGCAAATTGAATAATTATCTCGTCACACGGATATTGGATTAATTGCTCATTGGATCAAGCCAATGGAGGGACAACAATCAAATTATCCGGCAAAATGAATATCTGCTCGCATTGAGAGTTGCTGGAGCGAGTCGCCGCTGGAAACTTTATTTCCGAGCCTCGTGATGCGTGTTAACGCTGCTGCTGCTGCGTATAATATGCAAATCGAATGAAAAGAAATCACGTCTGTACACACGCACCGGGGTGATGCTTTTGCGATCGAAAGAAAGAGCGCGAGACAAGCGAAATAGATAGACAGGCCGTTGTTGCAGTTGGCAAGCACGAGTTTGCACTGGCCGATCCCATTAATCGGATTACGCCAATTACGCAGAGGAGGTCGTCAACGTGTATATAAAACAAAAGTACACTCTACGCCTTTCCCTTTCTCTCCCCCTTTCTCTCTGTGCGTTTGCAAGCAAAAAGCTTCAGAGCCAATTAGAAGCTGCCTAAGGAGCTTAGAATCGCAACCGCGGAAAAGCGCGAATAGACGTAAGGGGAAAAAGCAGTGTATAGAAACGTCACGCCACCCTATATTTGACTTGCTATTTCAACTTCGTGCGTCTATCGTCTATAATCAGATTTTTCATTTAAGCTTCCGATGCGTTCCTAAGTTTTTAATACCACTATACCATTCGACGTTTTCTTTGAAAATACAGAAAGAACAAATATATAGATAAATGTATAGTACACGTGTTTTCGGCGAGGTCGAAAATAAATAAATAACACCGACGAATCGCATGAATAATTTGCTCGTATACACACACGTCGGCGGTCGGGTGTGTGTGTGTACTTTGAATATTTGAAATGCGCAGCGAGAGAGAGAGAGAGAGAGATAGAGAGAAAAAGGCTACAGTAGTACAGTAGTATCGTATCTCGCGACGCGAAGTCTCTCAACACCATTGGGCACAGAACACAGCAGTGAAGAGGCGAAAAAGCAAAGCAAGCGCGGCGCAGCAAGAGAAATAGAAAGAATGACGCTCGTCGAGGTATCCCTTTGCGGAGACGGGGCGCGCGAAAAGTGTGAATAATGCAACGAATGCAATTGCACGCGCCGCTTTCTCTCTCTCTCTCTCTCTCTCTCTCTGATCGCGCCAACGTGCCACTGATCCGTGCCCGCGCGCGCGCGGACGTATATCGAGCTTCGCGCGACGAATTATAACAATCGGCTATATATGCTATACGCTGTCTAGGAATTCACTGCTATAGCGATGCTTCGTTACACGCATCTTCAATCCCAATGATTCGAAGCATCTGGGACAAGTGTTTGTTTGTCTTTATAGCCGCGTGTGTGTGATCTTCAGCAATGTTGTGACGCCAGCATTACCTGTTTCTCATTTCCGAATTTGGATTTCTTTGGCGTTATATAGTTCGCATTTTTCAATGTACACGTACAAATGAAAAGTGAGAATAGCTTTGGGTTACGGTCGCGTTATTTGTCAGACACGATTGACACGAACGAATTGCACATAGTCAGTTGCTCTAAACAATCGTCGTCGTTTGGTCATTTGTCAAATTATAAACAATAAAAACTTATTTTTCTATTCGCGAGGTTAAAGAAAAATTGCAACAAAAGCGAATGGAGAAATATTATAAGTGATTGATCGATTTGTTAAGATGGATTACGACATCGCAACAGGATGCAAGCAGTTTTGCTAAAGTGCAGTACATAATACAGTTCACTGAATACCTATACTTATCCATGTGTGATACGCGTATAGTCACCGAGTGAAGATGACAACATTCGAACGACGAGTGACACTTCTTGAAACGTATCTATAGATGAAATTAATCGCTTGAATGCTTGATAAATTTCATTGGCCTCGTTTCGTGATCAAAAAGTAAAATTCCTAGAAGAAAAATAATTTCGCATCATGCGCTTGCGATTGATTGCGTACATAGTATACTGCTTCGGAGAAATCAGTATATAGCTAAAAACCATTTCGCTATACGTATAGCGATCATGGAATGATTTGGAAAAGCAGAAGCTCGAAACTTTGTAAGCTAATCAGGCACATAAATCCAAAGGGAGATTATACTGCCAAAAAGCCTTTGCCTCCTCTCGTAAAGCGCCGGAGGAAATAAAGGAGAGAAAAGCCAGAGAGAGAAAAGCCAGATAGAGAGAGAGAGAGAGAGAGAGAGAGAGAGAGAGAGAAAGGAGTCTCTTTGATTTTCGCCTATAAATATTTATATATCAATCGTCATCAGAGAAATCTCTCTCTCGTAGCCGTTCGAGGAAATGAAAATTCGCAGCGATACGCGTTCCTTTTTTTTTCTTTATTCGCGGTCGAATAAACAAACGATGTAAGCCTGCAATTGTACGCGCGCATAATTTAGGGGAATGCGACGGCAGCAGCAGCAGCAGCCCCGCCGCGAGGTGAAAGAGTAAACCGGCACTTTAAGGAAAGCGATATACGCGCGCGTGTGTGTATACGTACGTACGTTGTCTCGTTCCACCCTGTGTTTAAAACTTTGTTTCTCTTTTTCTTTCTCTCTCTCTCTCTCTCGTTTCTTTGCTCATTCTTCTTTTAAAACCTCCGCCTCGGCGATTCTCTTGTTCTTCTTGTTACTTCGTCTTCTTCGGTAAACTTTATTTCGAGTCGAGTCGTTATAAGACCGACTCAAGTGTACTTATGGTTAAAATTGAGCGATTTGAAGCTAACTGTTATTAAAGGTTTTTAACTTCTTTTTTTTTTCTCTCTCTCTCCCGCTGGCAGTTCTTCTGTTGCTGTTGTTCGCATAACAGCTCTTATAATCTCTATCCCACTCGCCTTCTTGTTGACGTTTCGAACGTTACGAGGTATACTTCGGCTTCGCTAATTAAAAGTTTCCATGCAACGTTAGTGTACTCGTTACCGTTTGTTATGCGTGTATTCTTTCAGCAGCAAAAGTCTTACGTAACGTCAACTTTTTAAGATGTAATTTACATTCTTGACAGAAACGTAACTTTAACAGGTGCATTCGTATCACGTCTATTATTAAAACAGTATTTCATCCCAATTTCCCACAATTTTAATATGCCTGACTAACGCACTGAGCCAAGAGCCGCAAATATATCTATATAGAAATTCAAATAACGAGCCCCATCAAAGCGTCAACGTGTATAGTGTCAAGTGGATCAAACAACATAGCAACTCCGAGGGGATGGATGTATAGGCAGACGTACAAAAGTGAAGATGATGCGTTACGACACGAGGCAAATACACATTGTCGCACATGGGCTATCGGGTTTCAGCCTATTACGCACCTTTTTACGTATTTATTACGCGCGCGCGCGGGGGATCGACAATCCCTCCGACTCCGCTGTATATACTCGTATATGCTACTTTTCATCCGACGTCTATATAACGCTCCCCCTTGCGATTTATATATACATCTCTCTCTCTCTCTTTTTTTTTCCTTCGCCACCTTTTTCTCTCTCTCGGATTCCGGTGCCTCGTTGTTGCGACACGGATTCGACGACGACGACGACGGACGGAAGTCCCCGCGCGCTCATTCACTGCCACGTGCACGCTATTCGCTTTGTTGTGTGGATATATTCCAGGGGGTTTGTTTGGAGTTGTGTTGTGCGGTAATTACTAATGAAGGGTGACGTGATTTTTTTTTTCATACGTTCATTTAAAAACACTCGTATATTTTTTAATTACTTTTAAAAGTATAGATATTTTTATGCAAATACTTGAATTAATTTTTAATCAATTTACAAATAATCATATTTCTTATGCCAAATAAAAGTGAGTCCTTGAAGATTAATATTTTATAAAAAAAAATAGTTTCAAAGTATTTCACTTTTACGCAAGTATAGTTTAGACCAGATGCGCAATATTTGAGGCACTTTACTGCGAGATACAAGGCAGATGCCGCAAGCTCGTTATTCACTACTTTACGGTTTCTCGGCGCATTTTTCAGTTTTATACTTTTGCCTTCCATGCATTTCTTGAGATACCATTTTATCTGCATGATAAATATTTTACCTAAACAATAGTGAATTCGCCGACTAAAAGAACTATTAATAACGGTTTAATTCATGAATTTCATTTATAAACAGATCAATCAAATCCCGAAGCTCTTACTTCCGTATCATTATCGAGATACAAACGCTGAGACACTTTGCTATCGAAACTCCCATCCGAAGTTAATTGAGACGTCGGACTTATACGAATCGAAGCCAACTCACTCGCATAATTAAACGCGCTAATCGAAGCATCGTCAAAAAATTTTTTTTTCTCTTACGTCGTTTAACGAACTCGCCTCTTTAGCCTATCTCTCTATGGCTAATTGCCTCGTTTTTCACTGGCCGCGAGCGCTATAAGCGACTCGTTAAAGCATCCGTTTCCCGGGCCATTCCTCATGCACCACCACCGCGATGATATGCGCGCCTATGTATATACATACACTAACGGTCAATAGTTCAAGTGCACGCCTACGAGCTTCGTCGGCTTTGATATACGTCGCTCGAGCTTTTAATGGAGAAAAAGCGAGCTTCGACAGCTCCCATAATTGGTTTATTAGTGCTTGGCGATTGTTGTTGCGTGAAATATAGTATAGAGGTTTCGCTCGAAGGATTTATGTCTATCTGCAACGATTGCTTATTGAAATCGAGTCTACGAATGATTTTTATCGATATTATTTCATGGCGATTCATTTATCATTTTAAATTTTCAACTTGTCATTTTCTAATCGTCATTTTTCTTGTTTTTGTTACAGGTGAGTAACGAGCTATTATTTCGATGCTGTGCATAATTCCTCAATTACGTGAGTCAGTGGATTTTAATTATAATTGTAATAACAGCTGCAAAAAAAAGACAACAGTTTTGAAATTTTATTCTCCATTAGAACAATTCCCCGAATAAAAAAAAATCCATCTGTGTGGTCTCGCAGATTGTCCGGTGATAAATCCCTGAAACATTATAATAAAAGAACGTCTTAGCGCAGTCTTTTGACGTATAATTTTTTTGCACGTTCAAAAATATCTTAACGAAGCACACAACGTCCTCTCAAATGAAAAATGCGCAATCGGAATGCTTAATAATAGTTGCGGTCTATTAAGTGGACACAATCAAATTCAAAAAGATACTTTATGAAGATAGCGAGTGGTGCATTTGTTAGCGGCGGACAAATCAACGTAAGATTAATCTACGAGCGCGCGCGCAGTCGGAGCGAAGAAGCGCGCGCGTGTGCGGTCCCAACGCAGTATTATATCCCTTTTATTTTTTCCTCTTTAATAGCGTCGTAGAGCGCGCGATTCAGCTTTAAAGCTTCCTCCGAGCCTTCCGCTTTCTCGGCTTGTCAGGATGTACTGTATAATGAGTTTTTAAATTCTTCTTTATTGCGGATAATTTTTTTTCTTTATCTATTGAAATTAATCAGTGATTAATTGGCGTCTGAAAGAATTTTACAAAGCATATACTATAAAATAGTAAGCAGCGTTAGCATTAACAAATCTGAGTACAACACTACCAAAAAATTTTATTGAAAATGAGAAAAACACCTGTGAATTGTCGGAAGAGAGAAAGTGAAACCCGATGCATAGAAATACATTTTGGAAAAGAAGAAGACAGCGGCGGCGTCTAGGGTGTCACTGATAGCATTTGCCAGTTATCTGGCTTAAGATCTTGACAGGCATATTTTTTGACGAGTTCTTTTTTTTTGCAAAAGAAGAAGAAGAAAAAGAAGAGAAGGGACCAATTACCGCTCGCGCGCGTTTTTGCCAGTGAAGATCTCGCACGCGCCGCGGGGTTTCCGAGCCAAGGCTTTTATATCCCTCTTATCCTCCTACGTGATTTGCCCGCGAGCGCGTAGCTACTCCTCTCTCAGTGCAGCCAGAGCAGAGAGAGAGAGGAGCTGACAGAAAAGCCACGAGCGTCTTTCTCTCGCGAGGATATATATGTAAGCGACGTGTGCCACCCGATTCTTCTTTTACTCTCTCGACTCGCACGCAATTCTCTTCTCCAACCTATTACTCTGTTTGGCGCACTTTGACTTTCGTTCGGTAGACACATTGTTTTGAAGAATTTATTACACGTTTTTATAGAACACAATTTTATTCTTTATTCAACGTAACGTCATTATAACTCCGAGACACTTTCCCTTTTCCGCGATAATAAATTGTAAATTAGAAGTAGTATTCGGCCTATCGTAATTGCCGAAGCTCGTCTTTTGGGCGGAGGGTCCCGCGCCTTTTGTTGCGCGTCGGCGATAACACCACATAGGACGAGGCTTTGGAAGATATAGTTAAAAGGACGACGACGAGTCAAAGGCGCTCGCGCGCGCGCGGATAAGATAACAGTGGTGGTAGCGCGAACCTTAAAACAGCCTTGATATTTTCAGCCTCGCTCGCGAGAATTCCTATTACGCGGCACAAAGGAGAGAGAGAAAACAAGGCGATCGACGAAAAGTTCGGTTAATTAAATTCTCGCCCGAGGAGCGAGCTTTTTTTTTTCTTCCTCGTCTATACACGTTGCAAATCGAATTTGACGGCCAAGGCTAAAACTTCGTTCGAACATTGTAACAACAGCAGTAGCAGACATTGTCTCGTGGGTGGGCAGTTGCGATGATAAATATATATATATATGTAGCCGTAAGAGGGAGAGTGAACCGCAGGCGTCTCTAATGGCAATTTAAGATCCCCTTTGACTCGTCTTTTGTCGTAAAAGGCCCTCTTGTGGTTTTAGTGCACTACGCTCTATTCGCGCGACCGAAGATCTATCGTGCATTGACGAAAAAAATAGAATAACGATTTCGCGTTTCGTATAAGAAAAATAGGATCATCCTGCATCCTAGTGTATTATTCACTCTATAATAGCTAAGCCATTTTCACTCTTGTAAAAACTACACGAAAAGCTAGATATTTCAACGTAGAGCAAACACACACACACACACACAAACACGCACACTCTCGGTACATGCATTCGCCATTAGCATTTTAAAAATGCAACGACACCAAGAATATAAGCTTGAAAGCTTGGCCGCGCGGAGAGCTTGAAATATGTATATCACTGCCTATATATCGCATCGATAAGACGCGGCAAGTATACAGTTCGGAATATTAGCCGCACTCTTGTGCCGCGAATCGCAGCAGCTTATTGTAATAAATGTTGCATCGAAGGTATATATTATGACTTTGACCGGAGGCCGCAGTCGCGCTTTTTCGACCTTAGACCCTTGCGTATATATACATAGCTCGAACTTTCTCTTGCGAGCTACCATAACAAAGACGTATACCTACATACCTAAGTCGCCAGAGGGGCTCTGTATGTATATATATATATATATATATACGTGTGTGTAAGCATAGTAAACTCGCGACTCCATTATTGTTGTTGTCGCGTGTGCGTGTGTATGTGTGTGTATAATGTGTATATATACGCGAGCAAACGATAAATACGGATTTCTGCTGCAACCCTAAACGTAATACGGCATCGAAGTGTGCTTATCTATATATACACATACGCGCAAAATCTGCGCAGCCCCTATATATATATATACATACAGCACGGCTACAGGTAGGAAACCTGTTTGCAGGCAAGCCTCTTATCTCGCAGGGTCATCCGAGTGCAGCAGCAGCAGCAGCAGCCGTGCGAATTAATTCTCCAATGCGCCTATTACCGATGTATATATGCTACTGCTACGCACATGCGGCTACTACTACTGTGATTATCGTGTGCGCCTTTTTCGCTGAGTTTTTGCAGTGAGAAATGGGTCACGTGTGAACATCACTCGCGTCGTGTTTTTCTTTCTCTACTATGCGGTTGGGAGAGAGAGAGAGAGAGAGAGAGCTTTCTTGTGTTTATGTTTGCAGCCAGAGAATAAACTAACAGTTATGAATGGCTTTTGAGTTTAGTGTTCCTTTACTATTCAAATATACTAAATGGTTACAATGAGCGAAAGCCAAAATCATATTTCAGAAAAGTTTACGCTTGTGCGTGAATGGAACGATAATTCAGATGTCGTAATGAGGACACTAATTTTCGAATTTTCATTGCGCTTCTCGCGTAATTACACGTTTGTTTGGCTAACTTTCACATTAGTTTCAAAACGGAAAGTCTATCATCGTTCGAGCTGAAAGCCGTGTAATGAGATTTAATGAGATAACCGTTTTACATAAAAAAAAAAATAATAGCTCTAATAACTGACATTACGAATTAACATCAGAACACGAAAAAAAAATAAAGCAGCACACGAGATCATTAGCTCGTACAAGCTCTATGCATCGCGTGCCGATGACAAGAGAGAGAAAAAAAAGCTCATGGACGAGCTGAGGAGACAAGTAAAAAATTAATTACGAAGCGAGCTTGAGCGAGACGAAGCGATGACGAAAATAGAAAAACAGAGACGAGGGAGGGAGAGAGAGTTAGAAAGATAAAGAGAGAGAGAGAGACGAAGAAAAAGGGGTTTATACCTACAAGGGACACGACACGACAACGGACTACTCTCCTTGCGCACCAGGCAATCAAGCCTATGTACACGAAGGGAAACAATTTGCTGACGGAGCGGCACGCGACGGCCAAGTTCAACGTATATACACACACAGACTAAGAACAGCGAGGAGGTGGGTTGCTTTGCTCGGGATAAGCTTGGCAACGTGTTCGAGTTATGAATGCGAATTTCCTTCTTCGACGCGACGTACACACACACGATGCTTCGTGACGAATTAGTGGCGGACACATTTCTTTCTTTCTTTCTGCTGATTAATGGATTTTTGCGCGAGCGTGATCGGAGTCTTTGATTCCTTTTAGTCTGCTGAGATTGAGCAATTTGTTGGCTGGTTAGATTAGTTTTGTACGTAGAGCTAATAATAATGAATAATAATTAGTAATTTGTATTATAGATGTGAACGAAGTGTACTTTTGAATAAAATATTCAAACGTTGATTATCGCAATAAAGCTCTTACTAAGTAAATAGTTAATTCGGTGAGAAAGCTTTTCAATTCGAAATTCTGCAAAGTGCATTCGTGTTTTTTTTTTATTTATCACCGTCCATTTAGATTAATAAGTAAATAAGAAGGTTTCGGTATTTATCTTCATCTAGTAGCTGAAAGATGGGTACGCAAAGATATTCTTATGGGGCATAAGCGAGTTGGGAAAGGAAGGAGATAAGAAATGAATGGGCCGAGGAATATATATTATATATGTGCAATAATGAAACTACCCTAACTCACCACATAATTTAAGATTCGTATCTTTTATTGGCGCTGATACTTTAATAAATCATCTCGACACTATTATCACCTGTACATTATCTAGCCTGCGCTAAAAATACTTATACTGCTTCTCGATTCGCAAATAAAATGATACGAGGATTTCTGGAAAAACATTTAAGTACAATACTGAGCGAGCGATTAAATATTTGTTAAATAAATTAGATTTCGAATATGAGTTTGATATTTTTGTCAAATATCAAGTTATGGTTTATATGATAATCAATGCTGCCTATTATTATGAAAACCGTAAATTCGATACCGACATAATCAAATTTCGTGCCCACGAAAAAAAAAACTGTATCGATATTCCTTTATCCAGCGTTGCAATCAGCCCTCGAGGGAGGTAAAGAGAAAAAACCTCACCCCCGCGAAGATATGAAGAGATAAACACAGAGTCGCGGTAGAGGGTGGCGATGCTCGGAGGGTGGTGAGAGAAGAGAAAAGCAAGACGTCGCGAGGCTGCAAGATGAGCTGCTTCTGTAGAGAGAGAGAGAGAGAGAGAGAGAGAGAGAGAGAGAGAGAGAGAGAGAGAGAGAGAGAGAGAGAGAGTCGACATCAGCGGCGTGACGCGAATTCGCGAAGTCGACGCGCGTGTTTCGAATCGAAGTTTGTCCTCCCTTGGCCGCGTAATTTTTTTTCCACTCTCTCTCTCTCCGCCGTGATGCCAAGGCGGTGATTTTAGCCCGAGGTCTCTATTTTTCCCCAACGCGCTTCTTCATCTTTTGACTTTCGCGACGTTTATGTGTATTATAGGCACTGTGCTTGTATCTTAGTTTGCATTTTTGGCTACCAGGTGGTAAAAAGAGAAAATCATCTTCAAATCGTTAAGATGTTTTCATCGAATAACTTTCTATTTCTATGATTTCTTATGTAAGTGAAGGTACAGAGAAAATACTCTTACAATCGTCGATACTCGACGCGTTACGAAACATATTGTGTGTCTCATTTTTCACTAAACGAAAATTAATCATTCTATTTCCTAACGCGCATAACCATTCATATACTCTGCACGCATCATTGTATTTCAAATAAAGCTATTAGTTATACAGCTCAATAAGCATCACAATTTGTAAGAAAAAAAAAAGCGCCACGTACATTCCGCACGCAACGAAAAGTTTCGCAATCGCTGATTCAGCAACTAAAATCCCAATCAATCTTCATTTCGCAAAAAGTTCTGTTGTATACGGTTGCAGCTCGACGGCGGCGGCGAGGACGACGAATTTACAATTTCACCTTCGAACGCGCGCGCGTGTGCTTTTTTTTCTCTCTCTCTCTCTTCTTTGCCCATTTGTCAAAAGCGTCAGTCGACTATACACGATGTGTCGATAACTCGAAAGAGAGAGAAAGAGAGAGAATGCACTACACCGACACGAGACGCAAAGATAAAGAAACGTCTGTGCCACGGTTAAATGCTGCGGTAAAGAGCTGCAAAAGTTTCGTGCAAATAGATTGTTCGATGCTTTTTTTTTTGCTTCACTCGTGGCTTTGAAAGAAGCTGCTTTTACATTCGCGCATAAATTTTTGCTTCGGCTTTTCTTTCATCGTTAAAAGATCGTATTGTGCGCGTTGCGTTTACTCGCGCGGAAAAGAAACGACCTCAGCACGTATAGAATGCGCCAATGTTGTGAATATTTCATATTCAATTTTCACGAAATACTTCATTGTTGGCTTGTTTAGTGCTTCTCTCTCTCTCCTATTGTCGACAGCTTTGCGACTTTATGAATGTAACTATAAATTCAAGTGACGACGTTTCAACGTTATCTAAATAAAAAAAGTCCATACATTCAAATGTTTGTCCTCGAAGAATTCGATCTTTCGGCAACTTTTAAATTTGACTTTCAAAAGTACGCAGACACGCGAGAACGGAAGCTTCGCGCGAGAGCATCAAAGGGAAATCAATTTACACACCTTTTTTTATCACTTAACGTAGTAGCATCGCATAGTGTAGATAACTGGAAAATGTTACTTAAAAATCTTTGCAATACGCCCTAATTAAAAAAAATGAATGCACTTGTCGAGATGCAACGTTATTGAATTTCCAAAGCAGAAAAAGTTCACTAGGTATTCCGATTTAAAAAAAAAGCTTCGAAATATTCACAAGGTTCTCCGAACGATATCTGGAAATCCCTCTCTCGACATCAGGCATGGAAAAAAATCTCCGGTCGAGCGACCGAGACGTAGAGAGAGAAAAAAACCCGAATCGAGTGGCTGCAGAGAGAAAGAGAGAGAGAGAGAGAGAGAGAGAGAGAGAGAGAGAGAGAGAGAGAGAGAGAGAGAGAGAGAGCGA
>JAWWMK010002319.1:0-34089 GCA_035047105.1 Galeopsomyia nigrocyanea
ATTTTCCTCTTGTAACAAGAGGATTGGTTTCAAGATGACCGTCCTCTTGTTACAAGAGTACTATTTTTTTCAGTGTAATTAAAAATATCGTGCTAGCGATCCCTTAAGTGTTCGTGAAGTATATTTCGAAAGGCGTTGTATTCATATCCATTAAAAAAAAAATGCAATTCAAATAATGTGACAATATCGAACTCACCAGATTATTTTTGTCATCGGATCGTCGTATGGTCTTAAAAATTTAAAGCGCATCTTTTGCAAGCTTCAACATCATGATTCACAGCGGAAGAGGCCGGCAGTCAACGTGATGATGCTTTTCCGAGTGCTTTTCCAAGCCGCAACGCGACCAAACTGGAGCTGTACATGCAGTTTGACTTTTAATGTAAGTTTATCGCCGCAACACTTTCACCGCTTCCTTATTGCGAGATAGTTTTGAGTCTCATCTCGTAACTGAAATTTTTAACAGTGCAGGTAGAATCAGAATCGACATGCTCTAGGTTTCATCAGCGCTGATAATCTATTTGGTACTGAAAATTCATTTCTGTCTCGCAGTCTTAAAAAGTCGAGCTTGCGTTCCTTGGGTGAAATGATCCGATATGCATTTGCCGAAAGCGTTTATCTCTTGAAACTTTAGTAAACTGCAAAGTCTCTCAGCGTGGAAGAAGTTGCGTTCATTGATGAAGCTTAGACCGCGAGGATTGTTTCGATACGCGGCACGCGGCCCTAACCACCCTTTCCACGAAAATGTTAATGGAACGTTTTTCATCTGTTGTTTACTCGTATTTCGACCGCCTTTCGGTAGTCTTGCGCTCATGCAGGTTGCAAGATTGGTGTTCTGAAGAATAAAGAAAATAATTAGATTGTTTATTCTATTGTTATTTATGCTTGGCATTCCTATTAAGTATCTTTCATTGTTTACGAACATATATATTTTATTTTTGTATTCGGCGCTTCACATATGCGCGAGTTTTTATTATGTAGGCGTTTATGAATCACGAATAATATATGGATTTTATCACGGATACACTAATAACGTGCATGCTCGTATTTTAGAATGCATCGCCGGAAACATAAAAATATTATTAGGCATTATTAGGCAAAAGACTGAAGGATTGATGAAATTTGATTTTGACGGCGAGGACGTGTAGGCGGCGATTGAAATTTAAAATATAACACCGTGTGAAATTTACTGGTAACAAATCGGTAAAATTCATCTCGGGGTATTGGCATCGTTGCAGTCAATATTGTGCGTTGCACAGTATAATTATTTGCCTCAACAGTTATAAAGAAAGAGTTTATTTAGCGTTTGAATAATTTGTGGCCCTGAAAAGGGCCGATTAGATGCACCTGACTCATGCCGTCACGGCGGAGTTATGATGGGCTGTTGTGGTCGCAGTGATTTTTAAATAACCCTTTTCCGGCGTATTGGCAGCATCGTTGCAGACAATGTTTAATAGGTTGTTTAATAGGTCAAGTGGTGCGTATTAGTAAATTTAATTAGAGCTGGTGTACTTGGCGACAGCCTTGGTGCCCTCAGAGACGGCGTGCTTGGCGAGTTTACCACGGAGAAGCCTGACAGCGGTCTGGATCTTCCTAAATGTGATGGTCGATCTCTCGAGCCAGGCGAGATGCTTCAGCAGCAGCGATATGCTTGAAGATGTCATTGACGAAGCTGTACATGATGCTGATAGCCTTGCTGGAAACACTGGTGTCGGGGTGATCTCGCTTGAGGATATTGTATAGATATATATAGATGCCGTAGGATTCCAGCTTCCTTTTCTTTCCGCGCTTCTTCTTGTCACCATTGGTGATGTTCTTCTGGGCCTTGTCCGACTTTTTAACGGCCTTGTCGCTAGATTTACTTGTTGGAGGCATGGTGGACTAAAATATTTCAAACGAGAAATCATTTTTCCATTTATCGTTTGTTACACAATATATCTGCTTAGTATGTTGCGACCAATCGGCCCTTTTCAGGGCCACTAAATTATTTCAACGTTAAATAAACTCTTTTAAATAAATACACTGTATAACGCACAATATTGTCTGCAACGATATTGTCAATACCTTGGGGCAGGATTACTTTTTAAAATCCGCTGCGGTTACAATAATCAATCTCAAATATTTACAGCGCGCTGAACTTTACTGATTGAACCGTGGGAACGAAGGAAGCCGCGACTAAGCTTGATAGCTGGATGATAGTCACTGACATTACATTTGTATTAATTATCGAATGAACATATCACCCTAGCAACAGTTTTATCATGGGGGTTGATTCCGCGTCAAAGACGGAATCTACTGCACTTGTCGCATTTGCTTAAAAGTTAAATGCGACTGAATAAGGGCCCCTTTTTAATATGGGGGCTAAGCGGCTAATTAAGCCTCAGTTCCCATATGTAAATTTGCATTTTTCTCCTAAAAATAGACGATGAGGAAATAAATGCATACGAAACTTTTTGTTAATTAAGCGACGCGGAATCGTTTAGTTTATAAATTTAGTTTATAAAAAAGTAAAAAAAAAATGAAACTTCAGGGGTAACTTCCAAGACCTATTACGTAAGAACAGTGTATAACAGTCCACCAATCACAGATGCTGGTTGGCTAGTCCACTCCAAAAGTGCACGTGGTGGCCCGCCGCTTCAGCTTCTCTTTCTCTTTCTCATGAACACCGAAAGTGGATGAGAAATATAGAAAGTATTAATCTAATATAGATTTAATTTGTTAATTCTATCTTTTTCAAAATGGCAATTTGCGTGAAAAATATTGCCAAGACTAGCTTCAATTTGTTGAGTAAGAATGTCTTCAAACAGTTTGCTGTTGTCGGTAAGAAATACTTTGATAACCTCACTTTCTACCTTTAGCAAAAATGTTCGAGAACGCTATTTTAAATCAAATTTATATTAATTTTTTTCACGATAGCGGTATCGTTTTCAACATTTCCAAATTGTTATTCAACGTAACCGTTCAATTACGTTCTAACATGATTTTTAGTTCGTTAATTACTGACTCTGATATCATTTTTCATTATTTACAGCAACGAGACAATTGTATGCACCGCACACAATGGGAATGAACGGCTACTTAAACGCGAGAGATTATGTGAAATCACAATTTTTGAATGTAGAGAATTTGTTTTTTGATAAAATGAAGAACTTTGTTGAGAAAAAAGATGAATCCATGATTTTCACAGAAGATTTGAAGACTATGCTACATCTTGTTGAGAAAAAACCAGAACAATTAGATTTGCTGCTTCAAATGATGAGAAATTACAATTCACAAAATAATTTGAGGTTCGGTAATTTTGTATTCGGTACAGTAGCAATGAGAGCATTTTATCATCTCGACGAACCTGACTTAGCACTCCAAGCATATAAGGATCCTCAATTGAGTGGCTTTTTTGATCAAATAATGTCTTATCAATTGCTTCTGGATCTGTTGTATAATCATGGCAAGTATGCAGAGTGTAGAGAAGTTTACAATACCATCAAGTCTAGAAGTACTCATGGTATTGTACATGCTAAAAATCCATTCATTATTGTGATGGGTGCCTGTTATCAAGAGGTATGTTGAAGTATACATACCAGTGCTTTAATCCACAAATAATTTATTTGCAAACTCTACTGACCAACCATTTGTTTTTTGCAGAATACAGAAGAAAGTTTTAAATATGCAATAGATTTATTCAAAGAAGTTCAAAACAGAGATTTTAATATTCCTCGAAGAGCTCTCACATTCATGGGTGCATTAGCTTTGAGACAACATAATCCTACTATTGCTTTAGAGACTGCAGCATTAGCTCAGAATGTAAGATACATTGACATCAGGTGTATTAAAATTGAAGCTTTCGCTAAATTGAAACGCTTCGATGAAATAATAGTCTACTTCCGCTCCTCCCTACAAAATGATTTGGCTAATAGGCGCAAACAACTTTATTTCAAAGACACGGTTTGTTTCTAAAAAAATATTTTGCTTAGTAAACTTGCTAAGTTTAATTAATTTTCAATTGCATAACGATACTTATGTTTGTTTTAGATACAACAAGTTGAGCAACTTATCAAGGAAGAAAATCTTGATCAAAATTCTGATCTTGTGAAATTATTGGAACAGATTAAAGTACATGATTACGTACAGCAAACTGTAAGTATTCCATTTTTATTTATATTTTTTTTAATAGTAATAAAATAAAAAATATGTTGTATTTTTTTTAGACGTTGCATGAACATGTTTCCTCTATGATTGATTACGCCATTGCAAGAGGAGATGATAAACCATGGGCACGTAAAGACTTTCACGAACAAAACAATTTTCAAGATAGGGATAACCAGTACAATAGTCAGAATAGAGTTCGTTACAACAGATACCCCAGTGGATTTAAAGGGGATAAGGAAGGCGATTACAATAATAATAGAAATAGGGATTACAATAGGTTTAATACTAAGCCAAGTTTAAAAGATATTGCATAAACATTGATATTGAAGCAAATTGTAATTACCATCTCCGTGGCGATATGCTCTTTTATACATGATGAAAATGTATTAGTGAATAACTATAGGGATGTGACACATTGGAAATCAAAGATTTAATTAAGTAAACTTTTATTTCTGTACAACAGTTTTTACAGTTACATTATGTAAGTAAGATTAGCAATATGCAATATCATTGGCAAGTTTTTCGTTCTTTAAGAGCCATTGTTCCATGTTTCTTGTACATCCGAGAGTATTTCGTACTCTTGAAGCCAAAACCATTAACCAGTGAGCATTAAGTTGAGAAATTTTACTCCATCTGTTAGAATAAATGTAATTTTTTTTTAATAAATTGAAAATTTTATTGAAAATATTCTTGTTAATCTTATTGTCAGAACAATAGAAAGATAAAAAGATTACCTTGGCATCAGAGTAGTAATTAAAATGGACCAACTGTCTATATTGGCAGGGAAAGAATGTACAGTGTTCAAAACGGATCGTAGTCCTTCTTCTGGATTCAATGTGATAAGTTTGCTCAGTGAAGACATGCACTTGATTTTTGCAATGTGTTCACTTGATGAATCTTTTCCTAAGAAAAGGGCTTTGTCTACACATTTGTAGAATGGATTAATATCACTCATTGTCAATAATATTTTTGCCAAATTAGTCCAAAGTTCCGATGAATCTGTTAAAAAGTAATTTAGTTTTATATGCAGTAACAATACATCATTAAAATTTGATGAAAAATAGAAGTAAATATTTTCAAACGTTGTTGAATTAAATGTAACTCACATATAATTCAACAACATATAAAAATTGGAGGGTGCTTCTAGCTACTTAGCTATTAATTTCAACTTAAATATTTTCAAGTTTCAAATAATTAAAATTAAAAAAAAAATGAGAATGAATAATGAATTATTCAAATGGGATTCCCGCATAAATTATCAATGAAAATGTATATTTACCTGGATAACGATGAATATATTTACACAGTACTCTACAGGCACCTTCCATATCATTTTGTATTAAATATGAATAAGCCGTCAATTTGGCAATGTGATATCTGTATTCTGGTAGATTATCGTGCGACTTCAATTCTTTCAAAACAAGATGCGTTAAATTTTTATCTCCATCAAGCATACCCAAGGCAGCCAGTGCCAATAAGCCAGAAACAATTGGTGGCTTAATGTCAATCGACTGATAAAGAAGAGTTTTAGCGTCGTTACTTTCTTGAAACATATAAGCCATTGCAGCCATCGCACAAAGAACGTGAGCTTTATCTGAAGGAGCGTCGGCTAACCAGTGCAAGGCAGCTTCATATGCCTCATAAGATTCTTTGAAATGCTCGGCTAAAATGAAAAAAATTTTGTAAACTAAATATCCGAGATAATTAGTCAAGCGATGAAAATAAGTTTCATAAAATCTGAATTTTATTGACCTTTGAAAAGTGACAAAGCCAACTGACAATGAGAGGCAAAGCTAGCTTCTTTTATGGCCAAACATACTTTTACAGCATCTTCGTACTTTTCTTGCTGTACCATCACGCGTGCTAAATTTATACTTATTTCGTCTTTGCGTTTATCATCTTCGAGGTATTTCAAAGCATTACTAAACATCTCTGCAGCAGGTTTATAAAGCTTCTGTCTTTCCAGCAATAATCCGTACGCGTTTAAAGCGTGCGAATTTGTCGGGACGTGAGCTGCAAAAACATTAATATTTCAATCAATATAAGGGTGTAAAAATTGAAACAAAATGTTTGATATCGGAAATCAATTATATGAAATTACCTGTGTAATGGCTCATACTATCGGAAGCCACCGTTACAGCATGCATTTTTTCAATAACATAATCGTAAAGTAAATCTTTCTTGGCCTCTGAATCCATAACTGTTTTGAGTACCCAATGAGCATAGCCAGTGGCTGCTTCGTGATGGTAGGAAAGTTGAGCGGCGTGTCGGAATAAATCCATCGCATCTTTTTGTGAAAAATTTTCTGCAATGAGAGCTTGGCCAATCCAACTGTTTACATAGGCTGGATCTCCCTTTTGAGCCCAGGAAAAAGCTTCATTTGCTCGGTAAGGATCTCCTGTTGAGAATTGTATAATTTTATCGTTTGCAAAAATGACCCGCGATAAAAATCATACCTAAGAGATGATACAAAGTTCCAAGATTTGTCCATGCAATGGCATTATTAGATTCTTTGTCAATAGCTGTAACAAAACTGTGCTGAGCCAAAGCGTAGTTTTTTATCTCATTCGACATACAGATAACTCCTAATAAATTCCAATGAAATGGAGAAGATGGGTTGAGTTTCACCGCTTCTTTTGCAGCTGCCAAACTTTTGTTCAAAGTGTCTTTGTGATTTCCTGAAGTACTCAAATGTGCCTGAGCTAAGTAGCAACGAGCCAAGTCGTGCCAGAGAAGGGAAGAATTTTTTGATATGCTTAAAGCTCTGCAGAAACATCTAAAAATAATAATTATAAATTGTAATTAAAATAAATTTCTCTAAGCAAAATTGTATATACGCAATAAATAGTTGATATTACCTTGTTGATAGAAGCAAAATGTCTTTTTTAGTTAATGTTACATAATTCTCTTTCACATCAGATTGAATTAAATCTGGAATTACTTTTAAAATGCAATACAAGTCTGGCAGCAGACTAATAGTGAAACAAACGTCACCTAGAAGTTTCCAGTTGGTTAGGAAATTACTTTTTTGCATCAGAGCTTTTGTTAAGAAATCGACAGCCTCTTGAAAGTCATCTCTTGCACGCGCTAATAGCTGTTGATCGGCATGCTCTTTACCAAGTTTGAAACAGCACTCAGCTAAACCTTTGAGTGCAGCAATGTTGCTTTTACTTTTTTCCAAAATACTTATATAGTCATTTTTGGCCATAGCATATTGGCCTATCATCTATTAGAATCAAATTAAAAAAATGTATTCTATGAAAATTGAAAAGTTTTTGCAAAACAGGTAGTTCTTACCAATTTGATATTGGCAATTTGAGTCATAGAATAGAAAGATTCTGGATTTAATTCTACAGCTCGTGCATATGACTTTTCAGCTGACAAATAAGCCCCACGTTTTAAGTATGCATCAGCAAGACATTCCCAGCAATTACTAAAAACCATTAAAAAATTCAAATTTTATCAATATTTATAAAATTTTATTATTATTACAAAATCCAATTCAGACAAACCTGTCATTTGGATCAGTTTTAGTAGCATTTCTGAGGATCGAAATAGCTTCTGATACATCACCATTATCAAGATGCTGTAATCCCAATTGAAGGAATGCCCACTTAGGTCCTCTACTATGACTTGTTAGATGGTTCAAAAATTCTATATTAGCCTCCTACATTATGGGCAAAAAATTTCAAATCAAAATTACCATACAATTATCAATTGTAAAAAAAATTGTATCACGAAATACTAACTGTATTTTTTGTGAGTCTGTACACCAAACTCAGTCCAATGCCAGCTTGGTCAGAGTTAGGATTGATTTGTAAAGCTTTCAAATAAGACTTTTTAGATTTTTCGTAATCTTGTGTTTCATTTTGATAATACTTTCCCAAATAAAGCAGGCACTCCCAGTTATTTTTATCAGCCTCTATGCCTTTTATAAAAGCCAATAAACTGTGTCCATAATCAGCCATTTCCCAATGTATTTTACCCAAAGTTAACCATGCTTCAGATGTATGTAAAACAGTGCCCAATACATCATTAGCCTCTTCCAGGCGTTTATCCAATAATAAATCTGTTGCGTGAAGTATAATAGCTTGAGTTTGTGTGTCTGGATTATTTTTCAAATTATTTATTAGATCTTTGGCTTGGGAATCTCTGAGCTGGACAGCTAAACGAGTGCGCAGAACTGCACTTTTTAGAGAACTATCAGATAACTAAAATAAATATAAAATCTATAAATATAAGAGAGAAAAAATTAGTAAATTAAAAAGTATTAATATTTTTACTTCGTCAAATGACGTTTCTGCTTTTTTCCATTTAAGTTTATTAGGGCTCTTTACAAGAGCTTCCAATAAAATAAGATTAATCCTGCTGAGTAAATTGTGTGGATCCCCTTCAGGTATAAGTTTTTGGGCATGTATTGCAGAACATTCAGCATCTTCCCAACAGTAGAGCATGACATCAACTACACTCAACAAATACCAAGCATGAAACCATTTTGGCTTGACACTGACTAAATTACTAAGGATATTTCTTGCATCAATTAAATTTCCAGTTTTATACGAATACACTGATTGGGCAAAATATCCCAAGATAGATTCTGGTTCATGATCTAATAAAGTTTCATAATAAATGACAATGTCAATTTCATTAAAAGCAATGTCATCAATGCTTAACTCTGAATACACTCTGCAAATCCATTCTGAAATAAAAAAAAGCATTGATTAGAATAGGAAGAATTTTTCAATGGTTTTACCTAAAGGATATATATCAAATTACCTAAAGGATATATATCTTGATTGAATATTTTGTGCATTTTGATAGATTCAGACAGAAGCTCATCAAATTTTTCTAATTTATACAATAGCCTCAGATATCTTTTGTAATATTCATGTCTATTGACTGAATCTTCATCTTCAATAATAGATAATAAAACTTGTTCCAAGATTCCATCATAATCATTAGTTAATTTTGGGTAGTGTATCAGCACTGATGCTATAGTTTCATTAATAGCTTTTATAGCCTCTGAGTTACTACCTTCTTTATCTTTCAACTTGCAAAGTTCGTTAATAGTAGTTGATAAGACTTCATCATTAGTTAGTTTCAGTACAGTTTCTGAAAGATTCTTCAAGTAATGTGAAATTTTTGTTAAATCACTACAAAAAAAAGAGAAATATATAATTCATGATTGACACAGGCAATAAAGCAATTGTTAATATGCAAACCTTTCTAATTGCAGAAGCTTTCTATAAACCGGGACTAATTCAGACCATGATTCACTAGAAGGTGGTTGCTTGTCATAATATGCAAGTAATCCATGCCAAGCTAAAGGATTGTCGGGTTGAATGTCAACAGCTTTTTTCAATGTAATTGGAACTTGGGTTTTTAAATCATCAACTTCTCGCATTGAGGCTCCCATTAAAACCAATGCAGTGTAGTTACGTTTGTCTTCTTTTAATACCTTCTTACATATTTTTATCGCAATGTTGTATTCTTTTTCAGTCAATAGTTTCTTAGCTTCCTTCAATAATGCTTTACTGTCTTTTGCCATGATTTCAGTATTTGTGTGGACTTTGTTAGCTTTCAATTATTATTTATATATTTATTCGTGCAATGAATGTTAGAAAAACATTAAACTTTTCTATATTCATAAACTTAAAACTTTTAAATATAGAATATTGTAGAATATTTATGTGTGCATAATAATTTGCAATTCACAGTTAAGTCGTATCACAGTTCTTGCATGGAGATTGTACAATTTATAAATCTATAACTAAATATCACAATCGAAAAGCTTCAAATAAAAAAATATTATAAAAGTCGGGTAATCTGTAAACCGTTGCGTAGAAATATAACCTCGAAATTGCAGTGCTGATGATTTCAAGCTTTGTATACATGTATAGTTTGTTTTGATTGAAATGGGTGTGAGGAGGATTGCGAATGTGTAGGTTCGCTCGACTACACCGGCCACGCAATTTGATAACTGAACCTTATAGATATTTTTCATTATTATTATTATTTCTAATGTTTGATAAAATTGTGAAGGCATTGTTTCGTGATACTATGCACTTTTTTTAGATTCTAAAGTTATTATTTTTGTGATGTTATTAAATCAAGCTGCCATTTCGATTTTCCCTCTCACTAACGCAAAGCTGCCGTTGTTTTCATTGAAAGTGGCGCATTGGGACATTATTGAAAATCACGATTAATAAGTCAATGTTTTGTTGATGTGAGTTCTGATACAAATTTATGCCATCCTATATCTGATCCTATCAACATCACATCATGCTAATGAACTTACCGCCGCAATGCTCAACTTAGGAATTGATCTGGAATTGATTTTGCATTTTGATAACATAACAAAATATAAAATCATAACTAAAACAGCTTTTACAATGGGAGTGACAACAAAAATCCATAAAATGGATGAAACCAAAATAAATAGTATTGGACTTTGGAAAATGTTTGTTTAGTTCTTGGACTGTGTAGTAAGTAATTTTTTAAAATTATTTAACTAACTTCAATTGTCACTGTATTATTTTTGATACTGTTCTACATTTTTCACTAGAGCTTAGTTGAATCTTTTTTGCTAATCAAACCTATTGTTGACATTTAGAATCTTCAGTGGAAATTGACCAATATTTATTCAAAATGTGGGTCGATGGATTTTATGGATGCTTTATTCCAACAGTTTCAACAATGATAATATTTGTTGTCACTGTAAATGTTGTAAAGTTTTTAATAGGAGAGTTTAATGTCCATGTTCGAGACAACAAAAAGCATAATTGGCAAAATATTAAACGAACTTCGAGAGTATGTTGAAATTTAAGTTTTTATTATAATGCAGTTATATGTTGATGTGCGTCTTAATCTTTAAATTTATCTTTCAGGCTTATTTTTGCAGTGTTTGCGAATCACTTTTAATAGCTGCAAGTGGATTATACTGTGACTCTTGTGGTGTCTGTGCAGACCATGAATGTATTAAAAAAGCTGATAAAAAATTCAAATGTAAAGAGCTTAGTTCACTCACTAAAGAGCCCACAAAGCATCATTGGGTCAGAGGTAACATTAATTTTTTGCATTTTCCAGAAATAAAATATTTTGAATAATCCAATAACAATTAAAACTTTATTTAAAAAGCTTAAGAGTGAATTTGTGTTTATAGTAACTTACTTATAAACATTGTATCTTAACAAAATCATCAAGCTCATGGTGCTTTTGAGTTTTGTGACTTCCGACTTTTTGATGTATAATTTATTCAGATATATACTTTTTCAGGAAACTTGCCATTAATTGCAATGTGTGATGTCTGTGATGAAGAATGTAGTTTAGAGCCAGGACTCTTGGATTGGTGGTGCTGCTGGTGTCAAAGATGTGCACATGAAACTTGCAAACCTTCCATCAGTGATGTAAAGTTATTTCCACTGAATACTTTTAATTTTTCAATTCAAGTTATTATCATTTTTCTATTTTTAGATATGTGATTTTGGTGTATTTAAACTTATGATCATTCCTCCATCAAGTCTTGAGATAGCTAATAAAAGGCAAAATATTCGGCGCAAAGTACAATTAAGATCCATTGTACCACCATTGTTGCCAAACTGGTGTCCATTAATTGTAGTTGGTACATACACTCTTATTAATCACATGATCGATTGCAAATTTTGATGCTACCAATTGTTTATTATTCATCGACTTATTACAGCTAACAAAAAGTCAGGAAACAATGAAGGTGCTGAAATATTATCTTCTTTTCGAAGGATATTGAATCCTATTCAAGTGATAGATTTATCAGAACGTGATCCAGTGGCTGCACTTGAATGGTGTCATTTATTAGGTGATACTCCTTACCGGATTGTAGTTGCTGGTGGTGATGGTACTGTTGCTTGGCTGTTAGATACCATTCACAAGTTACAATTGAATGTAATAGACCTTAGTATAAATATTTTTATTATTATTTAAACCGGAGACGCTAAATCAGGCAAACAGATTAATTTAATTTTATTGTCTACAGCCAATTCCAGCTGTGGCAATCCTTCCATTAGGAACTGGGAATGATCTATCCAGAGTATTGGGATGGGGTAAAGAATATGATTCCTCAACTGATGTATGTAGTACTTTGCAAACAATACAAGCATCTAAAAGAGTAAACTTGGACAGGTACAGTTGCCATTTTAATGACTGATACTTAATAAAGAGTTATTTTATTTTACTAATATTAAATAATTGTTTCTTTAGATGGTCTCTCGCTTTAGATACAAAAAAAGGATTGGGCTTAAGATCTCATCACAAGACTATGAATATGTACAATTATTTGAGTGTAGGTGTAGATGCACAAGTTACTTTAAATTTCCACCGTACACGAGAAAGTCGCTTTTATTTATTTAGTCACAGAATATTTAATAAGGTTTTTATACTTACAAATTTACTTGAAAAAAATTCACTTAAATCTACATGCTAATAACAGTATTATTTTTTCAGCTTTTGTATTTATGTTTTGGAACACAACAAGTTATAGAAAGGGAATGCAAAGATTTAGATCAGAATATTGAAGTATATTTGGATGGCAAAAAAATGGAGCTACCTCCTATTGAAAGTATTGT
This sequence comes from Galeopsomyia nigrocyanea, assembly GCA_035047105.1. Classification (NCBI taxonomy): domain Eukaryota; kingdom Metazoa; phylum Arthropoda; class Insecta; order Hymenoptera; family Eulophidae; genus Galeopsomyia; species Galeopsomyia nigrocyanea. The sequence goes on from JAWWMK010002319.1 coordinate 12,744, forward strand.
AGTATTAAACATTCCATCATGGGGTGCTGGTGTTGACTTGTGGAATATGAATCTTGAAGGTGAGTATTATAAGAAAAAGTGAACCCTAGAGTTGATATTAAAATTTTTCAATAAGTTTTTTAATGTTCATATTTATTTGTTGTAGATAATAACATAGGACATCAGAGTATAAGTGATACAAAAGTTGAAGTTGTTGCTTTGTATTCTTCACTACACGTTGCACAATTGCAAGTAGGCCTTTCACAACCACTAAGATTGGGACAAGCTAAAAACGTTAAGGTATGTTTTTATTACATTTTGGAGTGTATTTAAACCTTTGTTAATTTGCCATTTATTATTAAATTTTAGATAATTTTGAAAAAGTCTTGTGCAATGCAAGTTGATGGAGAGCCATGGCATCAACCACCATGTGAATTTGAGATTACACATGTTAATCAAGCCGTAATGTTAATGAGCAGTGATTATTAATGAAAAATTCAGAATCTAATTTAAAGAGTATAATGTTGACTTGTTTGCAAAATTAAAAATGTTTTAATCTATTAATCTAAAAAAATATATAAATGTGCAGACCATATTTTATAAATAATCAGAAAGTTTTATTATTGAACTGTAAAATTCGATGGGTCTACGCTTATTATACATATTTATACAGATATATGTATACAAATTATATATGACCATAATTTGTTAGAGACTTGTGACTAACAAAAGTAAGTATGTAACAGCTTTAATATAACTTACGTCTGCGAAAAAAATGTATTTCAGATACTGATTAGTATATATTTTATTGCATAATGTTCCTATAAACCAAATTTTTAAACAAATATAAATATATATAAAAGATGTTGATATATTTGTGTACTTATAGCTATATGTGTACTACATTTTATGTGTACTTGAAAATAAAATTTTCTAAAAAAATATTCTATCGTTCAAATTACTGGAAATTCAAACATCTATGCAAATTATTGCAAATTTCATTTTCACCAATTTCTGAAATTTTGTTCTGAATTATAACTTTATTTAATTTTTAAATTTATTTAGATTATTTTATTGCTATATAAATAGTCTGTAATGTATATTTTTTATATTTTAAAAAAATGTTACCAACCACACTATTTTGTTTTCTTGAGTTGGCAATAGATGTAATCAGCTGAGCGCATGCGTGCAAGAAAATCTTCAAAGATACGAAGAATACGAAGTTAACTGTGCTTTAGGCATCCAAACAAAGAAAAAAATCACCGTGCACAAAACAGAAGTGTCACAAGAAGTTCTCAGGAGCTGCAAGAAATAAGACGTTTTACTGAAACTAAACTAAATTAAACGTTTTAGTGGTGAGCAAATCCTTTGCAAAAGTGCAGTTATTATTGTTGGTTATAAACGACACGTCGTCAGAGCGATGTAAGTATAATTTACCGGCACCGGTAAACAAACGATCTAAATTTTGTTCAACTTTTTCGAACGCATGTACAATATTGTAAACACACCAGTTGATTTATAGAGTAAAAGCTTTTTGTAATTTATTAATTGATGACGCGAGTGCACTGGAATAAAAAAATAAAAAATCGTAATATCAACACAAAAGATCAAAAATACAACTATTACGCCCTGTTCGGTTACAATGTTTATTTCAGTGATGCGACATTTTGAAAAAAAAAACAAGATTTCTATTTTCTATAGCGCGTTCTATGCAAGTAACAGTCGTAAACCAAGTGTTTGTAATTATACAGAAAAACTAATCGCAACAAAGTTTGTTCAAATCTTTCGTACTGTTTCGTACACAATTACAGCTGATGTAATGTCGTATCGTATTACATCAGTATCGTATTATTTTTGTTACGTTTATTATGGATATCGCTAAAAGTAACTTGATTGAATTATTTTAAATCAGTTGTAGATAAAAAACGCGTAGTGCTCTGTTGAATTTTGACATGAAAACTAAAAACATTTTCTTTCGACGGCGTTGTTTTTTCTTACACGAGGATCGCTCGGCACGGTTTTCTTTTTATACAATTCTCGTGATCGGTTTGAATTTTGACATAAAAACTAAAAACATTTTCTTTCGACGGCGTTGTTTTTTCTTACACGAGAGTCGCTACCCCTCGGCACATGGTTTTCTTTTTATACAATTCTCGTGATCGGTTTCAAAATTCTGTGAAGTAAAGGAAGAGTTAAATAAACACTCATGTGAATAGCAAGTAAGTTACAAAAAGTAACAAACGCCTTGAAATCGTATAATTATCCATTTTTTATTTATTTCGTTTCGTGAAAATATTTATATATTTTTCGAAGATTAAATTGATCGGTTAGATTATATTGGAAATATCATTAAAAAATAAATAATTGTTTAAACAGAGTAATTTTTCAGAAACTCTAAGATGGCATCAAGTAGCGACAATGCTGAGTCGTCAAAAAATGAGACATACAAGGAACGGTTGTCCAAACTGGAATGTCCATTTACTTGGAAAATGGAAGGTATAAGCAAGTCAGTCAGCACCGATTACAATCCCCATGACGATGAAGAATCTCTTCCATTGTTAAAATTGATGCGCGCAATAATGACGGTTTTTGTGGAGATGAAGGATGACGAGAAGGATCGTGATGTCATTTTAGAAAATCTCAAACAATGTGACGAAGACTACAGAGCTTTGAAAACCAAGTATGTAAATGTAATGAAAAAGTATATTTTTTAATATATAGCTGGCATTCTACTATTTATAAACATTTTCAGATCTGATCCAGAAATATCTACGAAAGTTGTATATGCTGTACTTCAAGCTACCAAATGTTTTGTTTATCTCGCATTGGATATGGAAAAAGAGCTTGATTTAGTGTACAAAAACTTGGAATGTTTAGATAAGATGAATAACAAAGAAAAAAGCACTTTGCTGGGATGTAAGAGTGTCTGTTGGTCAAAATACCATAGAGTTGGATCTGAAGAAGCCGAGCAATTTATCCGTGAAGCAATCAAACTGAATGGAAATTACGACGTATGGCACTACATTTTGGGTAAAAATATTCGACGTCAAAGAAGAGATTTGTCTATCGCCAGCTGCCCTAATCACGAAGAATCAAGTAGTTTTTTGAAGGCTTATGCGATTTCGAAAAATCCCATTTACGGGATTTTCGTTGCACAAATGTATCGAGAAAATAAACAGTACGACAAAGCTTTGAAAATGTACGAAAATATATTTGCGCGCTTCAATTTTTTGAGCAATACAGTCTTGTTGCGATTGGCTCTTGGATTTATCAATCAGAAGAAATTCGAAAAGGCAAAAATTTGCCTGGATAAAGCTGAAGAAAGCTGTGCGGAGCACAGCATGTACTTGCATTACAGGGGCATTTACCACATGAAAAGAAGAGCGTATTTGGTATGTTTTTAAACATATTTTTTAAATATTTTAGTGTTAAGTGACTCAAGTATAGAATATTTATGGATTTTTGAAAATTTATTACCAATGTTTGGTTCAAAAATGATTTTCCCTTTTTCTTTTTAGGAAGCAGCACGTTACTTCAAAGAAGCTATTAAGGACTTGAATTTACCTGCAGAAAAGCAATATCTAGAATGTTTGCTAACAACTCAGAAATCTTTTGATGTTACAAAATATCTTTTGAATATGTTGGATAAGTACAAAGCTTTACCAGACAAACAGCTTCAACCTACAATTCTAGATGTAGCTTTTAGTTATTGGAAGAGAGAACATGATTTGAAACAAGCTATTAAATACTTTCTAAAAGCAATAGAAATAAATCCTCAAGCTAAATGTTTAACGGTAATTACAGCAGTTATATGTAATTCTTCATTTATTAATTAAACAGTCAGTTCATAAACATTTATTTCGATATTGCTTTTTCTTACAGAACTTCTACAACAATGACGTTTATCCTATAAAAGATAAAAATGTATATGATTTCTTGGAAAAATATATTTTTCCCGTCATTACTGGTGATCGTCAGCGCTTTGATGAAGCTACTATTGAAAGAGTCAAGGCTATAAAAGAATTTGGCAATCTAAATAATGAGCTTCAGATGAATACACTAGGAAGTGCCTTCACTCGTATCAATATAAAGAAATAATATGCATCAGATTTTATTTTCTTTCTGACGACTACTATTCATTGTTTTATCATTTTGACAAATATTATATACTAAAGAGTTGTTTCACATGTACATTAACTTTATATGTACGCATTACTTTGATATTAGCTTTTGCATTATTGCAAAAATAATTTTGTATTCATGTATCGTTACATAGTAATAAACGTCATTAATTATGTGAATATAATTTTGCTAATTTTCTTTTTTCAAATGCAATTGCATGAAACTATTATCTTCAATCTCGCACAAAGTTTTATATGATTTAATTTAAAAAAATTACAAATATTTGATTAATTATTGCTCAAAGTTGAAAATTGTTTGTAAACTTGATTGTTCTAAGAATATGAAAAATAATATTACTTTATTAATTATTATATTATATCAATATTATGTAGAATGAAGCTTCAGTAAATATATTTTAACAAAGTCCGTTTGACCGCAGTCGCAAATATATCAATAAACCTAGAATATGGAAAAATTATCTTCTTTAGTGGTTTAGAAAAACTGTTCGTTTAGTAATAGTGCAACTTTCCTATCTGCGCCAAGATAATAAGCAGATAAAATATTTGTGTAATTAATTGGTCACTGTGTCTTCGTGGAAAAATAATTACCATAGAAGTGCAGTCCGCTTCATAATTTGAGCCGAATCACTAGACAATCAATTACAATTGTTTTATTAAAAAAAATTGACAACCCCAACTTTTGCGTGCTTAATTTTTCTCTCTATTTCTACACACTCAAAGGATGATTTGATTGTCAAAGGAAATCAAGGGAAATAATCATAACGAATTACGTTTATACTAAAATCAGTGTTTGCATAAAAGTTCTTTCGCAAAATTATGTATCAATTGGTAATATTAAGAATACTCTTATAAATTTTTATGATAGTGAGACTCGTATAGTGAAGTTCTATATAAAAATTTTTCTTATTCTGATTTAAATTATTTGTAGCATTAAACACATAGAGTATAGAATGTTTGTGAATTCCTACAGTTACTTTTTTTACTTGCAATAAATGTTTTTTTTATATTTTGGCAATTATCCATAACGTTATACTTTCATGAACTGACAATTTATATTTGCATACTTTTTTATTGTAACATGTACGACATTTACAAATTAATTTGTTTTATCAGAAAAAATATGAAATTTATTAACATAAAAACGCACTAATTTGAGTGTACGAATTACAGCAGTATTGTGGTCAATTTTTTACTGGCAACTTAGTTAAGTCTTTTTATTTTCAGGAAGCATCATATTGCTTTAAAGAGGCGATCAAGGATGACAATTTGAATACAGAAATGGAATATTTTCGAAGATTTTTTAACAATCGAGCCATCTTTTGGTGCTACAAAATACCTTGAAAACCTAATGGATAAGTACAAATTATTTCCAAAAGCAGAACTCCAATCAATAAATCTGCAGCTAGCTTTTAGTTATTGGGCCAGGGAAAATGATTTGGAACAAGCTATTAATTATTTCTCAAAGGCTATTGAAATGGATTCTGAAGCTAAATGTTTAACGGTAATTGTAGTTGTAATTTTTCATCATTTATAATCAATTGAATTCATCCACTCGTAATATTTTGTCTTGATAATGCTTTTTTTTAATAGAATTTTTACAACAACGACAGTTTGATTGAAAGTAGCTGGATAAGGGATGTATATTTTTTCTTGGACACAGTCATTTTTCCCGATTTTGATGACCGACGTCATCGGTTTGATGAAGATACTATCATGAAAGTCGGTTCTATCAGACAAGTTCGCAAGCTTAAGATAACGAGATGAATGTCACCGAAAATGCCTTCACCAGTAACAAACTACAGAAATGATATATCAAACTTTATTTTACGTGAACTTTCAATGCTTTACGTAAAAATACTCTTTGCAACCGCAATCTAAAGTAGGAATCTACCATATTTTTCTGATGCTCATTATTGTAATTTAACTTATTCACGCGTCGTTAGTTTTTTCCGATATTCGGAGGCGATCCAGCAAGAGCAAGAGAATAAATTTTGGTTACCTCCGAATATCGGAAATAATTAACATGTAAACTTGTGAGAGTGAGCTATAGCTTAGCATTAATTTATTCCCCTTGCTGTACTAGTTTTTCTACTTTTATAATCATTTTATAATAAGTTGAAATAAATCTATATGAGCGTGATTTCATAAACTGATTTTCTGTTTTCATTCTCGTAAATTAATTATTATTCGATAACTTACAAAGTATTCATTTGTAAGATGACACAAAAGTTTGATTAATTACTGAAATATGAAACTACATAAATTAAAGTTTCATTTCATTATAAGAACTTCTCTTTATCTTACTTATTTATTTAACTCGTATTATATTAAACATTAGAATGCATACTTATAGACATATTACAAAGCATTTAAAAAAAGTGTTACCAACCGCCCATTATTTTCTTGAGTTGGCAGTAATTGCAATCAGCTGAGCGCATGCGTGTAAAAAAATCTTCAAAGTTACGAACTGTGCATGCTTTAGGGCATCCAAACAAAGAAAGAAATCACCGGCATAAAACAGAAATGTCGCCGAAGTTGATTGACGTTGAGCTGCAAGGAACGCGAGCATGATAAGACGTGTTTTACTGAAACTAAACTAGATTGAACGTTAGAATTGTTTTATTTATTAGTGGTGAGCAAATCTTTCGCAACAGTGAAGTTAATCTTTTTGGTTATAAAGGACACTTCAGTGCTGTAAGTATAATTTACCTAAACAAACGATCCAAATTTTGTTTAGCCATTTTCGATCGTATAATCGTAAACACAGCAATTGACTCACAGAGTAAAGGCTTTTTGTAACTTAATTGATGAAACGAGTGCACTGAAATCGAAAAATAACAAGTTGTAACATCAAATGATATAAAAAATCAAACATCACTATTACGCCTTGTTCGAATAAAATATTTGTTTCAGTGAGGCGACATTTTGAAAAAAACGAGAGATTTCTATTTTCTACGTCGTTCTGTGCAAGTAACAGTCGTAAGCCAAGTGTTTCTAATTATACAGAAACAACTAATCGCAACAAAGTTTGTTCAAATCTTTCGTACACAATTACAGCTGATGTAATGTCGTATCATATTACATCCGTATTGTACTATTTTTGTTAGATTTATTTGCGGATATCGCTGAAAGTAACTTGATTGAACTACTTTTAATCAGTTATAGATAAAAAAAACACGTAGCGCCCTGTTAAATTTTGACATAAACACTTTCGTACGACTGCCGTCCGCATGTTGTTTTTTCTTGCGCGAAGATTGCTCGGTACATTACTTATACGCTCGGTACGGTTTGTTTACAGTTTTCATGCTCGCTTTCAAAATTCTATGAATTAGTAAAGGAAGAATTAAAGAAACGAAGAAACTGACAAGAAAGAAAATACACTCGTGTGGCTTCCAAGTAAGTTACAAAAAGTAACTAACGCCATAAATACGATATGATTTTCGATATTGTATTTATTTAGTTTCGTCAAAATACTCATATATTTTTCGAAGATTCAATTCGGTTAGATTGGAAATACGATAAAAACAAATGACTATTTAAATATATTGATTTTTCAGAATATCTGAGATGGCATCAACTAGCGACAATACTGAGTCGTCAAAAAATGAGACATACAAGGAGCTGTTGTCCAAACTGGAATGTCCATTTACTTGGAATATGGAAGGTGTAAGCAAGTCAATTAATACCGATTACAGTCCCCATGACGAAGAAGAGCCTCTTCCATTGCTAAAATTGCTGCGCGCAATGATGACGGTTTTTGAGGAGACGAAAGATGACGAGAAGGATCGTGATGTCATTTTGAAAAATCTCAACCAATGTGATGATGACTACAAAGCTTTGAAAATAAAGTATGTATATGATGATAATAAAGTGTATTTTTTAATGTATATCTTATAAATAAATATTTTCAGAGCTGATCCAGAAATATCTACGAAAGTTGTATATGCTGTGCTTCAAGCTACCAAATGTTTCGTTTATCTTGCACTGGATATGGAAAAAGAGCTTGATTTAGTATACAAAAGCTTGGTACGTTTAAGTAAGATGAATGACAAAGAAAAGAGCACATTGCTGGGTTGCAAAAGTATCTGCTGGTCAAAGTATCATGGAATCGGCTCTCACAAAGCCGAGCAATTAATCCGTGAAGCGATCAGATTGAATGGAAAGTGCGATATGTGGCACTTCATTTTGGGTAAAAATATCCGACGTCAAAGAAGAGATTTGTCTATCGCCAGCTGCCCAAATCGCGAAGAACGAGACAGCTTTTTGAAAGCCTATACCATCTCAAAGAATTCCACTTACGGAATTTTCGTTGCGCAGATGTATCGAGAAAGTAAACAATTTGACAGAGCTTTGAAGATGTACGAAGATATATTTGCGTGCTTCGATTCTTTAAGCAATGCAGTCTTGCTGCGATTGGCTCTTGGATTTACCAGTCAGAAGCAATTTTCAAAGGCAAAAGCTTGCCTGGATAAAGCTGAAGAAAGCTGTGCAGAACAAAGCACATACTTGCATTACAGAGGCATTTACCATATGAAGAAAGGAGAGTACTCGGTAAGCATTAAAGAAACATTTATATTTTAGTGATGAATTACAAGAATATTATATTCATTCATTTTTTCAAATTGTTTCCTTCAAGAAATTCCGGATAATAGATCCCTTTTTTACAATGATTTATTTGTCTATTGGTTACATTGGTAAGATTTTTTAGTATTTCTACATAGTTCACATTTCATGGCATTTTCGAAAATAAAAATACGTTTTTTTATAATTGAAGTCGTAAATGTTCTTTATTAAAAACACTGACTTACGTTATTTGAAAAATTCCCGTTACACTTGAAAATCATTTCCCATTTCGTCTTTTCAGGAAGCCGAACGTTATTTCAAAAAAGCCATTAAGGACTTCAATTTGCCTGTAGAAAAACAATATCTAGAATGTTTGCTCAAAATCGACGAATCTTTTGATGCTACACAATACCTTCTAAACATCTTAGCCAAATATCAGTCATTTTCAGATAAAGACCTGCAAGCTACAATTCTAGATGTAGCTTTCAGCTATTGGAAAAGGGAAAAAGATTTTAAAGAAGCTATTAAGTACTTCTTGAGAGCAATTGAAATTGGTCCTCAAGCCAAATGTTTAACGGTAATCACAACGTCATATGATAATTATTGAATCTGCGTTAATTCATAAAGCTTTATGTCGATATGGCTTTTTATTACAGTGTTTCTACAACAATGACGTTCATCCGATAAGAGATAGGAATGTATATGATTTCTTGGAGAAACACATTTTTCCCGATATTACCGGTCAGCGTCAGCGCTTCGATGACGCTACTGTAGAAAGAGTCAAGGCTATAAAAGAATTTGCCAATCTAAATGGTAAAGCTCAGATGAATAAACTAGGAAGTGCCTTCACTCGTATCAATATAAAGAAATAATATGCATCAGATGCATTACGTTTTATTTTATCATTTTGACAAATTATACTGCGATCAGTTGTTTTATATATACATTTGCTTTATACATATGTACACGTTACTGTAATATTAGCTTTTTTTTTCTTATTTAATAACATCTACCCGAGCCCTCAGCTGATCGCTAATCAAGATATATTAGCTTTAGCATTTTTGCAAAAATTCTTTTTTATTCATGTAGCTATACATAGTCGAATGATTAAATGTGTAAACATCATTTAATATGTGAATTTAATTATGTTAATTTCTTTATTTCAAATGCAGCCGCTTTTATAATTATTTTCTAATTTGCGCAAGTTTGCGCAAGATGATATTAAAAAAAAACGCAACAGTTTGTTTAATCATTGCTGAGAGTTAGAAGTTAAATGTAACATTGTTTGTCGTTCATAAATCTAAGGTATTATCATATCATATTTAAATATCAGAAACTTGATTGTTACAAGAATATGAGAAATGATATTTCATTACTGCTAATAATATAATCAATATTATGTAGAATAGAGTTTTATATCTGCGTCAATATAATAATCACCTAAAATATTTGAAACAAATATATACTTCCGTAAATTTATCGGATACTGTGAACATCGAACTGTGACATTGTGAAAAAAATTCATAAAAAATATAGCCCGCTTTCTACTTTGCGCTGAATCATTCAACAATATGTTACAATTATTTTATTAATAAAAATTGACAACTCAAGCTTTCACGCCTCTACTTTTTTTCTTTAATTCTACACACCCATAATTCAAATTTTACGTAATCAGCATCTTCGTAATACTATAAATATATATTTTTTAGCCAAGTTCAATGACTCTCAAAAAACTAATTTATAAAGCGAGTTTTAATGTACTTTTAAAAAACTGAACCAAATGTTATTTCATAAATTTTCAGAAGCTCAAAGATGGAATCAAGAATCAAAGGTAAAACTATTTTATCAAAACAAGAGGCTTACAAAAATCGGTTGGAAAAACTTGAATGCCCATTCACTTGGAGCATGGATAGTATAATTAATTCATCCTGTCACAAGAATTTGACCAACGAGAAATATAATCCTGATGAGACAGAAAACTCACTTCCATTACAGAAATTGTTATTTGCAATAATGACGGTTTACGTAAATGTGAAGGATAGAAAATCGTGGGAAACCATTGAAGATGATCTTAAAAAATGTCATGAACGTTTTCATAATCTAGAAAATAGGTATTTTTAATTTTAATAATATAATCATCGTTATAGTATATAAATAATACGGTCACGAAAAATTATAAATATTATTGGTGTACACCAATTTTCAGAGATGATCCCGAAATATCAACCAACGTTGCAAGAGCTGTAATGCAAGCTACAGAATGTTTTGTATACTTTGTGTCGAAGAAGCAAGAAGAGTTTGAACGACAATTAGAATACTTGGAAAAGGAAAATACAAATAATGTGAGCGACAAAGAAAAAATGGGATGTAAAAGTATCTGTTGGTCAAGATATGATAAAGTTGGCTCAAGTGCAGCCGAGGACTTAATCCGCGAAGCAATTGAGCTGAACAAAAATTGCGCTTTATGGCATTACATTTTAGGCAAGATCATTCGTCACAAAAGACGGGCTTTATCCGTTGCAGGCAAACCATGTGATGAAGAAACAAATTGTTTTTTGAAAGCTTATGAAATCTCGAATAAGAATCCCATTTATGGAATTTTTGCTGCACAAATGTATCGAGAAAGCAAGATGTATGATGAAGCTACAAAAATGTATGATAATTTATTTGAGAACATAGAAGCATTAAGTACTACTATAATATTACGTTTGGCTCTTGGATTTATCGGTGTAAATGATCGTTTACACGAGGCAAAAGTTTGTTTGGATAAAGCAGAAGCAAGCTGTGCGGAGCGTAGTATGTATTTGCATTATAAAGCCAAGTATCATATGAAAAAAAGGAATTTACGGTAAGATGGCCAAGAAACTTACACTACAATTCTCTACTTTGAACCGTACTTGGAAAATTTTTTACGAGATCTAACGTCGAGAAATTTCTTATCAATCAATTATATTATTAAAAGCATTCATATGAATTCTTATATGAGAACTAGTAATTACAATTTCTCGAGAACGTCATGAGATATCATGAAAGCTTCTTTATTCAATTGCAATACTAATTCAAAAAAATCTACATTTTTTTTCACTCGTGTGAGACAAGGCGAATAATTACTCAATCGTATTATTAAGAGTATTATTAATATTGTTAATAATACAAAAGGCGCTAAATGTACGAATAATTGTATAATTGATAATTTATCTCTAACAATTCTAATTGGGCCTTATTATATATTTTCAGGAAGCAACAAATTGTTTCAAGAAAGCAATTGAAAATGGAAATTTGTCTGCAGAGTTGGAATATTTCCAGTATTTGGTGAAGTCCCAAAAATCTTTCAAAGCCGAGGCTACACAATACCTTATAAATATGTTGGATAAGCACAAATCATTACCAGAGAAACAGCTTCAATCTATAATTCTTCATGTAGCTTTCAGCTATTGGCAAAGGGAAAATAATTTGAAAGAAGCTATCAAGTATTTTTTACGGGCAATTAATATTAATCCCCAAGCTGAATGTTTAACGGTAATTAAACTGTATATAGTTTTTCAATACTTTTCTTATTGAATCTTTAAAATTCCATACTGCGTAATTTTATTTTGTTTTTGTTTTTTTATTTATTCACAGAAGTACTACAATAACGACTGTTTTTGGATCGAAGATAGGAATGTATATCTGTTTTTGGAACGATTTATTTTTCCCGAGTTTGATAAACAACAGCAACAGTTTCATGAAGCTACTATTAAAAGAGTCGATGCAATTAAAAAATCTCGCAAGCTAAATAACGAAGCTCAGGTGAATGTCTTAGAAAAGCATTCACTGATATCAAAATAAAGAAATAATATATTAAACTTCATTTTACTTGACATGTCCACCATTTTACTTGAAAATTATATTTTTTTGTAACGAGCTGAATATTATCTTCTAATATTGGAATCTGTATTGTATTTTTCTTATGCTCAACTCATTATTGTAATTTAACTTATTCTCCTTGGTTTACGACTTTTTGTACTTTTATAATTATTATTTTGTAATATATTGCATCAAATCGATGCATTTGATTATAAAATGACTTTTTATTATTCACACATTTTCAAAGTATTTGATAAAGGAAATGTTAATATGACATTATTTCTTTCGCTATTCATAAATATTCAATCCCTAATTTTTCGATATTCAATTCTATATTTTATTAACAATGGGATTGGAAATGTACTTTATTTCGCAACTTGTCTATAACGACAAAAAAGATTAATACAAGCAACGCATTAATTGAAGAACGCACACGGCGAAATTTCACTATATATTTTTTATATTTATGTTAATCCATCTGTTGATAAATTTACCTCACAGTATAAAAAAAGATACATACGTTTTTATTCTAGCTGTCTTGAAAAACATATAGACGCAATAGTTATTTCTGACATCTGTTGATAAATGTGAATCATGTTTGATCTATTATAGTTTAATTAAAAAATTATAATTATGCAGAGGGCTCAATAATATTGTAAACAATAAGATATTGAAAATTTGAATTTCGTATCACATTAACGGTAAAATATGATGTAATTGGCAATGTTATTGTAATTTTTTTCGACATCACATATGGCAAATAATATGATCGATCAAATTCAAGTTTTAATCGTTTTAATGTTCAATTTCATAATTTTTAATCTTTAATAAACAATATTTTTAAAACGGGTGCCATCAACTGACCAACCGCCAGTGCTATATGCTGATGACACTTCCATATACTTAGACATTGCAATACAGAAAAACGCTGAGACATGGGTAGGTATTTTCATTTTTTATAAAGAATATTTGTCCAAAATTTCATCGAAATAGAGCTCTCTCAAGGTGGACACTCCTTGTAAGCAAATTTAATTACAAATGTCAAAGTAATCTAATGTTCGATTGTTAAAAAAATTTATTTTAAGTACAAAGGCACCTTAAACTATAACAATCTCTTGCTCTTGGCAGCACTTCCACGTAGTGTGGTAGGCGCGATCATATGCTCGGGCGTGTCAACTTTGTGGTACAACTGGGACAAAATTCTTTTGTTGTCAATGGTCGCCGTCGCTGCTCCTATAGAAACAACCGCACAGCCGCTGCAAGATATATTATGGAGGAATGTCTCGATAAATCATCTCTCGTTCGCAAGATTTTGCCATTTTTCGCTCGCCATGATCTTGAGAATCCGATGGAATCGCTGCAAAAGCTCAAAACTAAGCAGTCGAAATGCGTCGATTCAAAGCTTTAAGTTTACATGAAAACACAGTAACGTTGTTTAATATTTACAGAAATCGCGTTTATTTGTTAGTCAAACATGTACAGAAGTTTTATACAAACGTAATCTCATTTAATTACTATTACTTGAAAATAAAAATTATTTGATACCTTCAGTAAAACCATTATTATTTCATCTCCGACCGTGTACAATTAAAAAAATTGCATTAGAGTTTTTGTTTTATAAATAATATACAAGAAAATCTCGTAAATAACAACGATAACTGTTGTGAGTTTCATAAAGATTACGAATACAAGTCTCGATGGTATTAAAAAATACTAAAATTCTGGCGTTTCACAAAATAAGAAAAAAAGAAATTTCATTGCCTGTAAGATTTAATGTTATCTTTCATTTCTTTGAACATACATACATACATTTAATAATATTTGTGTTTCGTTTTAATATAAAAGAACAAACTTGAATTTTTGTGTCTTCTCATAGTTTGATAAAATTCTGTTTTCATATAGCCGCGCGTTTGCATTCGAAATTCGAATTGACCAACTTGTTTGTGTGTGTATACTATAAACATCACACCGATTGACCGATGACACATCTATTCACACTTATCGATTTGGATTGGTGACATTTTCAAGAAACAGAAAAATCCCAGAACGGTTGTCAGACACTCAGACAAAAGAAAGGATTTGAGGTTTCATTGCGAAGCACGAATAAATTTTCAGGGTATAAATTGCGTGATATTATAACTAATCGTTTATTATTACTGGTATTATTGACCGCAATATTTGAAATCCTGTACACGTGTCTGTAAGTATATACCCCTCAAATTTGCTAATAAATCTCGAATTCAAAGAGGTTATGTCATTCATTGTTTTAGTGATCGACACGAGTTAAAGTGGTTTAATTGCAATTTTCATCTTGTAAATAAACTTAGACCCTACTGATTTGTAGATTCTATATACGTTCTTCAATATTTGTTGATATTATTCTTCAGGCGTCAATGTAATATTTTTGTTACATGGTCATATTTTTTTATCGTAAAGCCGTACTGTATAATATCAAAGAAAACCGAATGAGTCTTGAATCAAAAATAAAAAATTTAGTGAAAGATTATTTTAAGAAAGATTTTTCACTACAATCGTATTAAATTTAAAGAATTGTAAGTTACAAAATATGGTTGCAATACTATCAAAAAACTTTTTAATAAAAATTTTATTATTCTTTATTTATCACGATAGATGCGCAATGGTTGATGTTACAAAAATTGATAAGGAAAAAATGTTGCAAGATCTTGAATGTCCGTTCACGTGGAACGTTAGGACGAAAGAGAAGCACGAAGAACGAGATGATTCTGCTGGCATTGATGATCAAATGTTCCCGTTGCCAAAGTTTTTGCACAATGTCATGTCTGTATACATGAGTATGAATAATAAAGATTTTGAAATCGTTAATGCAAAACTGCAGAAATGCAAAGATGATTTGTCTTGCATCGAAAGAAAGTAATGCTGTGTTATATTATCTTCGCTGCAATGAATTTATTTTATAAGAAAATATTATTCAATTAATACTTAATAATTTTATAGAGCACATCCGCAAATTTCATTAAAGGTAGCTCAACACATCGTTCAAGCAACAGAAATACATGTGCTTAACAATTACGGAAAAACTGAAGAATTTGAGACTCAGCTTCATAATGTGACATTCTTGAATGAGAATGATATGAACTCCATAGAGAAAGGCACACTTGAAGCTTGTAAAAGCATTGCCTGGTCGCATAATGATTTAATAATATCGATAGATTTCATTAGGAAAGCTATACAACACAATCCAAAATGCGATCTGTGGCACTACTCCCTAGGGAAAGAGTTACGTCGATTAAGACGCGATAAGAACATTAAATCGCCACCAAGTCAAGAAGAATTCAATTGCTTTAAGAAATCGTTCGATCTGGATCACAATCCTCTTTGTGGAGTGATGTATGCTCAGGCACTTCGGGAATGTAAAAGATTTAAAGATGCACAAAAGAAATATTACGATATTTATTATGAAACACTCGATGAAACACGCGCAGATGAAGCTTATATTCTATTGAAACTCGCATTAGGTTTCATACAGTGCAGACATTTTTCAAAAGCAAAAGAGTGCTTGGACCGAGTGGCTGCTAAAAATTTAAATGAACATTTATTATACTTACATTATCGAGGAATGTATCACATGAAAATGGGACAATTCAAAGTAATCATTTAAATAATTTTTGCGAATTCGAAATATTGAATCATAAAACCTAGTATCATTCGATAGAGCTTGTTTTTTTTTTTTTTGCAGGAAGCAGTGCCATTTCTCGAAAGAGCGATAACGGAGAAACACTTTGGCGTTGAAAAGCAGTGGCTATATTGTAAAGTGCAAGCTGACCGATCGTTTGATGCTACCAATGATGTGTTGAAAATGATTGAAAAATACAAGGATTTTCCTGTCAATATTCGCCAGCATCTTCAGCTTGAACTTGCTATGTGCCACGAAAAAAATAATGAGGACATGGATGCTATAAAATGTTTCATAAAAGCCATCGAAATGAACCGGGAAACGGGCCAAAAATCATCTACATTGGAGGTAAAATCATTCTATTAGAAATATATAATATCACAGATTAATGTACGAAGTTTGTGTTTTTTGTCACAATTTTATCTAACTAAATCTGAAAGTGTTATGAAAATCAATTAAGCAAGTCGAGATATATTATTAAATAATTCAAAACATCTATATAATACCTACATTTTTCATTTTGGAGGTTCAGATTCAGCTATAGTTAAAAAATACTTCGCGCTGAAACTAAATGATAATAATGCAAAAGAATGGATTTAGAATTTTTACATTTTATTTTCAGCATTTTGATTGCTGCGTTAATCGTACTGAAAGCAGAAGAGACGTATACAAGTTTTTGAAAAATGACTTCTTACCAAGAGTTCTTAATCAAAACATTCCAACTGCTGATACTCTTGAAAGATTGGTATACGAAAATTGATTTATTGATTACATTTTTTTATAAAAAAAGGGCATTCTTAGCTAATTCTCATTTCATATAAAGTTGAGTTGATTTAAAATGCTATACATAATATAAAATCAGATTAAATACGATATTCCATTTTTTATTATAAGAGCAATCCTTCGAATGTTAAAATTATGTATTCTGCACTTGAAACATTTTTATACACAATTACAGTTAATCCAACTGGTTTCAATAAAATGTGTGTATTAAGTGGTTTAAAACTATAGTTGTTGACATCCTTTCAACATTATCCATTAATTATTCATTGCTAATTAAAATAATCTAAACTCATCCGCGTCAATTTATAAAATCAACCCTCTTCATTTTTATTCACGTATAAAAACAACTAGCGAACATGCACCCTAAAGCATAAATCGTCCGCGGTGTATCAGCAACAGTAAAAAAAATCAAATTCGATAGATAACGGTAAAACAGGTAGCACGCATGCGCCCTAAAAAGGTTCGCGAAAAGGGAGAGCTTGAAAAAGGTTGTTGCAGAAGGGATCGCGAAGCGGCAGCAGGCAAGACAGAAAGCCACCGTACTTATTACAAAGGCGAGCTAAGTATACACGTCTGGCGCGCGAGTAGGCTGGGCATACACGGGTCGGGTCGGGATCGATCGTTAGCAGGCGCAGGCTGCGCACAGGCCAGCCAGAGCCGGTTGCAACGGCAGGGAGAGAGAGAGAGGAGAGGAGCACGGTGGCGACGGCGGTGGCTTTCTTTCTCGCCGCGCGATGTGAGGTCGTCTGTCTGAGTGTGTCGCAACGCGCAGGCGCAAATGGGAGCGCGAGTGTGCGAGTCGCGAGAGCCAGCCAACGAACGTACGAGGCAAACTCTCCGTGTGATACACACACGCGGCCAGCCACCGCCGCCGTTTATTCACACGCACGTAGTGCTGCGACGCGGTCGCACTCGCGCTCTCCTCTGCCTGTAGCCGCTGCTGCTTCTCGGCCGTTCGCGAACGACCAAGCCAAAAAAAAACAAAAAAACAAAAAAATCTACCCTCCTCGGCTGCTGCAGTTCCGAATCCGCGCGCGAGTGTGTCTGTGTGTCCTGTGCGTGTATACGATTACGTTTTTCGCGAGAATACATATTCGTGTGTTTATTGTGTGCGCAAACAGTTTTGGAGTCGAGAGAGCGCCAAGCAGCCAGCAACAGTCGCATATATTAGCCATTGCCGAATTCTATACAAAGCGGAGCGAGAGAGAAAGAGAAAGAAAGGCGCGAGGCCGGCGGCGGGATGAGCGCCGCACGTGCGTCGCTGCTGCTGCACAACGGCCGCCGCAAGGTAGTGTGTTGAATTCCGCGAGAGAGTCGTCGTGATTCCTCATCGTCGCCGAGGTGAAAAAGATGAGTGCGCTTCTGCAGCAACAACAACAACAACAAAGCGTCACCACCACCACCACCACCACCACCACTAACACCGAGGCGATGCTTGAAGAAAAGAACCAGCTGATCGGCCGGCAATATGCCGAGATCGAACGGCTTCAACGCGAACTCGCCGAGGTCATTCAGGAGCGCGATGCTCTCCTCTGCGATGTGTCCAAATTCAAGTTCGAGCTCGAGATGGCCGACCTCAAGCGGCTTCAGGACGACAGGTATGTCCGCACACGGCGGAGGCATTTTAATATTGTTCTGTTCTCGCGAGTATGTGTGTGTGTGTTGTATATGTGTATATTTTATGTGCTCGTATACTCGAAGATAAAGTGCAATAGCCAGAGCATCTTCGAGAACGTTTTTGACTTGCCTCTCCGTTCTTTCTTTTATGTGTTTTATCTGTCAGCTGTTCCTTAAAATATTTTTCCGTCTGACGCCGGCGTTGTTTACATTACGGATTAAAAACCTCGTGTGACACAGTTACTCATCTTGATTATAGAGCTATTTTATCGGCGCTCTATCTAAAGAGCACACATACACCAGGCAGATAATGCCATGTAATTTGAAAGCCTGTCATTGAAAAGCTAAAAACCGATTAAATCGTCTTTTGTTGCTTCCGCCCGCGCTATACTTACTCCTACATCATCGATTATTTCGTCGTATAGTAGGAGACAGAAAAAGACGCGGCATTACTCAAAACACTCATTTGTCTCTAAAGCTCGTGAAATATATTTATTAGAACGTCGCGTCGCGCGCGCACAGCTGAGCCGTGAACGCGTCACATTAA
Source organism: Galeopsomyia nigrocyanea (assembly GCA_035047105.1). Classification (NCBI taxonomy): domain Eukaryota; kingdom Metazoa; phylum Arthropoda; class Insecta; order Hymenoptera; family Eulophidae; genus Galeopsomyia; species Galeopsomyia nigrocyanea. The sequence continues at coordinate 31,876 of JAWWMK010002319.1, forward strand.
TTTCATTCTTTCTTTATCCCAAAACCGAAAAAAAAAATAAAACGAGGACTTATCGTTATTAATCGGATGAGGGAAACCCTGAAAAAAAAATTCTCTTTTTAAAATTGATGACTACGACCTTTCGTTATCGGGTGCATACCATTGTATCGTCGTTTATCACGATACAGTATTTTTGTTTCGTTTTTTGTATACATACACAATACATATACGTGCGCGCGCGTGGGGGTCGGGGCTCTTTTTTTTTGTTCACCGACAGAGAGAATTCCAAATGACCGAAATTGTTTTTCACCGAGCCTCGCGTGCGTGGTGAAAGTTTGCGTATACGGGGTTGCTTTGTTGTGTTTTTTTTAAAGCATATACACATACACACACATAGCTGCGAGTTTAACGACCCAAGTTATAAGAGTCGATGAAGGGAGGCATATATAGCTTGGACTATAGAGCAGTTCAATGAAATAATGCAATAACGGGCTCTAGACGACGACGACGACGACTATATGCGAATGGAATGCTTCACCCGTCGTTCGGAACTTAATTAAAAGTTCATGCGCGCGGTGGCTCTTGACAGCAGCTTCAACTCGCTCGCTCGTCGCTTCGTGTGTGTTTTTCCCAATTTTCCATACGGTAGCCTAAATGCGTTTTAAAAGGGCTTGTTATTTTTTTCTCTCTTTCTCTTCGTTCGGAGAAGAGAAACACATGCACGTGCAGCTGAGTGTGGGCGTAGCCAAAAACTTGCCTCTCTCTCTGTCTCTCTCTCTCACTCGCCTTGTCTTGGAATCGGTGCTCTTCGTGGAATGCGGCCGCGGTCGGCGGCGCCCATATAGCCAGTTTTCGCTCGTCGTGACACTATATAGCTTGCATAGTGTTGCACAGATGGGGCGTGAGAGAGAGAGAGAGAGAGAGAGAACGTTAACCGGCAAGGGAGAGAGTCCGCTGACTTGAAAAACTTTGTGCTTTGAGGTTTCGACCTAATGGGCTGTACTCTCCGAGGTACTCTCTCAAGAGTCGCCGTCACAAGTGTCTGTGTATGCGTGTGGTTTTTAACGTACTTTTTTTTCTTTGTAATATATGTCTGCAGCTTCACTCATGCATTATTATGCATAGTCCATTCTCGAGAGAGAGAGAGAGAGAGAGAAAGAAAGATCAAATGCTCATAGCTATCTCTCATGAATTATTGATCTATTAAGAATCGATGCACGTATCAAGCTCTCTTAATTCATGCAAACTCGCTTCTCTCTTTTTTCTTTTCAACGTCTGGTTTTATTAGGTGACTTTTTCCGTTACGCTAACTTTTAACCAACCAATTATGTAACGCTCTCTCTCTCCCGCTCGAGTGTGTATAATTTACATGAGAGATTGAATGTCGCTTTTAATCTCGTTAATATACAAGCTCTCTCGCTTGATTATATTTTCGCTGCCGTTTAATTGACAATATTGGCTAGTTTCCGGTTTCAACAGACACGAACGCATTCCTCGAACGCCCATGATGCAAATTAAATTCGCGCTGCTGAGAAATAAAAAAGATCCAATAAACAAACTGTGTGTATATAGAGAGCTAAGCCGGCCAAGAGGTCGGGATAGTGAGAGAGAGTGGAGGTTAGCGTGCCTTGGCCGTAAAAGGCGAAATCAGAAGACTCGATCGCTCGCTCTTTCTCTCTGTGTGTGTGTGTGTGTGTGTGTGTGTGTGTGTGTTGTGCAGTTTTTTATACCGATCGACGTCATCAGAGTTTAGCCGTGCGATAATTAAATTAAAAAAAAAATAAAGCCTTTACCCCCAACTCTCTCGCGATCGAAAGGCTTTCCCACACACTTTATAACTATTTCTTCTTGCGTTGCACGTGCTTCTTCGCTCGTTGCGCGCACGTGAAAGCGCATGTATACATACATTTATGAATTATTACCTAATGTCGTTTATACTCTCCGTCGTCTTCGCGCGCGCAGTTCTGCTTTGGCAGTCCGAGGAAAATCGTGGTGGTAACTAATTTTACCTTACAATTACATATATCTTTCGAAGTGTGAAACGTTGTACATACATATAGTCGAAAAACCAAATCACAGTATCTCAAAAATAAACTGTCAGGATTTGAAATTCAAATCGATCGTAGCAATATACACACACAAACACACACAGACACCTTCGCTCTCGCTCTCTCTCTCTCTCTCTCTCTCTCTCTCTCTCTCTCTCTCTCTCTCTCTCTCTCTCTCTCTCTCTCT
>JAWWMK010002329.1:0-34069 GCA_035047105.1 Galeopsomyia nigrocyanea
TCAAGCAGCAGATTCGTGAATTGTTCGCGCAACCCCAAATACTGACGAATTTTTTTCGTAAGATTTCTACCAGGGTACTAAAAATTTTTCTTAAATTTTGCTGCATTCTTAAAAAAAAGTTCTTAAATTTAAAAAGTTTTACTCAATTTAAGAAAAAAATTTTTTATTTTAAGAAAATTATCCTTAAATTTGCTGCATTCTTAAAAAAAAATTTCCTAAAATGAGTAAAAATTTTTTGTACTCGTAAACTTAAATCATTAATTATATAATTGATATAATTGTCTAAAATGCAAGCTTTTGCTTCATCTTTTTTTTTTCAACTGCACGTAACGTACGCGACTCCTTTTATATTTAAAAACAGTAGATGTATTTGCTAGATACGTATATAACGAGATTATGAAAACGAGAAAACGTGGATCGATCGGTCGCCACGGAACACGAGAATTCCTCGCGCCCTTGCCTAATGCTCGTGACCTTTCGTCCGACCGACAATTACTTACGTGACCGCCCGATAAAACGGAACAAAACAGAAGTTAAAATTTTGAGTTAGTGCGATACTTCTGATATAAATTAACAGTCGTAACGAGTGAAGAAAATGAACACTGCCGGTAAAATGCTAAAGAACTCTTATTTCTCAGTCTTATCTACTCGCAAGTATAAATTATATAGATTATGGTGATCCGAATGGTATATCGATATATGGTGAAAAATTGTTCATTAAAATTGAAATTAACAATCGGGATTTTTTTTTCGTTGTGAAATGACATAATCTTGGAGTATTAAAATTTTTTTTCAATTCAAAGCGAATCCCTATCGAAACGAGAAAAAAAGACGATCTATCCCAAAATTAAAGTACTTGTTTTCATACTAATCATTTTATTGCGAGACTCCTCGCTCAATTTTCGTAAAAAAAAAAAACTTAAAAAAAATCACTCAATAGAGTTTTAACTCGTTCAGTCGAAAGCAAAAGCCCAAAGAAAGCTCGACTTGTCTGTTGTCGCTGCTGCATGCGGCATCATTGTATGCACGTGGCAAGACATGTGCATCACGGCTATTTATAATATACCTATATAGCGCGCGAGCTCCGTGCGGCTGGAGAGAACAGATTGGCGCGTGCGCCTCGAACTGATATTTGCATAATAACTTTTTGTTCCGTGCGCTCGGCAAATGACTTTTATCCGACTTACCCGTGGATTGCGTGAAGAATATGAAAAGTTTCGAAAATTTTACGAAAATTAATTATTTGTGACGAATTGATTGATGGATCGTATGAAAAAAAAAAAAAAACTGCGGGAAAAGACGTTATTGATGTTTTCATGTTGCGTTGTATTTACGAAGATTTGTTTGCTTTATGTGTAGATTAGTCGTGAAAGCAGCGAGGATTTGACATTTGACATAAAACGTTTGCAATTCTAGTCGAAAGCGATTACACGGTTCGAGTGAAATCGAGAGTGAAACTGCTTTTTTACCCCAGTGAAATATCTAAATTACGAAAGGATAATAATTTCAATTGATTCTAAATTTAAACCTGTCTACCGATGAACAATCGAATTTATGCAAATTTCGATCGAGCGGGGAACATGAAAAGTGTGTAATCTCGATATTACGAGCAGCATCCGAATTATGTAAAATGGATAAAAGCAGTAATTGAAGACAAAAATAAAGAGACACGATTACGACGAGTAAATGCGTATCGCCAGAGAACCCTTCGAACTCATTTACGCGGAATGGCAGTTTTCGTTTACATACACTAATCTCGAGGTGTTTAAATATAGATTTCAATCCCAGTTAATTTTAGATTTGCCGTGTTAACTTTTCCGGTTTAACAACGCGCCTCGAATGTCGTTTTCTTTTTTTTCATATACATTGGATGACGCTCGGTACGATCCACCTCTTTCCGACACAAAGTTGTTAATGCAATCGGATTGCGCAACAAAGTATTGCTGCGAGGAAATTTTTACAGCATATATGACACTAGTTGTACGTAGAATCTCAATGTTTTGACTTTTTCGATTCTTACAAAAAGTTTTTTTTAATTTATTTCGAAATTCAGGTTAAAAATAATTAAACATTGGCGTCACGTGTACCTCGAAATGTAAGAGGTGTCGATGACTACTTTTTTTATCGCAAGTTTGAAGTGACGAGCACGGCCGCGCGCGGCACATGGACAAACACGTGGCAAGTGCAATGTGCGAAGTCGCGTTTGAAACAATTTGTAATTAACGCAATACTGTTATACAATTATTATAAATATGGTAGTTACAAAATAAATACTCGTATGTCCATTGAAAGTCAATAATTAAAATACTTCTTCTCGCATGTCTGGACAGCGAGTGTGTACAGTTTGACTGAAAAATTATTTTATAAGCCTATGAGCAGCCATGAATCTCGGCACTTTTTTATGATTGCCGCTCTCTCTCTCTCTCTCTCTCTCTCTCTCTCTCTCTCGCAAGATTCTGATGAAATTTAATACTATAAAGAATCGACACATTAATTTTCATTGAAATCAATGAAATCCTTCTTTGCCTTCCAAAGTTGTAAATCGGAAAAGTCATCAATCGTGCATCTTGACTGTGAAGTGTGGCTTCACAAACCTTCCAAACGTTTGTTCACCGGCATTTCATATTCTAATGGAATGCACGAAGCTTCAGCTTCGTTAAAGCTTTGTAAAAATTGTTCAAATTGTCAAAACTCATTTTTTTTTATGGAATCTCATATCAAGGACAAAGAAACTTCAGCGTATTGTACTTAGATGTGAATGGAGATGCCATAATTCATTTTTTGAATGTTTTTTTACAGCCATTGTCATGATTTTGTGTTAATAAGATCATCATGCTTTTATCATTGTCATACGCTATCATACTGCTTCACTGTCTTCATTCATTTCATGAAGTAGAAATACCACAAATGTTGGGCCATGAATATTGGCGTTGCATGACCTCACTGTTTATATGTTATAATGTCACCAATTAGAATGAAATTTCGAACGAAGGACGATAGAATATAAATTAAAGTCTTTCAACTACTATCACAGAAGATTTGTCGGATCATGAAGCTCAGTAATACATTTTGCTATATATAACTAAAAGAAATGAAAAAAAAATAGTTTCGCGATTGATAAAGTATAACGCAATGATTTCTAAAATTCTTCAACCCATTACTTTTTCAGTACTGAGACCTTACCCCAGCCGATTACCAAACGTAAGGACAAAGGCCACAAAAAGAAGAAATCAAAGAGCGCCACAGTCCATGTGGAAAGTATTGCGCAAAATTCGACAACAGCAAACGTGATACCCGTCGCGCCACTGTCGAGTGCCACTGGAATCGGCAATGTCGAAGCTTGCAGTTCCGCGATCGACAATAAAACAGGTTAGTCGTCGACGATACGCGTGAACATTGAACATGTTGTACACATTGAATGTGCTGCTTTTTGAGCTCGTCACCTTTTTTCGTTTGTAGAAAACATTATTTTCATATTTCTTTTGTTTGATTACTCATTGAAAGAACTTTTTTTACCTTGTTCCTGGTATCAGACACATAAAGTTTACATGTTTTTGGGTCACGGTAAATGTATCTCGTTTCAACCATATCATGTCATGTTCAAGGTCATTTTAAGGTCGAATTTGATCTTTTACGTTATGAAAGAGCGGAAAATGTTATAAGTTTTAAAAAAAATTTTTTTCACTGTGCCCTTGTAAGGTTAAGTGAAGGTCAAATAATATTTCTGTATACTGTATTCAGTTCACTCTATTCAGTTCAGTCTAACAAGAATTCCTTTTCTTTTGTACTATACATTCATTTTTTATTTTACAAGAAAATTTATTTTTCACGTCGTTTTCTGAAGTATATACTATATTCAAACAATTTTTATCATATTTCACATTTCAATTTCAAGTATTAATATTCACAAAGCATATTCAATCATAATCATTTGTTATCCCTTTTCCGTCAACATTTGTGATGAAATTATGTGACAATGTTGTGAAAACAGTTATCCCCATCACAGGAATTTTGATAGAAAAGGCCAACGAGAAAATTTTCGTGACGATCCAAAAACCAACATTATTCATGGTATACCTTACCGTTCCGCTTCAATATTTTTGTAATATCCACCTTGAAATCCTTAAGCCAAATGGTGAAAGGTATTTTACTTGATCCCATACCTTTTTATAACACATTTTATAAAGCTCTACGGTATCGTGGTCGAGTCAAAGTAAATCAATATGATTCGCGATCACAAAGCTTTCTTCAACTGTACGGTCTTTGCTTAACGACTAGTTTAAATACTTTTGCAACGAATTATTTGTTTTATACTTTATATGTTAACATATGTTTAAAGATCTTGTAACTGTGATGTCAGAAATGCGAAAGGATGAAGAAAAACACGGAACTCCTTGTTAATATCAGTAGAGTAACATTAACTCTATTACAATTGTTCGTAAATGCTTGCAAAATTAAAAAAAAATCAAATATCTAAGAGTTTTCGTCATTACTTGAACTATTGACATCAAAACTAAAAGATACTTATCGAATGAATTCATTGAGTACCAAAACTTGGGTAGTAAGATTTACATAACACATTTTGGCTGGAAAAATCTTTACGCGCTTACAGAATGAAAACCCAACTGGTGATTTAATCCTTCAGTGTGGCTAAGAATACTCAATATAAAACAGAAAAAAAAACGTAACCATCGTAATAGCGCACGAAAATAGCGCTATTCAGATATTTAACAATCATAATCACTAAAGCATAATTTACACAGAAGTATTTGCATAATTTTTTAATTACTGTGCCTAAAGATACATACAATGGTGGTCTGAATATACACTTGTCAACTCGCTGACAAGATTATTCAGTTACAAGACGACGGTCTTGATTCTTGATAAATCTGTCCAATTTGGTGAATGTTACGCGAGGCCAAATTAATCGGAGTTACAGGATGAATATAGAATCCTTTTGTCCAATCATCCTTTTGTGCGTATTTAGCTGCTCTGACGACCATTGCGCAATGAATTTAATTTCATCACCCATCTGCAAATAGCTTTTGTTTTTTTTTTCACATTTGAAAAGGCTGACAATAGCATCGCTAATGTTCACATAACTGACGGAAAGCCAGTCGAACTTGGTTGATTCTGGTATTCTATCTCTGGCACAGGACAATTATTTGATTATCAAATCGTTATATAAATTATCGACGAAAAGAGCTGCGACGTGATGAAAGTGTTATTAAACAAAGGTTTTCCCCTCTAATCTTCACAAGCCCCCCCCCCCCTCTCCCAAAAAAAAGTTCTCAAAAAAAGAGCTGGGCTAGTTTACAGGATTGTAGGCTGTAACGATTATTTTTGTTGGTGAATTTCAAGAAGAAAAAGCAGTTGTAGAGTTGGTGGATGCTACGGATCCCGGAGTGCACAATGACAACAACTTCGCGGCTGGTCCCGAAACTGGACTTGACACAAAAACAAGTCCGATCGAAGATTCCAGCTTACAATCCACCGTTAGTATTCTACAACAAAAAAAAAAAAAGAAAAAGAAAACAGCAAAAGCTGTAAAACAAAAATAATGAAAAAAATCTATTATTTTTTTTTGTCAATCCATTATTTAAGCAAGAAGGGATCGCTGTAGATGCATATATGTATGTTTACAGTGGATGCTTGACTGCACCGGTGCAACAATGTCAACGATGAGCGCAGCTCTTGCATTATAACATCACTAATTGAATATCTATGAAATGTCAGCTTTGTGGTTGAACAGACACGGACTGTATATTAGACATTGCTTATTTCTTTCGATGCAGCGAAATAATCGGCTGATGAAAGTTAAATTTCAGAAACATTTATATATCTGTTGCCCACGCGAGTTATAGCATTGCTGCTAATTAAATATACAGCAAATCGGAGACTTGTGGGCCTCGTCGGAGAGACTCGGTGATTCAACGACACGCGGGAACCTTATTTTTGCTTGTTAATTCACGATGCACCCATGCAATTTCAACGTCAAAACAAAAGAACGATGGTGATGAGATATTTTCGTATTTCACAGGCTGTGTCAGTATCTTTGTAACATAAATATTTCAACTGACTCGATCAAAAATATTCTGTCCTGGTAAAGCAGTTCAGAGGAACTTACAACAAAGGGATGAAATACTTCGAAGAGTGCAGATTCTAATCCATGCCAAATGTTGATCATAGATGGTGTAATTTTTTTTCCGTTTGTTTGTTGAAAAACAATAACTTCGCGAGAGTGTTTTGCCAACACAAAACCTCTCTGCAATAAGTTATTATTCCACAGACGCCATAGGCAAATTCATTCACTAACATTCGTCACGAATAAGTGAGGCCTTTTCTACTGTGTTGCTTTTAAACAACTCATACGATTAGATTGTGAATACATTTTTACCGCAGTAAAGTTGTCGCTGAATTAATGAACTAATATTCATCTCGAATAAGTGAGCCCTTATCTCCGTGCTATGTGTTTTTTTTTTCAATAACGATTAACGACTCATTCCGAATATAAGCTGAAAAAATATATTGTCCTTGAGATATTTTACTTAGATTGATGAATTTCAAACAAATCCCGTTAATTCCGGTCCTATCACTTTCGACGGGGTAAATACAAACGTCATGTTATTGTATGATTTTTAAAGTTTCGCGCTCTTAGTAACAATCGTTACTATAAGATATATTTTGCTTTGACATTTGTATTCTGCCGACCGTTTTTTTTTTACCCTGACAAATAATGCATTTACCAATATTTTTGTTTGAAGCACCAAAGAAGCTTGACTGTAATTTATTTCTTCTAATTGCAAAAAAATAACCTTTTTTTTCGAATTTCCATCTAGGAGGATGTATATGCTGTGATATCCATGCACGATGGTGTTGTGTTGCACACAACACCCACATTACTCGCTGCTCTAGGTTACCCAAAGGACTCGTGGATTGGAAAGTTGTTCATCGATTTTCTCGATCCACGCGACAAGCCGATACTTACTGACAGAATAGCAAGTGAAATTGCTTCGTCGAGGGATGTTCGTTCAGCAGGTACAAATAATTACAAGCTAAATATATTATTTCAATTGCAAATATTTATCAAAATGAGTAACGACTACATTGAAAAAAAAAATTGTAAAAAAAGGACTTTGCTCTTGCTATATAAGAACATCTAATTAAAAATGTAAATTTTTTCATTTAATAAACTTTTTTTTCCTGTATTTTTCTCAGTGAAAGTATAAAAATTAATGTTACAAAGATTGATCCAGATTGCACTGTTGCACAAGTTAATTTGTTTATTTTTATGCAAGGTGCGAATAATCGTAAGACAAGCATCTACTGCCGTATGCGCAGGTCTACGATTTTCCAAAGCGCCGTCAGCAACAACAACAGCAGCAGTCGACAAACTGGATTTGATGGCCAGTACGTACCTTACCGCATTGATCTGGTGGTTCAAAACTTTCACAAAGACAGGTTGTCCACCAATCGGAACCAAGTCATGATACTCGTGGCTTCTTTCCATCCTGTGCACTCAGCTTATAAAGGTAAACTAAAAAAAACACTATTTTAGCAGAGAAAAGTTGGCGGTAAAACGTAGACACGGCTTACATATAAACGTTAATTAAAAAAAACGAGAGCAATCAAGTATATGTAGATTGTTTCATATCTGCACTGGGTACCAATACGTAAATTAGAATTAGTGTGATGATTCATAACCACATTTATGATTTATTTTTTTTTATCGAAAATGACTTGCATCATGAAGATATTTATTCACTATTTAAATTCGTGAATTAACGCTTGAAAATCAACAATATTTGTTAGATTAATCATCACGATGCATCTTATTAATGGAGATAGAAATTCAATCGTTATGTTGAAAATTTTTTAGCGATAATGAATTGAAGATTGGTAGAACAGTCTCTTCTTGTCGTTATTATAGTCCAGGAATAAAAGGACTCCAATAAAAAAAGTTGCAGTAAATTAGTTGTACGATTAAGTTTGCAATACTTTAATTGGTAAATCAATTGAAATATACTAAGAGCACTTTGAAAGTTGGAGCTGTTCGATCGACGAGATTCCCTTTTCTCGAGCTTTACGATTCGTTATTGCACTTTAAAAAAAAACCTTTTTTTACGGTTTTGGTTGGTTTATACGATTTTTTTATCACATGTATCATACTTACGTACAATTTTTTTTTAAATTAGCTAGAAGCAACTATTTCTGTTTTAAACTGTTCATAATTTGAATATGTTGTAAATCTAATTATAGATTATATAGAATAACTTACTTAAATGGAAATTTTGACCATTTTGCGATAATATACTTTCAACTGCCTCCTGGTGTTGCATAAAAATTGCATTGAAAGCCAGGATTATAACTTTATAGTTAGACAGTTTTCAGTACTATAAGCGCTTCTTCCGAGATTAGAAAGGGCCGCAGCTGCAAAAGCTGCGAATTAATAAAACCTGATTTAGGTTATTTAAATTAAAGGTATGTATTTTTGTTTTTATCTTTTATCCAAATGAATTTATGGTTTTTCACGAGTATACATAATTATGTATGTAGCACATGTATTTGTATGAATTTCGCTTCAACGAAATTATGCTAAATTTGTATAATGTTTTTTATGAATGAATAATTATAATTACGCAGCATTTTATGTAGCTTTGTGTGAAATTATACAAAATTATATAGTATATTGCGTTTCTATAGAACTCCACCAGTCGTGGATATCGTCAATGACTTGCTTTGTAAATGAATTTTTAGGTCAAAGTACAATGTATGTCTTAACGTCATCGCATTATCAATTCTAAAAATTATGTATATGCATTGTAAAATTGTGCAATGTTAGCTATTCATTTTGAAAAGGTAGGTGAAAAAGATACTGCCTGTGTACAGTCATTAAATTTTGCTTTCAAAATTTATGGGCTTGCATGAAAATGTTTTTTTGGGATTATCTGGTTATTCTAAGGTAGAGACGTATAGTTTATTTACTTATAATAAAGCATTGATCAACAATTATCTTGAATATAAAGCGAGAAATGGCGCAAAAAAAATACAGTTGCAATTTTAAATAATTTTTGAAAAGATTTCGTCTCTAGCTTAAAATATGTTCTATCTTGATGTAAAAATTTAGTGAATTGAAGCTGACATGTGAAAAAAATATTATACGAATTTAAATAATTTCATTATATCAATCAAATTATACAAGTACACATAATTTTGCAAATACATTCAGAGATTTTTTAACATGGGTCAAAAGTTGTATAAGATGATGACAAATAGCAGTATAAACGCAAGCGATTCCAGCGTACCATCAAAATACACGATAATATATTGTCACAAATTGTTTTGCGATAAGTGTACGTAAATATTTTTGAAATTAAAAATAAAATCCAAAGCGGGGCGTGTCCGGCCGTAAATGGCGGGGTACGTTCGGCGCTTGCGTCGCTGATTCAGGAGTGTAACATTTATATATTCCAATAAGTACAACAATCTACTTTTATTTTGTATTCTTCATATCGATTATAGTGTATATTATATCTGCATCTTGGAGAAAAATTTTCAATGTTTTTAAAAATTTTAAAGGGTTGAAAAATATTCCTAATAAGCAAGATAAACTCATTAACAATTTTCAGTTGTGATTGTAAATTAGCGATAAATTATTATTCATTTGAAATTTTATATAAAACATTTTTTTCTTGGTAGTACACTAATTGGTTACATTTGTTTCGTTTTTTCTCTGACTAGCAAATATATTGTATAGGTGGATATTAGCGCGCACAGTAAATGTTGGTGCCTCCGTTTGTCGATGCGAAATTCTCGTTTGTGTTCTTTTAGGTCTCTTATTCATTTATGAATACATATATTTTTTGTCAAGACGTTGATGGATGTCAAAAGTGACTCGTCAACGCACGATCGTCGAAATTAATTATTTGCAGAAAGACTCGAGAAAATGAAAGATCCGATCGGTAGCTTAGGTACCCACCTAGATGGCGTTAAAACTTTTCGTCTTGGATTTTTCTCACTTCGTATAAAAGTCATATTAATTGAAAATCTTAGCATTTTATTTCGATTGCCTTGTTTTGTCTCTTCGTTTGGAGAAATGCCTATCTAAAAATAATGGTACTTACAAAAACAAAAATCGAAAAGCTCATATTTAAAAAAATTATATAATGCCACTGAAGGGATATCGACAAATATTTTGATATAGATTGAGATTATTGTGGCCAAACCAACATAACATACATACATATAACGAGCGTCGTCCTCAGTACAAATGTAAGCAATAACAAAAATGTTCTTGTGTCATTATCTGCAGTGCCTGAAGAAACGATAATACCTACGGTATTTACAACTCGCCACACCGCGACTTGCTATCTGTCCTACGTCGATCCTGACGTTGTACAATACATGGGCTATCTGCCACAGGATATGATTGATCGTTCGCTGTTTGACTTCTACCATCCGGAGGATCTACCGCTCATCAAAGACATCTACGAAACTGTGAGTATGAGATCATTTTTGGTCAAGTGTGTTTGAGTTTCGATTGATCATTTGCTTGCTAAATATTTTAATTTTGATCGTCAATGAAGTCGCTGTGTCGTTGATATGCATGTGTACTTTCGAAAGCTTACTAACGCAGATTTTGATAAATTGTAGAATCGAACGTTGAATTTCATAAACATTCGTTGATGATCTCACAAATAAAATATTTCGTATGCACTTCCCAACTAAAGTTTTTGCTGCCCAAAGATAAACGTGTACTTAATTTCTAAGTCTACTTAATTACAACATCAAATCTTTCTAAAGAAAACCATTTTTTAAATTTTATTTATTTATTATTATTTTTTTTAACCAGAGCTGTCAAATGCACCGAGGCCGATTTCTATGTATTAATTTGTAATTGAAATATGGGATTTGACGTTTGTATTTGGGCAAGCAAAAATTTCCTTTTCAAGTCAGCAACTTCCCGGAAAAAAAAAATTAAATTGGAAAAAAAAAATTATTTTGCATTATCGACTTTCACTTTTTGTTTCTTTTTAATCCAAATATTTTTTCTTAGAAGTCATGAAAATTATTATTTTTATTCTTTGCTTACATTGCACGATTACTCTTTGTAATCGAAATCCATTTATATTCATCAAATAATCACGCGTCATTCACATCGTTGAATACCAAAAACAGTAAAACTGTCAAGGTTTTCTATGCATTGGACAGTGTATATGAAAGAAGCTTATTTTATTATAGTTCTTTTAATGGCTACTAACATTTGATGATTCCGGAAAAAATTGATAATCATTAGCGACACTAACTGATTGCTTTCGTTTTCTAATGCTCTCGTATAGGTGATCACCATGAGCACCTCGTCCTTCAGATCGAAACCGTATAGGTTTATCGTGCAGAACGGTTGCTACGTCGTGATTGAGACTGAATGGTCATCTTTCATCAATCCTTGGACAAACAATCTAGAGTTCGTCATAGGTAAACATCGAGTGCTAAAAGGCCCAGCGCATCCTGATGTATTCCGGTCAGCGGACGACTCGAAAAATAATCTCCTAGAAAACATTAGCGTGGAAGTTCTGAAGGAAGCCAAACTTATTGAAACCGAAATCAAGGCGCTTCTTGTTGAGGTAATAATCTTCAACAGTTTGACTATATAACTTGATAATATTAGGTGATGATGAAGCAAAGAGGATAATGATGCTTGTTAAAAGTGTTATTATTTTTTTTATGTAGTTTTAATTATTCTTTCAAACCTAATCACTCAATAGTTATGTTCCTCTATGAAACACCTGCGGAGTAAATGTTTTTCGCATTTGCTCTGTAGAGTTTCTTCTCTCGTTATAGCTCAAAGAAGCTACTTTTTCTGTTACGTAGTCGTTTTAGTCTATCCATTTGTTCAACAGTTTACACCGGAAGAGATGCTTAATTCAAGTTGCTTTTTCTATCTTGAAAAGGAATATTCAGTGTTTTAAACCTTCAATTACAAAGTTTTATGCTATTTTTTGAAGGTATTCTATAACGAACAACTACAGCATAAATTTCAAAACATACTTGCCCGGGGTCGCTACTGCGCTCCTTGACACCATTTTCTCATGCTAAAGTTAATGATACTTTGAACAGTAATTTGATGCTTTCATGAAATTTGAAGGTGTAAATTGCATTAGATATACAAGTCCTCCTTGCCTCGCTCTTCTAATACACAATATATATTTAATTTAAAAGCAGCTCTAACAATTACTGATGCCGCATTCTTGCATGCCATGAAAAATTGTGTATGAGAATCATGAATGGCAAAATTAATCGAACTTTCAACTGGTTGACAATTTATTTTTCCAGGCCGTCACTTAACTGATAATCAATTAACATTAAACAAAAAAAAAGAATCCTTTCAGATCCCTTATACTTAAACCAACCTCCTGTCGTTCTTTCACGCAGATGCATCTTTTTTTTTATTGGAAATAAAAAGGTGGTATTTGTTAACGATCTTGTGGGCCCGAGTGAGCCCGGTTTTGAGAATTTTATAGACACAGTAGATAAAAATAACTAGCCATCCCTTTATCCTGACGCATATTGTGTATGTACAACGGGCATTTTTTCCGTTTTTCTTCGGCGTGTCCCTTCTGACATCTACCAACAACACACGCACGCAATGTACGCAGGGAGTACAGAAAAAGCACAATAAGTGCCCGATGCTCGACAACGACTGGTTCGCTCAGAAGAAGGAGCTAACCACATTCGTGGAGAATGTACTTCAGGAAATCAAAAGCACCGCACCCATCAAGGATATCATGGCAGTCGACGATAAGAGCTTTTCGGTGACTATTACCATCAGCATACAATCACACACACGCGCGCGTGCCCATTCATTCTATCATTTTTTTTTCGTCTGCGTATTTTATCACTTTTTGACACTTATTTCTGTCGATTTTTTATGCATATCTGTATTGTTATACACGAATCCCGTATATATGACTGAGTTATAATGCTAGAATAATAATTTAAGTTAACTTGTAATTAGAAGCTATCGATTTATATAAGACACTTTTAGTCAGACAATTTGCATTTGCTTTTATATTGAAGCTCTGTCTCTAGTATTGGAGGAATTGATTAGATATTTTTAGCAATTAGCATATTTGAGGTGAGTAAATGGTCGTTTTAAAGGTTTTGCGATGATTCACGGTTGAAGTATCTTAGAAATGTACTTTCGGGTAAGTTGTATTATTAAATTATACACGAACTATCATCTTGTAAAGTATATTTCGTTGAATTTATATCATTAATGTCAACATTTCCTTCAAGTTAGATTTCTGGTAAAATTTCTATTTTTTCAAGTAGATATTTGTAATCTGAATCATAAATTACTTAATGACTTGAAATTTAAAACAATCATTTTTTCGACGAATACAAGTAAATGTTTCAAAGATCTTGAATTGAAAGAAACCCTAAGAATTTCACCAGAAAGCCATCTCGATTAATTCAGTAACTAATTTATTGATAAATAAATAATTGTGAATAATTCATGTTGACTAATTGCAAGGATTACTAAGAACGTTTTTAGACAAATATTTTATTATTATTGTTATTTTGTATACTAAAAATTTTATTCTCTTCGGTATTCGACTCGATAATGTTGTCACTTATTATTCAAATCCTCTATTTGTATAATTTGATCGCATCGCAATCATCACGCCTGATTGTTCTAAGAAATGAACAATAGTTAAATTTTCTTTTGATTGGTCATTTTTCTATACATTCTTTTTATTGATTACGAATATGAAAAGACCATAAGGGAATATATATATAAACTGAATATCTTGGAGAGAATTAATTATAATTTTTTTACCTAACAATCAGGCGTGACGGATAGAAAAAATGCGAAACTAAATATAGTTTAAGCATACTTATGACTACCACTTTTGTATAACGTAGTTGATGAAAATCAACATTTGGGTGTACAGTAGATTATCTCTCTAACGTAGCAGCAGATAATAGATGAGATTTCAACTTTTGCTTCGAGTAATATTATTTACTATGATGCATAGCCTAAATGTGGTCGGATTCAGATCGTAGTGAAACTAAAACTTGTACCTTACCATTTCTGAAATACATTTGTAAGAAAATTTGTATCAATTTCCGTCTCTCTGCTCCGTTTTTTTTATAATCGATTGAAATTGCAATACGCAAATAATATTATACCTATCCGACCGAACTAAATACAAGAAAAAAAATCAGATGAAGACGAACTGCATAAAGTGAACAGAGCCGCAAAAGTGGTGGTCCCGATTGAGTCGCTATAATTAATTTATAAAGGGGTTACTTAATCCCGGATTGCAGGAGCATGGCAGTGTGATGCTTGGCGAGATTTCACCCCATCACGAGTACTTCGATAGCAAGTCATCGACCGAGACGCCACCGAGTTACAATCAGCTCAATTATCAGGATAATATGGAGCGATTTTTCAACAGCAACATCGTTGGCAATGCCAATAATGGGCCTTACACCAGCGACGAGGAGAACTTACACTCGTGCGCCAATAGCAGTGACGGTCCTGGCAAGAATAACATTTCCAGGCCTGGTAATATATTTAAGTTTTTAATTTTTTTTTTTCAGCCATGTTAATAAAAACAAAAAGTTATACATCTTTCAACACTATTCAAAATTGAAATGAAACAATATTTTTTGATTGCGAAGAGCTGAAATGCACCTCGTCGACGAATGGCAGTGGCAATAGCGGCAGCGCCGAGAATCTGAGCAGTGAGTCGAACAACCAGCCGAGTTTCAGTAGCAACGGTGAGACCAGCAATACAACCAACAACAGTCGACGACAATTGAAACCTCCAATTCTCACCGAGTCGCTGCTCAATCGACACAACGAAGATATGGAAAAGCTCATGGTACAGATGCATCGCGAGCAAATGAAGGAGGACAAACGTGCCAAATCGTCGCTCAAGGATCAGAAAGGCAAAAATATCGAGCAACCCTCGACGAGTCGTGATAATCCTAATAAGAGTGTTAACAGGCTCAAGAGAAACGCTAGTCTAAGCTGGAAGGGTGATAATAATTTTAAGGTATGTTTCGTTTTTTCATCGAATTCAACGTTCATTGTAATATATTGTCGATGTCTTTCAAAACAAAAACAAAATTCTCATTTTACTTTAGATGTCGAAATACGACGATACGGTCAAAGGAACCTCGAATGTCAAACCTGTAACTACGATGCCAAATTTGAAATTTACCACTGGTGGAATAGACAATTCAGTCGCCACTGGCATTGCCAAAGTCAATCCGAATATCAACGTATGGCCTCCAACTTCCTCTACGATGCCTTCTACTAGTATTACACAACAATTTTTTCCAACTCAAAAGTAATTATATTCTTCAAATTATTCCAAATATGGATAGCATACTGAATAATGGGAATGAAGTAGTAAAATTATTAAAGAAATGGCTTTTTTTTAATTTCTAAATTAAATAAATTTTTTTTTAAATATGTTAATTTCATGTTATTTTTTAGTACCGACGAGTTCAGACTTATTTTTTCCGCTTATTTAATATGTATTTTTGTCCGTTATAAATACAATTTCAAATGTAGGCATTATTTAGGTAATCGTACTCGTCAACTCACGACGAAAAAAAACGTATCACGTAATAAAAAAAAAAGCGCGACTTTCCAGCAGGTTATTCAATTTCTAATTAATATTGCGCCGCAGTTGGCGCAAGAAAGGGGGGTGTACTGCATAACGAAGCCATCGAGCGCGAAAAATAGAATAACGAGAAGCATGGCGAGCGAAGTCGAGGCGGGATGTTACGCGAATGCACGTTGCAACGCTTGTGCGACGCTAATTATTAATCGTCCTCGTTATATGTTTGCAGCGCGTGTTCTCAAGCGATGAGCCGATATTCAAGCTTTCCGCAAATGTATCCCGTCTACTACGTTCCAATATCGCAACCGAGGGACAATATACCTTTCACTGCCATATCTCAGGATCATCCGGGACAAGCCAATATTTTTCATCAAGCTTCGCCTTACTGTAAGTTTTTCTTGTTGTCACTGTTTGTAAATAATTAGAACGAAAAAAAATCGTCAGAAACTAATGTTCAAACTCGTAGGTTTCGTACCGATGCCATATGTGCCACCAACAATGCCATCGTTAGTTTATCCACAAATGCTCGGAACACCAGCTCCACCGACGATGATGTACAGATCGTATATCGTGCCGGAGACGGCTGCAACGACGATGCCGATGAGCGCAATGCCACAACCAGCGCCGTCCTATACAACGGCGAATCCACCACCAACAGCTACCACAGCCACAGTCGCGAGTTCTTTCGATCTCAAGAGGCCTTACAGCCGAGCCACGAGCGTCAAAGCTGAACCAGCTTGTAGTACATTCGCCATGTCGGAATCGTCGAAGAAGGTTTGTTCGATTATTGAAGATCTCTCGAAATTTTGCCGACACGATTCAATCATTTGTGTGCTTTTTTTTTTTGCCGATTAGATTTTCTCACCGTCCAACATCGTGTCGTCGTGCGTTAGCAACGAGGGCGGATGTTTCTTTAGCAGCTGCTTAAACAAGAGCTGCGACAGTAGCAGCAATACCGATCAACGCAACACTACCTCGTCTTTCGATGTAATTCTCGTTTATTCTAATAGAATCTTCGACGACCAATACTTTTCATACATAATAAACATTCTTTTTTTTATTATTTATTTGTACAGTCGTCGAAACATCAGCCAGCGTACCAGAAGAGCGAACAAACGCGCCGAGTATTCGGGATAGTACGCAAGGAGCCACCATGGATCGAAGGTGTCAAGCTCACCCCCGAAATGATCTATCAGTATGAAGTAAGCCCGAAAGAATTGGAAGACGTGCTGAGGACCGACATGGAATTTCTGAAACAATCGAAACAGCCGACCCTCGTGAACGATCAACTGAACCAGTTGTTTGTTGACCTTGATATCGAGGGTTTTGGTCCGAAATTGATACTGGAGGAAGCTGGCGCCAATAGCGCTAGTGACAGCAGCAGCGACGCGTCTCAAAGGTAGAAAGCCAATTTACGATTCGAGTCCATTGATGTTTCTTTGCAGATGGTCGCTAGAACATAGAAAATATGTGTAATTTTTATGTTGCGGCTCATCTGCAATGTTCTTGATTTTTTTTTTTTCGTGTGCGTCATTCTCGTGCTATTATACAGCTATATAAACTTTGCTTTGATACTCCAGTATTTCAAGATTATGTGGAAATCCTTGTATTTTTGTTTTTCAATTGCTTCTTGCCATACGTAATGCATTTTAACCCTTTGATTGAAACGATGGGATCTCTTGGTTTTTTTTTCTCCTTAGCTCAACTGTAGCCAAATAGCTGGATAATAGATAAATTATTAGTGGCGCAATTTAAGTGTTTATTATTCAAAATTTTAATCCAAGCTAAAGTAAATCTATATAAACAACTTACGCCAACTTCAAATTAAGTGTGATTGATATTAAAACTGTAACAATTAAAAGCACTTTTGAAACAAGAATTTCAATATCAAAGGGTTTTTATGAGCGATAAGAATGATTGCATCTTCTTTTTTTTTTAAATACGGGATATATATGTATTTACTGAGCAAAAAATAAACTGAATGAAAATTTTTGTTAGATTAAAAATGAACAGGACTTTCACATGATCTTGATAATCGGTGAGTTTTTCAAAAAATCAAAAAAGTATTCAAGAAAAGTTCACGTTTGTATGATCTCTAAAGGAATATTCGTTTTCATTTGATTTTTTCAGTCCAAGCCGTATGGGCGCTTGGTGACCGACAGATCATCAGCAACCGCAGCAAATAACAATAGTATCAGAGCAAACATTATAATTCGTCAAGTATGATAGTACTCAACTGGCTTAATTATACATTTCACTATGAAAAACTGACAGCACATCTTAAAAATTCACCGAGGAAAAAGACAAAAAATCAACGGTCGGATGGTGTTTAAAAAATGAATATTTACGTTCGAGTGAGCTTGGGCCAGTAGTAGTACAGTGCAATTCAGCATTCTTGAAGGATATCGAAATCATTGGAACGGTCAATTCTATCAAGATTTATAACCGAACGAATAAGAACAAAACATATGCGTTATATAAAAAGAAATACTTTTCAAGAGATGTACAGAGACAGAAAGCGCAACTACACAGGATATACAATCTATCAAAGTAAACTTCACATTTGCCTTTTCACAAGATGAAGACCAATGTCTCGCGAGTAGACTAATTATTGAATTCCATGACGTTGTCGGGATTATTTATAAGCTTCCTTGATAACGGAAATTTGACGAATAGTCCTCGTGATTATATTCCTTTATTTAGTTTTCTAATGATTGTAAAGAATTATTGTGTCTACTTTCCTTTTTTCGATTTACTGCGAAAAAAAGACATAATGCAAAGACAGTAGGACGACTGTAGTGCAGTGAGCAGTTTTCAGTCAATTCCTTTCAAGTGTTGTTGATTTCGTGTTTTTTTTAAGTTTAGCATACCGAACGATGCGTTAGTATATCTTAATGTTCAGCCATAAACACCATGTAAGTATGAATGATAGCGAATAATTTGTAAAATTTTTTTTGTGATTATTATTATTATTGTTATTATTATTTGTCAATATTACAGCTTCGATCTTGCAGGAAAGATCTTTTTTTAAAGCGAGTTATTGTACGTTTTTTTTTTTTTAAAAAAAAAAAGAAAAGTATTATTTATCATAATGCAGATACTCAAAACAATAATAAGTTGCAAAAATGTGAATAAATAATCACAGAATCATTTTTTAATACATTGTGCTACCTACGTTATATTCACTAATTGAAGTGGATTCAAGGGCTACCTGAACGCGAATGTGATTATCACTTGTTTTTCCTTTGCGTGAGTGATACCGCAATTTATTTTCATTAAGAGCTATTATTTTAAGAAATATATACTATACAATTTTTTTTTAAGTCGATTACAATGATTTTTTTTAAGCGTGATCACGAAAAGAGCGCGTGTGTTGCTGTATATGATCGTCAATTGCTGAGAATATATGGCAAGATATCGAGTCATTACTGTATACCGTAAAATGCAAATGCGTTTTTTTCGACGTGCTTTTTCTATAATACTGTAAGGCATCGTACAAAAATTTTCTCAGTAAGTTTTATTTATAAGCTCATTTCATGCATAATAATACGCAAAAAGTGCAGTTTATTTCACCCTTGTTTGTTTGTCTTGTTTAGCCTTTCAATTTCCTAACAAATGTGGTTCTCACCACTGAAAGCATTTAATCCGCAGTAAAAAAAGTGTACGACAAATCAACGGTACAATTTTTCAACAAATTATTAATTTCAAAGTAGATATATTTTTAGTTTGTTCACAGGAAAATTATTATATTCATAACTTATATACTTTGTCACTATAATTCTAAATTATTTTCAATCATGAATAGAAGTAATCAATTATGATTGTGTCAATTAGGATTTTCTACACAAACATTATTTGGATTTGTCTAAATGATAATGCAAAGCTTGACTACGTCACTACGGTAGTCTATATTTTTCTGCCGATTTCTATGTGATTAGTAAAGAAAAAGTAGAGTAAATGGAGAAAAAAACTTTATTCATCTGCCTTTGTTGAATACTTATAATAGATACTTTTACTTCAGGTTGAAAAATGATAATTATTAACAGTTAACATTATATTTAAGAGGTATAGTCTAATTTGTGAATTAATTATAAAGATTTTTGGATAACAAAGGCCCATGGATTCAGTTGTTTATTGATTAAATATATATGTCATAAAATTATGTTCTAACAAAATGTACAACTACGATTAAAGTAAAAATAAGTTCTTAAAGTGTGTAATACTTACATTTCTCGTATGAAAAAGTCAGCCCTAAACTAATCAGTCACAATTCATAATAATTGAAATAAACTTCGACGCTTTTTGAAAAAAAAATTATGCCACACAAGAATAGAGCACGTAATCCTTAGGACTATGGCGATTTATACAATTTTCAAGTATTGATGTAAACGATTTTTGTGCAACGTTTTTTTTCACGCATTTATAACGGAAAGTGTTTATAATGATTTTTATGATTATGTACACGTTTTGAAAAACAACGATACCCGAGGATACACTTTATTTGTATACATTCGTAAATTTTGATAAAGGTTATCAATTATTCTCTAATTTCTGCCACAAGTTTGCACGGACCATAGATTTTTTTAACTGAAAAGATTCTGCGTTGAAATATACGTAATCAGCTCCCGTGATTCCGTCCCGTACTTACGTGTGCATTTTAAAAATATTTAAACATTAATAGCACAAAAATGTGTATCTAGGGGTTGAATTGTTTAATTAAAGCGTTCCTTTACAAGTACGCTTTAGATGGTATTTTTGTACTATCACTTTGTATGTTTTCGATACATGTTGTCTGTAAACTATATAATTTACATTAAGTTTTTAGGTGTACTTTATATCAATAAGTATGAAATATATCTAAGATTTAAAATAATATTCTCTTCGTAAAAAAAAATTATTTTTAATGTTTTCTTACCAATGAAATAATGTCTTTCATCGAGACCGAATATGTTTACCAAGCCATGACTTACTGATGACTTTTTAAATAAAGTTATTACAATAAAGCGGGGTTTAATTTTCTGTCACTCAGAAATGATATTTATTTATAGAACTTACATATTACTATATTAATAAAAAAATATCAAAAATCGAGACTACTTTTATTGTAAACCCTTACCAATTGCACCCTCTTGATTCATCATATTCAAATTGTACATGATTGAAATTCTCTACATGGACAAATTGACCGCGGAGAAAATGGTCGTGTACAAAGACTGCCCACGTTTAAATTTAAAATATGTATCGTAAAAATTATAATTTGAGATCAATGTTACTACTGGGAATATTCTCACTGTAGTTTTTTTGGAAAAACTGCAAAACTTTCCACGAAAATCAATATTCGTCAACAGCTTGAAATATTTCTTACGACTTATTTTTGAAATTTAGATGTATGTAAAAATGTTCATCTTAATGCAGAAAAGCAATTTTAATCGTATAGAATAATTTCAAGGTCAATATTTCCATGGAAAGTTTTGCAATTTTTCAAAATGCTAGTGAAGAATATTTTCAGTAATAACATTGTTTTCGAATTATAGTTTTTTCGATTTACGTTTTTAAATTGGCTATGTAGAGAATTTTAATCGTGTACAGTTTGAATATGATGAATCAAGACGGTGTTTTACCAATTCATTTTGCTTCTCGGTATATTAATATCGTTTATGAAGCTGCTGGCAAAAATTACGTGTGAAAATTTTAAAAACCACTTTTTGAAAAATATTTTTCAAAAACTTCATTGTTCTCAGTTTGTGGAAAGATTAGTTTTCCTGATACTTTATAACGGTCGATGTTGATGTCACACATAAACTATACTCACCTACACCTTTTTGGCGAAATGGAATCCTCAACTGTATGTCAAAAAGTAAATTCAAAATCGTAGGTAAATAAAAAGAAATAAAAGTTTTCATGATTCATAGACACTATAAACATTTATTTACGTCATTCGAATACAATTGAACACCAAGGGGTCGCTAAAATTATTGTTGCTGCTTGCGTTTTCCATCGATACAACCGCTTTTTGTTTTTTGCTAAACGCTACTATTTTCGAGGTCGCACAACAGCTTTCATACTCCATACCCCACAAGACATTCGCGTGTGTTCGCGCAACGAAAAAAAAAAGTAAGGGATACTAGTCTCTGTACGATGGCGAAATTCCGGTCATAAATACTTTGTTTAAAATAAATAATAATAATAATATATATGATTAATGGCAAGCTACTGTGCGCAAAAAACTATATATAAAATCTGAAAATGAGATTCGCATCGTAACAATCTGCTGCGTGACGTATGTTTCTCGATTATTTCCAACTATGTTTTTGCCGTCGAGTAATCTGATTTTCACCCTTCATATTTCATACAATTTACGAATTTCATACTTCTATCCTACACGCGTCGGAAAAACAAGCGTCACGTCGCACCATATAAATTAAAAAAAAAGAAAAGCTCTCTTGTCTACTATTTTCCCGTATAAAATATATTAGATACAGACAGTGATCTCAACGTTATAACAGACTACGAGAAGAGAAAATTTTTAGCTATAAATAAATGAACTTATAGTAACAATCATACACATGCGTTAACAATCGATAATAATCATAAAAATCTGTCTACAACGACTTATAAAAATTTGATTTACAAAAAAAAAAAATTGATAATTAATTCTCCATTATTCTTTTTGCTTTTTCGCAGAAACGATAAATATAAGCGTCATACAAGCGAAAATACGTTATTACGTCCACACGCCGCTCTACACATTTCTCTCTCATTCATTTCGCTCTTTCTCTGTACATTATCATACACGATAAATATATTATCACCGCCAGACCCCACTCGCGTGAATATGAGGAAGATCCGACAGAAACGAGAAGGGAAGAAGACTAAAAAACCCCATTGTACAAAAGACACGTGTGAATGGACATTATAGTTTTGGCTCGTGTGTATATCGGTTTGCACAACACGACAAACAAATGCAGAAAAAGTCAAGGTGCAGGTCTTTTTGATCGAGACGTGTTTTGATTAATGTCACAATACGTTTTTCTCGTCGCTCTTTTAGGCACATTGGGGCATCGTACGGGGTAATAAAAATCACGAATCGGTAAATTAAAAAAAAAAAAAAAATCAAAAAGTAAAATATCCGAGGAAAAAACGAGGGGTTGAAAGGTTCAATTCGAAAAGTCGCAAGCGTATACGCGTTAAATCGATATTATTATATATATATATGTATAATTTAGAACATTCGTCGATCTATCGTCGAAATTGAACACAGTGGATGTTAAACCTGAACGTTGTACACTTAGTTTTCTCTGGTTATTTTTTTTTTCTATCTGTGTGTGTGTCCGAGAAAAAACGGGATATAGATATATTCACGTTTAATGTATGTATACATCTCTCTGCAACTACTCTCGTTCAAAGGGATAATGATTAGAGCGCTATCGTTAAATATTAATTATTACTATTATCAATCATAATTATTGTTACCGTTATTACTCTAATTTAATCGTCGCGGCGGCGACGGCGACGCCTCGATTTGATTAGAACTCCTCTTTATCGCTTTAGAATGGGCGACAAAATTGTTTTTTTTGTTTGTTTGTTTGTTTGTATAATAAAATAATTCTGCGTACACACTTGTCATGCACATTCAGTCTTGTCCACTAAATAGAATAAACGCGCGAACAATCGTTGTTGGCGCGATTATACAATTTGCGTAATTATTTTTTTTTTTTTGCTTCAATTTTTCATTTTTTTTTAAAGACCGCGTGAGTTCAGTGACGATAGAAGTGTAAGTAGTAACAACAACGGCGAGCGCACAGGTTCATGAGAAGGTTTCCACACCTAGGAACTGGATAGAGCGAGTTTATCAGCTCCCCCGAGTCAATGATTTATCATTACTATTTTTTTTTTAATATTGTAGAGGAGCATAGTCGCGTGATACGTGTCATGGCAGTATTCACAATGGCAGCTTAGGAGACGACCAAGTCGAAGAGAGAATTTCTTTTTTTGTATGTGTGTTTTTGACGCGATTCACTTGGTGAATCGTCGCGCGTTTAAACTCGCCGTCGCTTACTTCGGATTGTCCTTTCGAGACGATTCGTCCTTTGACGAGCGACGGTCCAGAGTCTCCTCGAACAGACACAGCGCTCTGTGTACGAACTCGTACTGCTCTGCCGTTTGGACCATCCCTCCTCTGTCATACCTGACAAAATTACACGAAATAATTAATATTATTATTTTTTTCTCTTACATTTGAGTTACCAAAAAAAAAACTGACTTACCTCATTTGGCACAGAATTCCTAAAATGTCAACGCTACCTTCGCGAACAAGTTGCGCCATACCATTGGCAAGGGCAATGAAACAGCCAGTCCTACCGATACCCGCGCTACAGTGCACAATTATCGGCCCCGGCAATGTGTTGATTTCCGCTGCTAGACCCACCAACGCATCCGCCGCCTGCGGCACTGCGTGATCCGGCCACGAGTCGTACCTGCAATTTTTCGATTGATGGAGAGAAGAAAAAAAAAACAAAACGCAATTATAAAGCGCACGTTCGAGCAATTTGAATAAACGTTTCCTCTTTCAAATCGACGCGAATGAACGACATCCTTGAGAATCATATATACTTCCGGATGCATTAACACCTTCGCGCCGCCGTCGCCGCCGCGTTCGTGACACATACGCCCGCGCGCGTGTGTGTCATAATTTTCAACCTCCCATGTGTGGTCCGACACGTGCGCAGGTGATATGTGTCACTATTTCTCTTTATTTTTATTTTTTATTTTATTTTATTTTTTTTTTTCATTTCAGCCGAATCACAAATGATTAATCGTTCATTTTTTACTAACCAGTAATGCTGAATAATCCGCCTCTCGTTCTGGAATCTAATCTCGAGATCGCGAACGGTATAACCACCCCTCGTGTCCATGGTATTGACGATGACTGTGAAAGGGCCGATCTGTAATCGCGAGTTCAACTCGAGCGGGAAATAAGCCTCGCATTTGGTCTTGGCCTCCTCGTGAAGCCGCGTTATCATCACGATCACCGGCGCTCTTTCGGCCCACGCCATGCTCCAAAAGTCTTGAATTGTGTGCGTCAGAGGTCCCTGCGTTGCTATGTAACGACCGTCGTCTTCATAGCCCTGGAAGAAAAAACAAATCATTCGATTAGCGACTCTCAAAGTGTAAAAAAATAAAACTCGACGCACTAATGATTTTTTGTCTTACCCTAATGTAATTGGCATTGATGTAACTCGTGAGCGGATCATCGCTACCGGGCAACACGACCCTGGACCGCGGATTCGGTAGAATGGTCTTGTAGCGATTCTTCACGCCGGATCCGCAGACGTCGGTTTTCTCGGGGAAATTCTGCGGCACCTCCCAGAACTCCTTGTGCAGAGTGACCGGATTGTCCACCACCCTTCTCAATTGCGACCTGCTCAGTACGTTCCTAGCGCTGAGCAAAAATTCCTCGGCGCACTCGCGCGTCGGTGTGACCGGATGTTGCGTTACTTCGCTCGACGTTGCCAATTCGATGGTCAAACTGGCGCTCGAGCCACGACGCTCCAGTAGACTCTTCTTGTGCGGTGGTGTGCGTTGCGGTGTGGCGAGTGCCCAGACGTGCTGCGAGTACATCGACTGAGTACGACCGATACCATCTCGGCGACCCGGCGAACGTTTCTCGAGGATGCTCGTCGCTGTTGGCATCGCCACGCACGACGTCGACGCGTGCGGTCTCGGCGACGCTACCCATCGCGTTTCCGTTTGCAATTTCGTCGATGACGACGACGACGACGACGACGATTGACAACTCGCTTCCGCGTGATGGATCTTTATTCGCGTCTCCGTGTGACTCTTCGTCGACGTGGCTGTGCTCGTCGTCGTTTCCGATTGCGCTCGCGATGGGTGAGCTTCCTCTTGAGCTTTACGCTGTGTCTCGGACCGTATCTTTACTTTTTCAAACTGAAATTCGAAAAGAAGGACGTTAATGAAAAAAATTAAAAATTTATTCAGGTATTGTGTTATACCGTGACAGTTGTAATGCTATCAGAGCCGGCAGCTTCACTGGCTGCTACGGAAATTGCCGGGGCAGTCTCGGCCACCCACTTGGCCTCTGTCAGAGACTTTGCTTTGGAGCTTTTGTTGACATCGTCAGATGGTGGACAGACCGAGCCTTCCTCCACCAAGCCACGCCTGTCGCCCTCTTCCGCGTCCTTCTCACGCGACATTTGCTGTCGCAGCCATAACAGAATCTACAATTTTGAAGAAACATCGTTACTTTTCCAAACTCTCTCGTTATTCAACGGATTATTGATTTACAGAACTCAAAAATTGAGTGGATTTCTTTTTTTTTTCATTCTTTGCTGTGTGCAGTTTATAGATACGTAATGCTCAATAAGTGAAGAAATAACTTGAAGCACCTACTGTAAGTGTTCTATTGTTGTGATTATATAAATAAATTTTTTTTAAATCTCTAACTTTTGACATTACTCAATTTCTCTAAGTATACGTATTAAAAATAGCTTCTTTTCTGGTTACATCATGATACTTTGTTTGAGAGAGTACTAAAAGATGAATGAATCACTGAAGCCAAATAAACCTACTGTTACTATTTGCAATACCATTCAGTTTTTTAGTAGAATACACAATTGACATAAGCTCTTTCAATGCATCTATCAGTTAATGAAGATTATTGTATCTGATCAAGATCTTTGAGTCTTGTAGGTAAAAGCTAAACGCACAAGTGCCAAGCTTGATATTCGACAGATCAAAAGTCAATTGCATCAAAAGCACTCGCAGAGTATATTTATCAAGCTCGAAGAGTGCGAAGTAAGCGTAAAGCAGAAGTTAGCTTGGCGGATAAACTGCTGAGTAAGTGTAATTTTACCAGAAAAGCAAAGAGAATGGCAGCGGCAATGGCAAATAGAGCTACGAGTACAGGCAGCTGCTGTCCATTGATGCTTGCCACAGGATTGCTGACATCCGAGTCGAGCTGCTGCTGTTGCTGTTGCAGCCGAGGACTTGTATAGGCAGTGTGGTATTGAGCCGGTCGCTGCAGAGCACGCAAATCCATTCCAGCATCGTCCAGTCCCGTTGTGGACCGCCGAAGTCTGTTGTTGTTGTTGTTGTTAGAGAGCAAGAGAGAGAGAGAGAAGAGTGTTTTTTGTGAGACAAATGCAACAAAAACAAAAAACAAAACACAACGTCGCTCACGTTAGATTATTATCCTTTCAAGCATCAACGCACACACACACGCACACGCACACACACATCAACGATACACTCAATGAGCGAGCGAGATTTTTCATTTCTATACGTACTTGTGCACTTGACTCGAACTCGCTGACATTCCCTCAGGTAGTGCAGCGAGTGCTTAGTAATCTTGGCGAACTTCTTGGTACATCCTGCAAACTGACGTTTATATTATCCTTCGGTTAACCGTCGCCGTTTTTTATTTTTCTTTTTTTTTGTCTGCTTCTACACTACGTAGTGGCGTGTGTATAACATGAAAGAACACGAGAAAGGAAGAGACGAGCGAGAGCCGTGTGCACAACGCATATACACGCAGGCAAATACTGAATGTGTTTTTGTGTGACTGTGCGCAGCAAGATAGTCGGTCGCGCGGAAGAGAGAGAGAGAGAGAGCTTCCGGCGTACCGACAGGTGGCGACACTGTCACTCGCGACTCCGTCGTCCATTCGCGAGTTTAGCGCGCGCGCGTCGCTGCCTTGCTGCTGCTACTCAACGAGGGAGGACGTTACACTTTGTTTTTGTTAATGGAACGCCGCCGGCCTGCTACTGCTGCAGGAGAATGAACGATCAGCTGTGGCACATGCCAAAGCTTTCTCCATTCAGGACGCGAGGATATGAATGATTTTAACCCGCTGAATTAAAGTGCGGAGATATTGAGCTAAGTAACTGCGACGAGTGAGTTCGTGATGTTTTGAACGTTTGTTTTGACAACTTTTGGTTCGCTGAACTGTTTGTTTATCGAAGTGTCATGGTGGATTGGTGGGATAAATTTAAAGAAGCCGTGCCAGAGCAGATGCAATGCAAGAAACCTGGATGCAGCTTTGCACCCGAGGGACACAAGAAACACGCAGTTATGGAGTAAGTTTATCGAATTATTAACAAATTATCAAAGTTGTTTATTTATGGAAAAATAAAAAAAAACTGTATTTCGATCGTTCACTCGTGCGTAAATATAATTACAGCTGACAAAATACGCTTTTATATTGAAATTCCAGAGAAAGTATGTAATTTCAAGTCACGAATTGATTCCGTTAAAAATTATATACGACATCACCTGCAAAGCTGCCACAATTGAAACTAAAAAAAAAAATTCTCACGTTACGCATTGTTCCCAGGCGCAACTACTCGCTCGCTGAGACGCGTCTGATTATCCAGTACCTGGTACACTACGAGGCGATCAAGTTCGGGAAAGGCAACAAAGTCTGGGAAAAGATGAACTCGCGTGGAGTAAGTGAAAAATAAATTCAACAGTTTTTTTTTTCAATTCAATTCGAAAACTCGTACTCACAATTTAAATCTTTTTTTTTTTATCATTGCAGTATCTAACACATCGTACACCGGAATCGCTCAACAATCACTTTAAAAAAGTGATTTTGCCAAACGTACCCGATTACCGGCTACCCGATGATTTGGAAAGACAGTTCTTGGAATTGCGCACGAGGCGTGATGAATAATTTCGTTTTTCCAGCAGACTGCAGCTAAGTGAATGAGAGAGAGAGAGACGCAACTGAAATTTCCGGCCGGAAGTATAATGTGGCGGTGGTGGCGGGCATGAAGTCATCGATAATTGGCTACCGCTCGCTTCGCCAGTTTCTATTTTCGGATGTTATCTAGCGGTGTGTGGAGATCGTTTTCACACGAGGTTCATCTCTCTCTCTCTCTCTCAATCTCTATTTTTATTGGTGAGCTTTTTTCGGATTATGGTGTACCGACTTCTTTTTTTAGAGAAATTGTTATGAACGACACTGTGTATTGTAGTTTCAGATATGAAAGATTTTGAATTGATTAATTCTAATTTCATATGTTGAGCTTATGTTAGAGAGAATTATCGAAAATTTTAAAGTACCTAATTTTATTTTTTTTTTCAGTTTGTACAGTAGCTTTTGTAACTACATCTTCTTTTGATAAATATTTTCATGAAAAATTATCTTCGTTGTAAACACGAACAAACGAATATTTGAAATACATTTTTTGTAATAAAACTTTTCAAGGCGTAAAATTGTAATTCTTTTAAAAGCGCTTAAAAAAATTTTTAACTCACCTGAATAACGTTGACTGCGAATGGCCAAGAAAGAAATCGTTCATCCGGCAACGACTCGCTTTTGCTCGAGGCAGGGCGAAAAAAAGGGGGAAGGAGAGAAGAGACAGCTACATCCTCCCTTTGATTCGAGCTTTTATATATACGTTGGCGGGTAAACAATGAGCAGAGAGCGTGTCCCTAAAGATAGAAATAACAAAAAAAGAAGGATGAAAACGAGCGTTAAAAAATAACCTTTCGAGGCCTTTAACGCTTCGTATACACGTGAAATTGAATCTCGTTGTCGATACTTGCATCACGAAGTTACACCGCCCACGCGAGAGTGCCGCGCTACTCGCTCGGAAAACCAATATCATAAGCGTCAACCAAAACTTTCTCTCGCTCTTTTTTTTATGGGTTTTTGATAACAGTATTATAACCAACCTTTCGTGTATGTGTGTGTGTGTGGGAGTGTTCGGATGGATTTTTCTTTTTATCTAGCGGAATTGGATTTTTGGTGATTTATAACGCGGAAGTTATACGAGCTAATTGATATTGTTTTTCTTTTTATATTTTTGTTTTTTTGTTTTGCACGTGTTGCGATGTAATTTGGTCGAACGTGATTTGAAATCAATTATTTTTTAAGTTTCATCAAAGATTTCTAAAAGATATTTTTTCGTTAGATAAATATGCAATTTTATTCAACACAACTTTTGTGCTTCTATCATAAAGAATAAAAATGATCCTTACGAAAAAAAAAAATAAAAATTCACTTCTATCTCGATTAAATCTTGATTCGCATAAAAAAGAATGAATGAAACATTAGACTCACCCAACGTAAACGATGAAATTCAAAGAGTCAATCTAACGTCGTCGTCGTCAGTGTCGGGTGTGCTTAAAAGGCAGCGGAAGCGGAAGTTAATACGAGCGAAGAAGAAGAAGAAGAAGTGAACGAGCGAGCGGCTCGCAACTGACTGCAGCCTGCAATATCCTCGAGGCTACACTAATAGGTAGGCCAGGCAACGGCAACCCAACGACCAATGCGCATGCACCGAACTCTCTCTCTCTCTCCCGCCGTGTAGTAGTTCCGACCACCACCCTCGCTTGCGAACCTCGAGAGTCGTTGATAAAAACCACCACCCTCGCTCCCATTGATCGGCCTCGCCGCTTCTACCACTGAATGAAGCTCACATCTCTTGCCTGATATTCATTGATGTTTTTGCTCGCTTGCATCTCTATACTTTTTTTTTTTATTCTTCTCAATGGGCTGCACACGCAGTGTGTGTTTATGGTTGATGATGATGATGATTTTTGTGGTTGAAGGTGTGATTTTTTTTTTCAGCTGCTACTTTAAAAGTGGGGAAGGTTTGTATAGTTGTCAAAAATTTTATCTTGTC
Source organism: Galeopsomyia nigrocyanea (assembly GCA_035047105.1). Taxonomy (NCBI): domain Eukaryota; kingdom Metazoa; phylum Arthropoda; class Insecta; order Hymenoptera; family Eulophidae; genus Galeopsomyia; species Galeopsomyia nigrocyanea. Next base: position 30,293 of record JAWWMK010002329.1, read on the forward strand.
AGTGTATCGTTCAGAATAATTTGTAAATGATTTCTCGCGAAGCTTAATATTCGATTAATTGTCGTAAAATACATTCCTTGCCGACCATTATCACCCACCCAAGATACATGCAAAACCTATATATATATACGCGTGGGATATATATATATACCTATGTGTTTGTGTGCCAGTCCGTTCGACGAGCATCGTCCCGCGCTTTTGCACGATCGATATATAAGGTTTGCCCATAGCACACACCCCCATTATATTATATTGTTGCGCTTTTCAAGTCGCTGAATCTCGAATTTATAGCGTCTACTTAAGCAGGAATGGAATAATAATTGAGAAGTTATATATAGAACGAGAGAGGGAGGGAGAAGGAAAAAAAAAATAAAACTCATCTCTCGCGCCTACGACGATGACGAGACGCGATCAATTTATTATTATATTGATATTTGCTTGCGTTTTTATATTATCGGTGCGAGAGTGAGAAAGAGAGAATGAGCGGGGGTGGCGTTTTGTGTTACACAGTGATGGATAATGGACTCGACCAACAATAAATGAAGAATTTTTTTTTTTTTTCGCGGTGTTCTTTTGTTTTTTTTTACGTTTGACGGGATGAAATTTGATGGAAAATAATTTTGCTGTATACTGGGATCAATTTTGTGAGATTGAAAAAAGTTGGAATGAAGAGATGAATTATTAAGAACTTTTAGAATTTGTTAGTAGAACGAATACATTGGGAAATTGAAAAAAAATGCATGCCCTACATAACGGCATACAGTATTTTACGTAAAAATAAAGTCATAGTTAGTTATTTGATAGTATAGAGGTTCCCGGAAATATATTAAATATTCATAATTGGCACATCCTGTATTTTTCACTTGAAACGACATTTCTTGTCCTTAATTATACCGTCGGAAATGTTATATTAACGATTTGAAAAAAAAGAAGAAATTACTGAATGCGAAATCTCGATACTTGACCTAAAAAGCAGACGATGCGCTATTCGGAAAATTTGTGCAAAACTAAAAAAGAAAGCTGCAATTCAACGTTACCCTGAAGCAGAATTAATGTCTCAATTAAACTGGAGCTTCCTTATTTTCGAATCACATTGAATATAATCTCGGATAATAAACATTTTGATTTTTTTTCTAAATTGAAATATCAAAGGACTTTTGCAAAAAGAATTCAACGCTACGAAGAATTTTCTTTACATAAAAAAAATTTGTGCGCTTTACTTTTCAGCTAAAGGGGCTACTTTGTTTAAAAAAATGAGGTTAATATTTTCAATCAATTCATATATATTTCAACCCAAAATGACAAAACTTTGTCTTTGATAAAAAGTTACAAGCAATTAAATATGTAAAAATATAAAATATTACTCTATCTGCACCATCAACATACAGTTAGTTTATCTTTTTTATCATATATTTATTAATATTTGAGACAAATGTTGCTAGCGAATTTCCTAAAAAGTGACGAACAATTCCAACTGGACTTTCGAAAAATTAAAATTTTGAAAATTATTGTAAAATCTTAGTAGAATTGTTTTTTAACGCACATTACGACGAGTTAACATACAATTAGTCTTCATCTTTTTTATCATATTATATTTTATATAATGTTCAAGTTCAATGTTGGTGGTAAGTTTTGTAAAAAGTTACAAGCAATCGAAACTTGATTTTCAAAAACTACAATTCTGAAAATTATTCGAATCTTATCTTGCCATTTTCACAGTAAATTTCGTCTAAGAAAAAGAATTCATTGAGTGCTCTCAATTTTGGCCTAACAAAAGTGACCATTTCTATTAAGGTGCGATTAAAAAATGAATTGTTCCAATCGAATAAACTTAAATCCATTCAACTCAGTAAATAAATTTTGAATAGTTAATAAAATTATTATTTTAGAGTCGAATGACTTTTGATGAAATTTCGTTTAAAGATCATGCTGATAGTTTGACGAACCTCATAAAAAATCTTAAAGTCAAGTATAGATGTTTAGTCTTTTAGAAGTCCCGAAACCGATGAAGAGGTTTGCAAAAACGATTACGACTTTTTCAAATTCACGAAAGGCATAAATTGAAAAAAAAATAATTTTGTTACATTTATTCAATATTGCAAGCCTTCTACAATTCAAATAATCAAATCTTCCCGTAAAAAATAAACCCAAACCCCCCAAATCAACATTCACAACCAAACAACAACAACAACAGCAACTCTCGCACGAGTCTGATCTCTGGGAAATCAAATTAAAACTTAAAGTAAACTCGTCAATCGTCTCACTTATCCTAATCCACCCCCTAAAAAAAAAAAGAAGGAACTTCACACGCTACTTATACTACGGCTGGGGGTTTCAAGCGGCATGAATGAAGGTTTTGGACCCGTCCATTCAGAGCTCGTGTTGTTGGTGTGTGTGTGTATATGCGAGGGGCGCACAAGCGCGTGTTCAGGCCAAGGCTTGTATATGACCTCGTTTTATTTTTTTTTTTTACTCCCCTTCGAAACCTCATCCTCCTCCACCACCTCTTCGTCTGTGATGATAAATCTCTCTTGATTCTATTTCTACGAATGCCACTCTTGGTTTGCCCTAAAAATAGAACGATTATACATCGATATATATTTATATCGAAGATTATCAATTTATCCATCTCCGCGATACATAAATAAATACGCACAGAAACCCCCGAAATTGGCAATCCCAATGAAAGCATCTTCCTTTCCTTCAAGCGTATACAACAACATCGCCAAGATTTTCATTCATTTCCACGTTGAGTATAAGTGAGAGAGGCAGGGTAGATTCTCCTGAATGAAGAGAGTAGCAGCTCCCACTTGCGCGCGGCCTTCGCTTAGTGGTGTATATATAGGTGGGTGGTGCGACCTAGTTTCAGTCTCGTGTTACTGCCCTGACTGCTACTGCGCGAAAATCATTTTCTCGCGAATGCGCGCCTGTGATAGTGTGGGTGGGTTTGGCCTGGATTTTATCAGGACTTCGCGATGCGTTTTATGTGGATTGACGTAATGTACGTATAATGTATACATAATCTATTTTGCTATGAATGAATGTAAATGTAATTTTAGCGATACTCTTGTATTTCATGTATATATTAACGTTCATTCTCATTCGGTCAGGAAGAGCATAATATAAGAATGAAAGTGGGCTTCCTTCCTTCCTTCCTTCCGTATTTCCTGCTAGCGTACGTTACTTCCTTCTTCCAGCAGCTGCCCGTCCCGCGCGCCGCGTCTGCTGCTGCATTGTGTCCGTTTTTGGGATTCACCTTTTACTATACCGATGATTTCGACACGCTCCGCAGGAAGTTTTTTTTTTTTCTCGAGGGGATTAGAGATTTGTCTCCTTTCTGTCATCTATGCAGGAAATCTATTTTGACCTTTTTTTTCAGCCGGATGGATTTTCTCAGTTTGTTTTGTCGATCGGTTTATAGAACTTTGTTTATTTTTGTTTTTCCTTCTTTGCGGGAATGCGTAATTTTATGTGCTTTTTTCCGATATTTATAACGATGTTAGTATTAATATAGACAACCGTTCAATTATCGACGCGATATGCTTTAATATATCGATATAATTCCCAGCCGAGTAAATTATTAGCGTGGCATGAATAAATATATAATTGTGTCGATAATTAAGTCTGTGAGAGGAAAATACATCGATGAACGTGATGCGAGTGACAAAATTACAAATAATTAACAAAATCTATCGTTTTGTGTGTCATAATACACACGCGTAATTTTAATTTCGAGAAACGACTGATTTGTATTCAATTTCCAAAAAAAAAAACGCA
>JAWWMK010002359.1:0-26669 GCA_035047105.1 Galeopsomyia nigrocyanea
GGGACACATGCTTTTTTTGACACAAATGGGCATGTGTCCCGTTTTCCAAAAAAACACGTGTTCTTTTTCAACCGGGTAGTCTATCCCAGATATGTTACGTTTGAGTGGATACCTATGCAAACTATGTATGAATCGTGCGAAAACAATTTTCCTTTGAATCATAGTTATGAGAGTTTCTTTTACGCAAAAGCTACGATAAACTTCAATACTACACATGTAACAGATTGAAGAAATATGAAAAACATGACTCTACCTTTTGCAAACATACACACGGATTCTCCGACAACACAATTCGATTTCCTGCCGTTCTGCAACGATGTAAAAAAAATGAAATTCGAAGGGAAACTGTCGTCTCGCAGCCGCAGAAGCAAAGCAATCGTCGTACCTACAACTCGTGACAATTCTGCAACAACAACTCGAAACAATCCTGCAGAGGTATATAGAAAAAAAAAACAATCCAATTCGTCGTATGTATCCCGTGTAAAAAGCGAAAACACACAGACACACGGAATGAATTAATCGATCAATCAATCGGTGAACTGAAAATTGGGGAAAAAAAGGGCTAGCGAATTCAGCTCTTTGGCAGCGCAACAATTATACGCGACTGTGAGAGTAGAGTGGGGTAGGGGGTAGGGGGGGGGGGAGGTGTACCGCCACAAGATAGAAAAGAGAGAATTCCACCGGGGGACGGAAGTACATCCTTCCCCCGTCGGGACGCAACGACGCACACATACATACATATACGCGTATTCGTGTGTTCTCTCTCTTTCTCTCCCCCTCCCTCCCCATGAGAATAACGTGCGCGTGAGAGGATGTGGTTGTATGTTTCCCTTTCTCTCTCTCTCTCTCTCTTTCGACTTTCGGCTTAATCTATCCTATGCGCGACGCGTGATCGTGTGTCCGCTGTATTACGATGTATAATGTAACGAACGGTTAAAAGGAGCAAACGTTTGTCGAATTAAAATGTATCATCACCTGACAAAACGCACGTGGATTAGTCGTTTGCTCAATTTATATACACGTGGCCGTTTTTATACATCTTGGATGCGCGTAATTTTCCAGCTCTATCTAGGTCGGTGTAGATATACACTCGCGAAATGTGATACGAAAAAAAGCGTTGAAGCGTAATCGAGATGGTACTTGAGAAGATTTTTTTAATGAAATTTTCATTTGGTTTGACTCGCTCGCTCGCTCGCTCGCTACACTTTCCGAAAAACGCAACAAGTGGTCGTGTGCTCTAGATTTTTCCGTGTCTGCTGTGCAGTTGGATTTTGTATATTGACAAAAATTTCATTTTTTTTTTGTTTCTCTCAAAATTTTTCGTAAACGTAGTTTTACTTATTTTCTTTTTTGAAAGGAGCTCCTGTTATTGGAAAAAGTGCAATATTTGCTTGTTTTACATCCAAACGGAAATGTCCAACAATCTGCGCGCGTGCACCGTCGTTTAACTGCGGGAATGAGGTCAAACTCTTTCTCTCTCTCTCTTTTCACGTACGACGCAAAACAATGATGATGAATCTTTTAAATGACGCATCGCGCGTCCTTCGAGTCCTTAATGTATTCTCACCTATCCGAGCGTACAAATTTATTTATAATCCTCGAAAACAACGCAAAAGGGAAATCCCCCAAAAAAAAGGAAAACAAACAAAGAAAGAAAAATCGAAAACAACCGAAAAAAAAAAAGAAGTCAACGACAGCTTGAAAAAAAAAGCAGGGCACCGCAGAAATACGAATCATCGCGTAATTACACGCGTCTCTCGGCAGCACAAAGAGCGAGCTGTGAGTGCTTGAAGCGGTATAGAAAGGGAACGAAACGATGCACGCACGCGGCGCTGCTGGCAGAGCAAAGCACAAAAGAGAGGGAAAGGGAAGAGAGAAAGAGAGAGCACCACACCGCCACCGGAATATATGTAAAAATATGGCCGTGGCAAAGCGAAGTGAGAGAGAGTAGAGATCGGTCAGCTGTGGCGGCGCGAGCATTACAAACGTATAGTCTTAGAGCGCGCGACAGGTTGTTGTTGTTACTTTTATTTTTTCGCGCAGCGCGTGTGTGGATATACCAGGTAAAAATTTCGATGTAAAATCGTTATGAATCACGAATGCAGATTAACAGTGAATAAAGTGCGTGACCGTTAGTGATATTTATACGGAAAAACCGATTAGGACCATCTGACGCGCGTTATTCGTTTTTCCCTAACAGTCGAAATCAATTAAAAAGTCAGTGGGAGGGCGGTTGCGGGAAAGGAAGGAGAAAAAAAAAAGTCAGTTTGTCGCTCGAACCCGCGTGCGAGTTTTTTATTCTCACGGCCAGTCCAAGCGTGTCGTTCGAATATATATATATACACGGCCACTCCCATAGTACACTCGACTTCCACACGTGAACAACCGGCGCAAAGTGCACCAGAGAATAACAAAATAGTGTTCAGTTCAGGGTGAAGGCCTACTCGTGCGAGTGTACGTACGTATAAGTGAAAGTGAGAGCGAGAAAGATGGTGTTTTAGAGTGAAGATGGTGATAACGAGGAACAACTGTCAGTGGGCTCAGGAAGCCCACATCAATTGGGAACTGAACGAGAGAATCAGTTTAAGTAGTGCAGGCTCGGCATCGAGAAACAGTTCGAATTCCAACACTTTAAAGAAGTCAAAGAGCAAAGGTAGAGCATCATTGAACGAAAAATCGGGATACAACACGGTGACGAAGAAAGACAAGAAGAAGATAGTGGTGCAAGAAGATCATCCGGAAACACCTGTTCAGAGAAGATGGAATGTGGCGAACAATCGGCTCGATCGAACCAACGACGCGCTCGCCAAACGCTTGAACGTCATTCAAGAGCTGAACAAGAAGATCATCGCGAATTACGACAAGATGCACGACACCACAGCGCGCAAAAATCGTTGGAAAGACGAAGAACCGTCGTGCTCATCGACACCGATAATCGATCAGCAATCGAAATCGCGCGTGAACAAGGACTCATTGACGAAACGGCAAAAGATGAATTTTCAATTGTGCGCCGGTGGTGAATGGATCCTCCCCGAAGAACCTACAACAGCGAGTCAATGTACTCTGTCGCGTTCGGTAGAGAAGCAGCAGCAGCAGCACGAGGAACAAGACGACTCGGCGAGTGTGTTGCGCGAGTTGAACGAAGCGATCGACAGGTTCGAGGAAGAGGACGACTTGAAGAAGCAGAACGGTGGCGGTCAGCAACAGCACGACTCCTCGTGGGACTCGGGTGTTGGCGCGGAGGTCGGTGTCGCGCTACTGTCGAACAGCAAGAGCGAGAAGACCACCGGTTGGCTGAGGATTCACACTGGCCTCGAGAGTAGCCTTGTCTACCTCACCCTCGAGACTTCCGCCGCCGACGTTTGCCGTGACATGCTGCTATCCGACAGTCTCGCGCTTTACCTCCAGGTACGTATTGTAACCGCGTACATATAGTAGTAGTACGTGACACATTATTGTTGCGCTGCGCGGGCCGCGAGCGATCGATGCGATCGCACGTATTATATATCTTTGAGCGTTTTCATTATATGTATATAGGTATATAGAGGGATGGGATATGTGTGTGTAATGGTTCGTGCCAACCGCGCTTGTTTGACACGAGTTTAATGCTTAAGGATCACGTCGCGCGAAACGTGATTTCGAGTTTGACAAATGATATGGTTTATTAGTTCTCGCGTAGATTAAGAGTCGGAATTTTAAGGGGAAGGTTTTACTGGAAAATAATTAAAGTGATTTTGATAAAGCACAATTATTTTATAATAATTTTTTGAATCTGTTATGCTTTTACTTATAGACATCGAAGTCGTAGTTAAATGTTCAGTGAAGCTCTTGGAAAATATAAATTGGTTTTTGTCGAGACCTAAAACTAAACCAGATGGCACGTCGTCGAAGACGTAAAGACTCGCCTGTAAATGCGAACTTAATAGTATATAATTCAAACTTATTATCTCTTTGTCGTTTTTTTTATCGTATGGTTTATTTAATCATTGTTGATTCATTATGGTTTTCGAGCAGAGCTAATATACTTTCCCCATTAAATTACCAAATGACTGAAAAGTAATCAAATTAATATCAGCGAAACGAACAATGCAATCTAACCGAAAATTAATGAAGCGGAAATACGCGCGAGTATTAATCTCGCATCGGTCCGAAAATTAAATTTACCTTTCGTTATAAACCGCGCGTGTCATTTGCAGCTTTAGCGGATTAACGATAAACAGCAATAAATTAAGAGAGCTCTCAATTATAAATCTAGAACAGATGCGCGCAGGTTTCAATTTCGTTCGCAAACTCGCAAGGACACAGCCACGAAAAAAAAAGTAACATAATTAACACTCCAATCAAAAAGTTTTAATTAGACGACGACGAACTTGAGGATGAGTATCATAATAAACTAAATAATGTAACGGGTAATACGACTTTGATTCAGTTTTCAAAGCGTAATAACATCATTATACACCAAAAGCGCGCGCGCGCCCGTGTATATATTGCTATGTCTGTGGCGCCATATGCGCGAGCGCTCGATATGTCGAGAGTTCAAAGGACGTAATTATTGTACTTGAGAGGAATATAATGAACGTTTTCTACACTCGCCCCACTGAAACCTCAATGCTTACCCTTACGTATGAGCAGCGAGTACAATAGAGAACCGCAGAGAGAGTCCCCTTAAGTTTGAACGGAATTTTTTCAGAGGGTAAATATTACGCTTCACTCCATTGTGTAACGTTCTATATGAAAATTAAATTAAATTTCCTCCTCAAATAAAAGGGTTACACGTTTCAATTTAAATTGAAGGTGAAAATGTATATATAGTTTGAAAAGTTTGCTCGCTGAAAAATCCAAACTCCCCGGGCGTATTATCCGCGGCGCGAGCTTGACAACTGCAAATTGCGTCGTCTCTCTCTCTCGTTCGAGAAATTTTTCAAAGCTTCCCTCCGCAACTACGTTTGTACGTGTGTACGCGTTATCTTCTTCGTCTTTCGCGTGTTTTTTTTTTTTTTTTTCATTCAGCGCTCGTGCTTCGCCCGCAACAGCCCTCGAGGCAATTCGTTTTTTTTAACGGGTGGCGTTAAGGGAGAGGTGGTTTTCCTCTCTCGTGGGTAAAATGAAATGAAAATTTTCGTGGGTCTCAAACGCGAGTAGTGAGAGGCAGCGACTTCGAGTGCGTTTTAATTGAAACGCTGTTGATGAAACATCCCCCCCCCCCCCGGTGTGCTTGGTAAATATTCGAGGAAAAGTCGAGAGTATTCGGTGTGTTGTTTCGCTGCTTTCTTTTTTATTTTTTACGCTATCCGCGTTTTCAGAGCGTTATGAGAGTTATTACGTATTAAAAAGATACAGCCATTTTACTTTGATGTCGTATCCTGCGTTATTTTAAATTTAAAATTTTGAACGGTAACAACAAGTCGTTTGCACTTAAAAAAAAATAATTAACGATCACCTGCGTCCGAGTAATTTTCAATTTGGAAGGAAAAAAAAACGTGCACGTGCCCTTCGCCGTTGATCAATTACCATTCGACTATAAACCTAATTATACCGTCAAAGCGCGTGCGCACGCATTTCGCACTCTCCATCAAACGCAATAACGAAAAAAACAAAGCTTCATATGAACTGTCATTGGGATACACACTGTGCAGCGTTCATTATTCACAGCGTATACGCCAAAGAAAAAAAACAGAGAGTTTATTTTGGAGTGAGAGTCCTCCGCGCGCAGCTGACGCACCTGTTCGTTCGCATCTGCTCTCTACTCTCTCTCTCTGGCTCTGCGTCGCGCGCGTACGGTTCAAACTGTAACAGGTGTTGCGAGAGACTCGCATTTAAGGTCTGATTATTCAATTCATCAGGGCTCTACTGGCAGCAGAAGTAGTAGTAGCCTGGAGCCAAACGTTAATCCACTTTCGGAGCATCGATTTTCCACAGGGAATATCCTGTTAGTGTGGTGCCCTTTTTTTTCCTCTCTCTCGTTGGAGTTAATACGATTTTCCAAGCATGTGTGTGGGTGCGCGAGCGCGCGCGCAAGCCGCTTTGCTCGTGCACCCGTGTAAACGATGTCGGGAATCAATGAGACGAGGCGCTTTTTTATTTGTCTTCAATTCTGTATAGCTTCGATGAGGTGAACCGCGCGCGCCTTTTCCCTTTCGTTTTGCTTTCTTCTTCTTCTACTACTTCATCGGATATCCGACCAAATTTGGTTTTCGATGAAATGTTACGTCAATATTAAATATCGCCGAATTATTAAAATTGATTTCAAAGAAAAAATTACAGTCCCGTTAAAAATCTTCTTTGTATTTTTTCCATCATCTTTGCTCCGCGCGCAATGGTAAAAAAAGTGATTAAAGAAGCTCTTTTTCTCCCGTGGGAGCTTGTGCGGAATAAATATGAAAAGCGCAAACACTCGCAGTCGAGAAAGCGTATTAAGATCGACCTAAGATTCTTAGCTTTTACTCGCTGAGGCTAGAGAGAGTGAGAGAGGAAAAAAAAAGGCAAACTCGCGCGTAGATCAAAAAGCCGCAATTTATTTTTCAATTCAAGAAGCTTCGCTTCCCCGTTCTCATTACGCAAGCACTCTCGTTTACCTCGCGAGCATTGCAATTGTGAAAGGGACGCAGGAGAGAAGGAAATTCAAAATCAATCGGCAAGAGCTCGGGGAAAGCTTTGCAACGCCGAGCAAGCGAGAGAAGAGAGTTGGTCTAACGAAGACAAACAAGTTTTTTAATTGAAGCTTCCCTCTCTACTCCGCGAAGAAAAGCACGAGAGCGAGCTTTTCATTCGACTTGCCTCGGTTATATATTCCTTCGCGGAATATTAAAGTTTTCGACTCGGCGTTTCGCGTGTCGTTTTATATTTCTTTTCTTTAAAAAAACTCCGGGAGAAGTTCTCTCGCCCTTTCGGAATGTAACTGCGTTATACGCGATTTCTCGCGGAAGGACGACTCGAGAGTTAATTTTTTATTCAAATCAACGCTAAATGCTCTGTGGATCCGGTATTAAAGATGTCTCTGTGAGTATTTCTTTTTTCTTTCTTTAAAAAAAAACGTAGAACTTTATAATGAACTTGGCAATTCCGAAAGATAATACAATTTGGAAAATTGTTAACTGTTAACTGTTACAAACGGAATGGTGTAACAAAGTTTGCAAATCGAAGTATTCCAGTTGTGTTGCTGCCCACTGAAAGGGAAACAATGTTAGCAAACTATTCATCGATTGTACTCTAGGAATCGAGGTCTACGAACCGTAAATACTTGTACTGTGCGCTGCTTATTCGGGGCAAACTTCGATTTTCATGAGCATTGAATTTTACTCCGTAATTTTGCTGAAATTACGTTATATACGCTTGAAAATACTCGAATCAACGTTCATTTGCAGTTTCAACGAGCAAAAGCTAATAATTTTAACGAATGTAACGTTGCAGTATGTGTGTGCCGAGTGCCGTCATTTAATTAACGAAGTACAATTCAGTCGAGATAACATGCAAAATAATAACGAGTAACGCATTGCGTCACTCGGCGCGCACACGACTGACTCTCAAAATATCCAGTTGGTTTATTATAACTAGATGTAGCTTTCTATGCGAGGAGCAATTGCATATATATATAGCTAAAGTTACATTTCGCTCGTCACACGAACGAGTAGGTATAACTTTTCGAATGATTATTCATCCGCGACACAGTGGCACTTTCATCAGAAAGCTCGAACCTTAATCACGCGAAACTAATCCTTTCTTTCAGCCCCCGAGGAAACACTAAAAAAAATTCGAGCCAATATAACAATGTCAAAGTGTTCTGGAGATTGAGACATTAGCCGACTTTTTTATTTGTCGCGCGATTTTAATTACAGGGCTTTTCATTACCAAAGCTTCGCTCGATTGGGGAAGGAGGGTTAAAAAAAAACTCGACAAGAGCAAGCTTTCGCGAGGGCGCGCGCGAAAAAAGCGACAGGGAACCGTGTAGCATGGGATTTACGTGCTTTTCCGCTTCGATAATTAGAGCGCTACACTGCTGCTGCTACTGCGTTACTTGTCCCTCCGACATTTATTTCGGATTTGCTAATGATGTTTGCTCTTTCTCCAGGCGCGCGCGCGCGCGGCAACTAGGCAGAGGACTTGTATACTCCGAGCAAACCACTGGCAGAGCAATATTTTTTTTTTTAAATGACGAGTTGTCTGATGTTTGTTTCGGAAATCAAGCGAGTGTAGAATTGAATTGTAAAAGAGATACGCTCGAGTGCGTGCTCTCATGCAAAAAAAAAAAATTGATTGCTACGGCTTTCTCTCTCTTGCGGTTGATTGATTTCATTAGCTTGATTGAACGCTAAAATCCTCTATAGCTACTGTTGCGGACTCTTTTTTTTCGACGCGCTGCGCGGAAAAATGATAGCGCGCGACGGCTGGTTTTCAGTTTTTTTTTGTTTTGACTGATGTTTCAATTTTCAACCTCGAGATTCATATCCGCGATAGCAATGTTTTTTTTTCATTCAAATTTAGTTTGATTAAAAAATTGGATAAAATCTCTGGTCGAACATTCGTTTTTTTTTTTTCGCTATCACGAAACTATCGGTGAGGGTACGAGAGATTTTTCTTTTTTTTTCCTTGCATATGAAATTTCATCGGCTATTTTTTCTCGTTACATCGAGGGACGAAAGGAGCGCGCAGGGCGGCGTTGTATTAAAGTTTTACGATGCTGCCGCGATGTTACTGAGAGCGTTTTCCAAAAAAAAAATTTTCACCATCTGCTCCATCTGATGTTATCGTCTATAGACGTATACCTCTAACCGTACGTTTCTAACTACACTTACTTGCACCATTCATTTTCACGGTCCGCGCGCCGCTAACAACCATGCGTCAACGCAATCATATACGAAATCATTATTATGCGAGAATCTTACACTTTCATCTGTTTATTGAGACAGCTGATAATGGTGTAAGAAAAGTAGAACGAACAGAGGAAGCGATGTTAGGTCTTTTGTATGGCTGCACTAAAGTAGTTTTTAGTTAATTTATTATGCTGAAAATATCCACTTGAAAAGAATTTTTTCAGCTGTCACTGTGGAAATTGAATCAACTTCATTTTATCGGTATAAGAATGTAAAAGAAAATGATAAAACGATAAGATATGCTCATATATCCATCTGTACTCTTTAATTTCAATATACAAAACGACTATTCTTGCATCTTGCATATCTGCTCTCGGCCATACAGGGTTCAACGCTAAGACCCCAATAAAGTATACAAATCAAATCTATCAAATCAATCTAGCATTTCGAAAGCGCCATCTTGTAGATTATGTCAAGATACAAAACGATTATTCTCTATGCATCTAGTATTTCGAAAGGGCCACCTTGTAAATAATTTCAATATACAAAACGATTATTCTCTATGCATCTAGTATTTCGAAAGCGCCACCTTGTAAATGAAACCGAAACTTTACAGAACATCGACATATAGATACAAACAATCAAGCACACAAATAACATTAAATCACACACCTCTCGGAACCCCTCAAGATCATTTCATTGTCCTTCACACGCAATCCTCACGAGAAATTAAAGAGAAGACGAAAAAAAAACAAGTAAATTAAAGAGAAAGCATATCAGGAAAAGCTCTCGCACGATCGCGCCCAATTTTCCGGCAATTCTACGGCGCAGCTCGTAAACTAGCCTATCAAGAGCACCGCCGGCGCTTCCCCCCAAGCTAGGCTACGATACAAGCGACCGAAGAGGGGGGGAAAAGGGAGGATAGCGCAAAAAGCCATTCTCGCAGCTCCTAAACAATCAAGCCTCCTGTTTTTGGCGCTATACGTTTCTAAAATGCGTAATGTATGTGTTGACAGTACGGCGGCGAGCCAGGCCGTAGATTGTCGGCCAGCGAGAAACCGCTGGAGCTTCAGGAGCAGCTACTACTCAGGCTTGGCTATGGAGATGCTTCTAGACGTGCAAGGCTTGGACTCGATGCTGAGTTAAGGCATCTCATTGCTTTTCACGTTGGTATGTACTTTTTTTTTTATTTCGGAATTTTCATTTCGCGCGTTATCAGTCGAACGTATAAATCAAATTAAAAATATTAATTTGCGAAAAGAGATCGCGTTCAGCGATAATTTTCAATATTCGGCGATAAAAAGCTCGACGCGGAGACGCGATTGATCGCATTACAATTTTGCACGGCGTTTGTTGCGCCGCGTAATTGCGAATATTTACGAGTGCCCGTCATAATTGGGCGACGAGATTAAAGATATACATTTTGCAAATTTTTGCACGAGAAATATATATATCGCGTCAATTCGGATTGCCAAACGCGTAAAATTCGATGTACCGCGCGAGGGACTGACTGTTAACGTGAATTATACCTGTAACGATCGTTCGAGAGCGCGAGTTATATATCCGATCGAGAAACGAATTCGAGCACAAATTAATTTTTAGTTTTTTTTTTATTTCGCTTTGCTCAGCGGATTATCGGGTTACGGTGATACAGTAATTTATCACGCGCATTTTTTTTCGTTTTTTATTGAAAAGCACGCTTTATACATCCAATCGCGAGTGGGGAAAAAAATGATCGCTGGCGACGCTATTGAAAGTTATTCAACAGCAGGTTTAGCTGGGGAAATTAAAAAGCACTGGAGGGGGAGTTATTTTTTTGTGTGCAAATGTATACGATATCGTTTGGAATCGGATCTCTTCGGAAAACTCGCTCACTACTCTCTCTCCCTCGATATAATTCACCGAAGAGAGTAATAAAAGTTCGCCGATATCACGTTGCCTTCGATAGAGAGAAACTCGGATAAATAAACGTAGAGAGAAAAATCGTTTGTCTAAATGGCATTTGAATATTCACTTTGTGTACGTATCGTATTGTTGCTGTTTCCAATTTCGCGTCGACAGTAAACATTTGCTGCATCAAAACATTGCATCCTCCTCTTTTGAAAAAAAAAAACAAGTCGCGATAGAACAATACCACGTGTCCGAAAGTTGGCAAGCGAGGACGTTTAACCGCGAGGCATATCACGATTGTCCAAAGAATTTTTCGTCCCGTGGTACGACAATAATTCTTTTGTTTGTTTCGTTTGTGTTTTATTTTCAGGACCCGCGGCACCGCTGGACGAGTTGCGAGGATACAGCAGATGCGGCTACGCCCTAGTGCTGAAGGGATTGGTTTTTCCGCAATGGAAAAAGCGAGCCCTCGCCGTCATCGGTTCTCGACTCTTTCTCTATCCCGGTATGACGAATCTTTCTTTTTTTTTCTTTTTGCCTTTTTTTTTTATTTTCATGTGTACGCCGCTAGCAGACAAATCGAAAGAGCAAGTTGAAATGCTTTTGTCCGATCGGTTATAATCAAGAATTTTTTTTCTCTCGTGTACGCGCGCGCAGTGATTGCGCTGTTCGACTTGTTTGCGGAAACACGAGAAAAAAAAATAGTTTTTCACCCGTGCACTTAATCAAAGGGATTAAGTGGACTTCTTCACTCTCTTTCTCTCTCACGTCGGGCAGAAGTTGATTAAAAGGAAAATGAGTCTGTCGAGTGAGGACGGAGAGATGGACTTTTCGTTGCTTCGTTGAAGAAGCGTGTATATACTCACCCCACACATCCAAGCGGCAGTGCATCTTTTAATTAAACCTCAGATTTTTTTTTCTTCCCTCCCATCGTTGTTCGGTGCTGAATTATCAAGAGCTCTCCCCGCGTAAACTCCTATTAGCCAGCTGCTACTCTCGCGCGAGCACATTACTTCACCTGTCAGAAATCACTTAGAGATGAGGAAGTCTGCTGAGATAGAGAGAGAACAAAAAATTAATTACGCGACTTTTTTTTCTCCGTAAGTAACGGTCTCTCACTTGCCGCGAGCTACGAAAAGTTTTGAATGAAAAGCTCTTAATTATGAAAATGTAATGTGTGCGCGAGAAAAGAGGCTCTCTCTTTCTCTCAATTTATCAACCGCGGGTAGGAGAGAATTTTTTTAATTTTCATAATACGAACGTGCTACACCAGCTGTGATCCACTTCATTGCGGTGCCAAACTGATTCATTTATAGCGGTTACTCGCAATCAATTTATCAAAGTATCCGAATTCAGAGCTTTCAAAACAAAAAAAAAAGTTTTCCGTGAAAACAATCGTGCAATTCACGTAGATATAGGTATACACATGCCTTGGAGAGGAAAGCGATTTAATAGGATCCAATTAATCTGCGCGCAGCTTGCTCGGAGTCGCGGCCCGAATGGATGGAGCTGGCCGCGGTCTGCTGCTCGGCGTCGCGCCTCGGCAAACTCGTGCTACGAGTCACCGGCTATCCCGCAAGGATCGCCACCGCCACTCGACAGCAGCCAACCAAGGATGATACGTCGTCGAGATGTAATGACACCAGGCACATGTATCTTGGTTTCCAGCATCCCTGGGATAGGGATCTTTGGAAGACTTGGCTCAAACAGGTTGGTGATCATCACATTTTTTTTTCCTTCTTTTATGTTCCTTCTTGTGCTTCAGAGCTTGCGAGAATTGTACCGATAATTTGAGTGATGTAAGTTGAAAAATTAGTTTCGAATGTTTAGGTTAGGTGGAGTTGTTTGATGATATTTTGTCCTCTTGACATTTTCAATGTTCGGTCTATAAAAGAATTAGAGATAAATTATCTTGATAAATTGGTTGGTTTAGAATTTTGTGATCATGACACAATCCTTAACTACCTCACCCCAAAAATAATTTCGACAAACACGAAACTCCCGCAGCAGGCGTCGCATAAAACAATTTGAAAAAAAAAATTAAAAATAACAGCGGCATATTGCAAACGATATAAAACCGATAACAAAGCTTTAACGACATTAAAAATGTGGTGGTGCTGCACTGCGGTGGGGGGGAGCGAAAGCGCATGTTGATTATCATGAAAACGCAATTATTTAAAACAAGCGTCGTCGCTATATGCGCGCTCTCGTTAAAACGCAATAAAAAAGCCAGCTCTCGGTAAATAAACGCGGGCGTGCAGCTCATTACTCATTCATCGTTGTCGCCAAAAATGTCACGACCCCTACCCGTCCCGAAAACTGTTGCATAATTAAATATTTCACCTTGCTAAGCTCGTGGGAGGGTGGAAGCCTTTTTTTTCCACATAACGAGGCTCAAAATATTTAAAAAAATGGAAAGAATGATGAAAGAATATATCCGCGCTAGATAGTGGGGAGTGAGTGAGAGGGAATGCAGCTTCAATAATCTTTCATCCTCCTCCTTACATTTTCATTCGCTATGCAGCGCGGCGCTCAATGATCTCTCTTTCGGGCTGCTGCCGCTGCTGCTGCAACGCGCGGTTTTCCTTCGCCTCTCTCTCTCTCTCTCTTCCTCTATATCCACCGAAAAAAAGCCCCCGAGAGATATCTTTTGATGCGGCGGCGCTTTTGAGATTGCGTATCGGCCGTCTTCTCTCTCCAAGAGAAAGCCAAGGCATCCAATCTGTGAAAGCTCCGTCCCTTTCAATGGATATTGGATATGAATTCAACCAAGACGCTGCAGCGAGCCTGTAACGCGGATGAAAAAAAAAGAAGAAGAAGAAGAAGAGGAGGAGGAAGAGAAAGAATCTCAAGTCGACAAAGACTGGAGGAGGAGGAGGAAGAGGAAAAGAGAGGCGGATTAGTTTAATGGGCAAACGACGAGCTATGCTAAAAGTGCTCTCGGATGAAGTAATTATGGTGGAGAGAGAGAGAGAGAGAGAGAGAGAGAGAGAGAGAGAGAGAGAGAGAGAGACTGCACAGGGTGCGTTAGTGGCTTTACGCCGCTGTGGCAGAGGAGTTTAATAAGCTAAAGGACTCGGCGCGACTTTTACGCGACGATTCACGGGATTCCAATTATTTTGCGAGCGAGAGAGCGACGACGACGACTTTGCAGCGACGATTCATCCCTCCGTGATTCTCTCTTCTACTATTCTCTGTCGCTCTCTTTCTCTCTCTCTCTCTCTGTCTCCCTTTCTGTCTGTCTCGATTCTACTTGACGCGCGTTCGGGCGACTTTTTCGAGTTTCGCAATGAAAAGGGTTGTACGTTAATTGGGACAACTTTGCAAAAAAAAAGGGGGGGGGGGGAGCAAAAAGTTCTTACTCGTTGCTGAACTTTAATTTGAGTGTTCGTTCGCTTCTGTGCTGAGGAGGAAAGATAACTTTTGGCGAGGATTCTGTACGTAGTTTTTTTTTTGCATTCAATTTAATAACTCTGGATTTATTAAAGGAAATTGTTGATTACTTTGTTTGCATGTGTTTGAGTGTTATAACTTGATAGTCCATTTATTCTGACCACATTTGTTCAATAGATACTAGAAGCTGCATCATTGATGCGTTTTGCTATCGATCGAATAATACAAAAATTTGTCATTAGGAGGATTCGAAATATATTTATGTCACATGAAATATTTCATTGATTGTAATAGTTCCACATTCTATGTACATACAAATTGAAAATATTTAAGCTATTATTTCATATAATTTGTAATTACGAATCAGATCTCTTAATTACAAAAGGCTTCTTCCATAACTTTCAAATATCCACCGACACATAGGTATAGACCAAAATTTTTTTTCACTCTGAGAAAAATTAGCGTAGACAAGAACAAAGTTAAAAAAAAAAAGAAAAAAAGCCAAAGATAAGAGCCGTCTGCACGACATCACCGAAAAAGTTGCGCCTCGCGGTGGCTCGCATGCCAGGCGGTATAACGCGAGTGTAAAATATTACGCCCATAAAGACTTAAAAGCCTTTCAGCTGGTGTTTTGAGAAAAAGAAGAAATGAAAAGGAAAAAAAAAGAGATAGAAACGCAAAAATATCCATTAACCACCGACGATCTTAAAACACTTTTCGCGCGAGTGCGAAGCATTTTTTTTCGAGCAAACGACATCCACAATCAACAGAGCATCCTAACGTTTCCAGCGTACACAGACATACATGTTGGCAGACATAACGTTAGAATCGCAAGTATAAAAAGAAGAAGAAGAAGAAAAAAAAGGTTTTATTGCCAACAACGTCGAACCGTTAGTCGTACACACGCACGCGACGTTATTCCTTGCGTCG
Source organism: Galeopsomyia nigrocyanea (assembly GCA_035047105.1). Taxonomy (NCBI): domain Eukaryota; kingdom Metazoa; phylum Arthropoda; class Insecta; order Hymenoptera; family Eulophidae; genus Galeopsomyia; species Galeopsomyia nigrocyanea. The sequence continues at coordinate 15,024 of JAWWMK010002359.1, forward strand.
ACGACGATCCTTGCGAGTTGACACTCGCGGAGCGTGTCAGTCTGAGGTACGTCGCCGCGCGAGAAACGTTAACGCGTTCGTCGATAAATCTCTTCTTTTTTTTCTCGTTCTTATAAGAAAAAGAAAACACCTCTTTTTGCATTCATATCCCTCCGCATTGAGCGTTCATTCATTATAAATCGACAAGAAAAAGAGAGAGAGAGAGAGGGAGAGAGACAGAGAAACGGGGACAAAGAAGAATTAAGAGCCGGATACTTTTCCGCTCGGTGCCTTTTCAATTGCACGACTAGCGTCGTCGTCGTCGTCGTCTTCTTTGATCAGATGAGCGCGAGGAGAGAGAGAGAGAGAGGAGAGCTTTATATTACGTCTTCGTGTATGAGCCAAGCCGGTTTTCGCGACAAAGCGAGAGAGAGAGAAGGAGATAGCACACGGGGGAATATAAGATCCCTTTGAGTTCGCCATTTCGTTTTGTACGTTATAGATAGCTCTATACGTATATAATAGTGCATGTGTGTGTGTTATATATGTGTGTTCTACTTCCGTTAAGATGTGCTAGCAGACGAAGAGGAGGAAGCGTGATTACTCGCGACGACGACGACGACGACTACGCTAGGTAACATGCATGCGAGAGAGATAGAGAAGAGCAAAGGAGGGAGGAGCAAACCAGATTGATCGAACCGAATTCTCTGGATTAGCCCCTTTGACGCGCCACCCCTTGCCTTTGTGTATTGTTTGTGTGTGTGTACGTTGTGCCTAATATATTCTTCACTTCCTCTGCCTCACACCCTCTGTTGGTATACTCACGTTATTGAGACGCTACTGCTGCTGTTGCTGCTGCTGGCCACTCTAGTATCGTCGTGTGTTTGTGTGTCGAATCTGATTACGTGTATAGTGGCAGCTAAGCTTTCCGGAAATTCCACCGCACGTGAACTTGATAATCGTTTATTCCATCAGTAATACGGTATACACGCGCAAACGACCCAAATTTTCATGTCAAATGGATTTCTCTCGCTTGTTATGTTACCCGCTGAATAAAAAGTTCGCGAGAGAAAAAAAATCACTACTTCCTTTAGAATATCAAGAGCTATTATTCATAATGAAGATCATTCAACAGATAACGAACTTTTGAGAAATGGTAATACAGCAGCGAAGGCTTTTATAGAAAAAAAAACTACTACTTCAATTAATCTTTTGAGCAAGTTAAATTAAAAGTCGTCGGGAAGCTTCGCGCACTACCAGATGGACAGGCGAGAGAAAAAGGGAGAGAGAGAGGAATAAATGAGAGCAGATGTAATAATTTCTTTTAAGCGAGTTGAAGCTTAATTAGAACACGACACTCAACTCTCTCGCGCTTTAAACAGCCTCAACTCTGATCATTCTCCCGACGGAATGTAAAGTCTGTCAATATAATATACTATTACTCATTAACCCAGATTTATTGACAAAGAAAACGAAAAAAAAGCTCGTTTGTTTTCTTTTTTTTTTTTGCACCCTTCGTGCAATTAAAGCGTTCGCGCGACGACGACGAATTCTCAAGGCATAGGAAAAACCTTTCTCTCTCTCTCTCACACACAGCAATCGGCCCGTATAATCGCAGCGCTCGAGAGAGACAATGGGGCTTCGATACGGAGGAGGGAATGCAGTGTACGAGGTGGTTTAGCCTTGATTTATCGGGACTCCGTGACGTGAAAAAAGGAACAATGTGTATACATCGGCGGGAGCTTTCACCTTCTTTGCCTTTTTCCTTTTTTTTTTTCGGGGCACAATAATGCCTCTCTTTTTTTCTTTTGTTTTTCTTTTTTTGCATTGACACGTTGGAATGCACCGCGGAAAAGTATTGGACACCACCGCGCCGGAATATCGCTCTGCTGTTTTACATTGACAGCCGCAGTGTGTGTGTGTGTGTGTGTGTGTGTGTGTGTGTGTGTGTGTGTGTGTGTGTGTGTGTGTGTGCGTATATGTATGTGTGTATGTGTGTGTATGTGTGCGTGTATATGTGTGTGTGAAAAGGGCAAAGTGACGAGAGCAGCTTTGAAAAAAAAAGAGTATCGCTTCGCTTTGAAAAGTTCGGTGGAAGTACGATTAAAATTCTGCACAAAGGGACGTAAAAAAGCGAGAGTGAGACTAAGAGAGAGAGAGTCAGAGTGAGAGAGAAGTTTAAAAGTTTGTCGTTCTTATCTAATCGTGGCAACACTTGGGGGAAAAAGAAGTGCGCGCTAGACTATCGAGATGAAAGTTATATATACGCGCGCGCGCGGAAAGAAAGAGCTTTTTGTTCTTCGAAGAGGTAGAGTACGCACGAATAATTATCCTTTCAGACGAAAAAAAAAATAAGAGAAAGAGAAGAGAGTAAGGTTCGGCGGACTAATTACTCGGCAGTGAGTTAATTATCCAAAACCCTTTGGGGTTAATATGGTGCAGCTTGGATTAAGACTTCTTGCCATAGCCGAAGACAGCAGCGAAGAGGACGATGATGATGAAGAAGATGATGAAGAAGAAGAAGCAGCAGAGACCGACTCACTCGAGGTGAATTAAAAGGCGCTCGCGAGACTTTCTTTGTGTATTTAACTTTCGAGCTCACTTTGCTTCTTTTCCTCGGCTCGATGCACTTTTCCACAAACTATGCACGTGCGTGTGTGTATGTGTGTGTGTGAGGTCAAACGAGACTCTTTGTTAGAGCGCGCGAGGATGAAAAGAAAAAAGAAAGAGAGAAGCTGCGCGAAAAAAAAGAATGGATGTTGTGCGATGCATTGTTTCGCGAGTGTATAAATGAGAGGATTGTTGCCTTGAATAAATTGTTTTTTATTCGACAGATCGCTGAATGGATCGCGAGCGCGTCACTTTAGCAAACGATTGTCGAGCTTTACTTCGTGCAATTAGTATAGACAGAATTTGAAAGAATTCACGCGATATTGAATATACGTCGAATTTGAAATTCAACGAGAGACTGAGCAGTGTTTCCACGCGGTGATGACTATTCATATGCTGCTACTATAGACTCTTCAATGATGCATGTCTGACCAGATATGGTCTCTTTCTACTTGTAGCTGAGAGATGCTATTGGCTTTCTGAATAATTTGAATTATATGACACTTTGACAGTGTATTTGGTCGAAATAAACGCGAGGAATAGTGTTTTGGCTTTGAAAATTTTATTTTGCGAATTAATTTTGTACTGCGAATATGGCATACGTATCAATTTTCTAATATGCGCAAACGATAAAATCGAGTATTGAATATTAACGTTATCTGTCTCGCGCCCACAGTATTTCTGAAAGTCCCATCCATAATAAAACTATACAAATCTAGACGGTGCATTACATGCTAATAAACCAAAAGTAAAAAAGAAAAAAAAACTATCTTCGTGAATTAAATATAGTTTAAGAGGAACGTCATGTATCTTAGCAGTGAAACTAAGAAAAGCAAAACATAAACTGTTTTATCCCTGAAAACTCTCTCTCCTGCACACAGGCATGCCAATCAAGCACGGCAACAACAACACACCTGCCGGAGCAGCCAACAACCAAACTCGAGATGAGCAACACCGGCACTGCTCGTCTACCGGACGCTGCGAGAGCTTTCAGCGCCAGTCGCCAGTTCTTTCTGGGTCACAACCAATTGGCCAGCAGTTTGGACGCCAATCTCAAACTGCTGCTTAGGTACGCAATTATAGCCAACTATATACTTCCTAAGAAAAGCCTCCTATATACTGTAGACCCCCTGCCTCCATCATTGTGTGCACCTCGCGAACTTCTCTCTATTAGCCGTTCGGTAGTGGGAGGAGGCGAGGGTCGTCGATTGAATTTCGGCCGTGGCGCGCACTTCGGTTATTAGTTAGAGCCCCCGGCACTCCCCCTCTTGCATTCAATATGCTCCTTTTGCAAATAAGTTGTTTCATTACAAACTTTCCACTATACTCCTATTGAACGAGCAAAAAAAAAAAAAACAATCGATATAGATTCACTGCCCAGTCTCGCGACGACGACGACGACGACCGACAAAATTATCGTTTGAATAAATCACAACACACAGTCGGCGTTATTAAAAAGCTTAATCACTTGGCGAGAATTAACGGAAAAAAAAGAGAAAAAAAAAGGGAAAAACCTTAGCTTTGTCGGGCGTATGTTGTTTGCTCGCGTGTAAACGCGTAGACCATAAATCCTCTTCAACTCGGTGTTCTGCGCGTTGGCGTGGGCGCAGCTGATTTATCTCGTCCATTAATTGCGTACGTGCGCCCCCACGTGCATTTTGTACCTGCTGCTCTATGGGATCTTCCCCTCTCTCTTTTGTTTTTGTTATTCCATGCTTTTCGGCTGCTTGCCTGCCAACTGTGTCTGTTATTTCGTTCTTGTTTTTTTTTTGCTGTTGCTGCTGTTGCTTGTGGATGAAAAGCTTTCCTGACCTACAAGAGCTACATTTGGAGAACAATCGGCTGGACGAGTTTCCTCGCGAGCTGTTGTCACTGCGGAATTTGACTTTCTTGGATCTGTCGGACAATCAGATTCAATGCTTGCCTGCTGGAATTAAAAGCCTCGTCAGGTGAGTTTACTATGTATATAACGTATACTTTACAATGTTTTTTTTTCTCTCTCATTCTCTGTCGATTTCAATCGAATGCGACGAACTACATTGTTTGAATCGAGGGTATTGTTTTGATTCGATGGAATCGAAACTTTGTTTCACTGGTTGTATACATTTATTTTACGAAGTTTCGTTGAAATAACGAATGACGTTTCATTCGACGACCCTTTCATACGCCTACAAATATTTGCATCGATTTCAATCCATTTCGTGACGCAATACGTCGAAAATACGACGCAACGTAAAAGGATTAAAGGAAAATATTTGAAACTGTTATATTAAATGAAAAAATGAAATCCCGCTTCAATCAGCTCAGTAAATATTCATATTTGATGTATCTCCGGATGGGACGACTGTGTATCAAGGTAAAATATCGCATGCGAAGGCAGAAAAAGCGCTTTTATATTTGCAGACGTGAGTATCGAAAATTCAAAGTGCTGTATTTACATATCGTTAATTTAGCATTACAAAAATAACGGAATAATAAAACGTAAAATCTCCAAAAGAAACTAAACGTCATTCAATCGTAAAATAGTCAATTTCTCGGCTATAAAAGCTTATAACGAAGGGGGAGAGGAGGAGAAATGGAAGAACTGAGCCGAATTAGTTCTTCAAACAGTCAGAGTTCAAACAGTGATGCACGAGCAAGGTAACGAGACTTCTAAATACCATAGCCGCGAATCCTCTCTAGTCTCGCGTCGGGTGACAAGATTAAAAGGATCTCTCTCCTCTTTCAGTCGAAACTCTCTCTCCCTCACTCGTGCAAGGTATGCACCCCACAGCGCTCGGGTTAACTAAACGGCGAGAGCGATGGCGCGTAAAGATATTGATAATTGCCAGTGTTCCTCTCTTCCCTCCTCTATCGGCTAATGAAAATTCGAGACTCGCTCACTCGCTTGAAAAGTGGAGCGAGTTTGTCCCGTTCGCTAACGAACTCTTCTCGTAATTAGAGACGCTTCCTTTTTTTTTTTTAGAAAAAATCCACTGAATTACAAAGGCCCCGAAGAGCCCTTCAAAAAATAATAACTTCGAGTATGATAAAACATAAATTTTTCGGGAATTTATCGATGACCGAGAAGGGGGGCGGTTTGATTACTCACTCGATATAGGAGGTAGATATCGAGGGGTATCAATAACGTTGGACCGTGATTAGATTTATCGCGGGTGTATTAATACGAAATCCTGCGCGCGATCCGCTCGCGGAATATTGATACGCGGAGGCTCGATGCCGCGCCACTCGCGAACGGATAATTTATATTCATGTATAAATTATCGTTTAGTCTCTACTATACGCGCTCGCTAAATGAATCCTACCTGTTAGTTTCGCAATACATCATCATTGTCATAGGCAATAAAATTTTTTAACGACATCAGCGACGATATCCCTCGGTGATTAACTGATGTATATATCCGAGCGTTTGTTATATTGCGTATTATGACAATCTGCCTCGGGGCTAATCGTTTATTTGGCTTTGAATGTCAATGTGTCCTATTTTGAGCTCGCATTGAATATTTTATGTTATTGTCGAACGTATAAAATCAGAGTGGTTTGTCGTATTTAAATCAATTTTGTTATTTTTATCGATAAACAGTCCATGCATTTTTTTTCTGTTTCCGTATACTCACCTCGAAGAAAATAAAATTCTGCGGATTTCATCGACTTTCCACGCTATATTTACCGAAGCTTTTAGGGTATCTCACTCGACACCTCGATGTGGGAGGAAGCTTGTCAATCTCACCTTTTCTCCTTTAGCAATAATCCTACACCCACGGGGCAGCGGAAAATATTTACGACGGAGAAACCTACGACAAAAATAGCAGATAACCGACATGGTTTCTAATGTAAGGCATATGCGAGTATTTTTTTTCTTGTTAAAAAAAATACTAGTATTTCCCGATGCTGAGATCGAACAACACGTACTCTCTTTGTACGAAGTCGACACTAACGAGCCTCTCGAAAGCTTAATTCATCAAATAGTATTATAAATCGTCGAAAGGTGGCAATACAAAAATTTTTTTATACACAAAACTATTGTCTAATGAATTTATCTTAACATTTAGCTCGTTTTCGCTGAAAGTAGTTTGACCGAAAATCGCTACTATTGTACCTATGGTTTTCCTTCTATTACTTTGTTAATAATGATGTCATATATTAAAGAGAAAATAATACTAATAAAAAAAAGCATAACACACTGACCTACAATCGCTTAAATCGAGAAGTCATAAAATAAAATAAAATAAAAAGCGAACGCAGATAAAATAAAAACGAAAAAAGAAAGAAAAAAAAAAGATATGTCGCGGAAGGGTATATCGCAAAAAAACCAGTAAATTTGATTAATCGCCGCTATAGGATCAGATCAAAATTTAACGCTTGACAGGAGGGCCGTCAAACACGCCGCACATCTGTGTCACACAGCAATGTGCGCGCGTATATAGCATATAAACCACCCAACTTTTTCATCCGACGAATCTTCGCTCGCGCTCTCTCGTTTTTCTATACCGAAATACATCGCGCGCGCAAAGCTCGTCAGATATATATACGCGGTAATATTTCAAAAATAGACGTGTGATAACCCACGTCAGCATCGTCGTTTCTCGTCGCGCGCGCGCCACATAATTATCCAAACGTTAACATTTCAATTAATAATTGCCAGTCGATTGAGCTTTTCTAGTGTAGCGAACGTAGCCCCTAATAATTCGCGTGGTAATAGCCTTAATGTGTACACAGGCGTCAATACTGACGCCTCGTCGGCACGATTGTGTGTATTATATGGCGAAGGGCTGTTTGCTATATAGACGCGTGGGGGGGTTTGTATTGTGTACTCGAGCTTACAATGGCCACTGTCAACATACACGACCGTCGACCTATACGCAATATATAGTTCGATCTATCGCCTCTCTCACTATGTCGATATGCATCGGACCCCCGTACACACACGTGTATACGTATATACATATACTATACATCGACTACAAAATAAATAAACTCGCGGCACATTTCAAATCTATTCTCGACCAAACAGCAGCAGCAGCAGCAACACGAAGCGACTATGCAAATTTTTATATATACCCGATTGATGCATCTGATCGATAAGCTCGCCCGCCCAACGTGTTTACACTGCAAGCTCGTCGCCGTTGTTGCTGTTGCTATTGCTGCTGCTGTTGCCCTTTTTTATTGCTTTTCGAAGCAATGCAAACGCGCGCGCACCAGTATAGTGTTAAATGCATTTGTTTCGAAACAAAGGAAACGAGAAAGTGGGGTTGCACTTTTCAAATCGCGCAAGTTTACGATTTCTTTTCTCTCTCTCTCTCTCTTTTTATTCCACCGCTGTTATTCGTATAAACTACAGTGTACACATACACACTTGCAGCGCGTATGTGGTTTTATTTAACAAACAAATTAGCGTAATAATCGTAAGTCGAGGTATACACGCACACGCACACCACGGTAGTCCGCAAAAATATTTGAATTAATGCTTTTACACGCAAACACACAGCGCAATGCGGGAGAGAATGAAATAAATGAAAGTCCAAAAATTAAACTGATGATTTTGCGCATTATGACGCAGCTGTTCGTGCGTGTGCGTGTGTGTATGCGGTACGTGTGCGGTTAATATTACATGCATAACCGTGTCCAGCTTGCTGTTTGCACACAATACGCGCATATATATATATGTACATATACGCGTTGCGGGCAATGTGAAGTTACTCTGACAGCGCTAAATAAGCGCACATTACACGCTGAAATCTCCGAAATCTCTAATGCCCGTTCGTATGTTATTTATTACATTTGTGCTTGAGGAGGAATTTCATTACTGCTCGAAGATATTTAATATATATCCACCGTTCACACTTGACGGCTTCTTCGCGCTGCGAAAGAATGTCTCAATCTTCCTTTACTCTTGAGTAATAAAGTCGACATTATGACACGAAATACAGGAAATTATGCGATCGTTATCGGAGACCCTTCGTCGCTAAAACTTTAAGAGGCTTATCGATGAGAGAGAGAGAGAGAGAGAGAGAAAAAATTCTCTCTCTTTCGCCGAGTGAGATAGAATTGAATTCACCATCACCCGACGCTTTATTAAAATCAAGCTGCCGATCAAGCACACGGGATAAACGTACAAGTAATTCGTTTCTCGATGGAGCAAGGGAGAAAAAAATAAGAAGAAGAAGAAGAAGAAGAAGAAGGAGAAACCGAAGAAAGATTGAATCTAGCTATTTGGTAAATCGATCGTGAGATGCATCTTGGCCAATTTCTCCATTACAATCAAACTCGAATTCACGGATATCAAGGAGCAAGCATCTCTGTCTCTCTTTCGCTTCGTGAGCGGCCGATCGATATCCCTTTCCTCTCTCTCTCTTCCTCGTGCAAGCTTCGTCGCATTGTCTTGCACCTGCGCGCTTTGCTGCCGATTCGTCTCAGCTTCCTTCCTCGCTCATAATTGAAGCTCCGCTTGCTCGCTTGCTCGCTGGCTGGTTGCTGCCAAATTCTTATTTACAGCAAATTGGCGCCCCTGGAGTAATTTTCCAGAAGAGAGAGAAAGCTCCGAGGGAGCTTTATGGGCGGAAGGAGGAAAAAGCTTTTTCATTCGTGCGCGGCTGACTGAGAGAGGGATTTTTAGTGGGTTTTTAAGCAGATTGGCACGCCAAACCCCGCGGAAGGGTGGAAGCAAGAAAATTGGGATGCGCCACCGCCGCCGCCGCTTTTGATTTCCGCGCTTCTGTGGGGAGAGACGAGATACTGCTCGATGTGATTTTCCACGGAGAGTTACGTACGCTCAACACTTATTTACGAGATAACTTTCTTTCTTTACTCATTATTCCTTGATAAACTTGGCCTACTTGAGCAATTCTTTCTTTTTTTTTTCTTTCGTCTGCTCGCCGTAGAGTGAGAGTGGATTAGTGGACGGATTAGCCCGGCGTGAATTATTTCGAAGGCAAAAAGGAACCAGTTGAGATTGAATTCGCGAGAGCTTTTATTATTCAATGCGACCAACTTCCGCGTAGCAGTTTTAACCGCTCTGATGCATTTTTATTCTTTTTTTTGCGTCGCGATCGCGACCTTTTCAAAAAAAAAATCAAAAAGGAGAATTAGAGAGCTTTTGGAAACAATGCATGGAATTCATAGGAGGATTCCGGCGTTACAATGCGTGAAATTTGTTTCGCTCGCAGCTTGAGAGTGAATAACCTGGAATTTACATTTTCAGCAGTGTCTCTCTGTGGCGAATATATACAGTTGCACCCGCGCTCCTGTCAATCACCGCGAATCAATAGAATGAAGAGAATGTGCAGTTGATCGGCGCAGCTTTTTTTTTTTTTTTTTTGCTCGTTTTTCGACACGAGTATCAAACTTGTTTTTTCCATTCCTAATCTTTCTTTCCACGAGCGAGTATTTGCTTTTTTCAAATGGTTTTATCGTTTTCACTTCGAAACGCTCAATTTGCACTGCGTGTTCGTTTTAATTAGAATTTCTCGGAATTTCATTTTAATATGGTTTCCAAGTAACTCATATTGCAAATTATGGAAACAAAAGGAATAAGGTCAAATTATTACAAATTATTTCTTTCAATGAAATGATTATTGAATTATACGTATTTTATTAAAATTCCATTTTTACATCGCGATAATTTTTTCGCTCTCGTATAAAAGGAATTATTCACCAGTATATAATCTCCATTGACTTCCGTAATAACGACATTTTCCATATAAATTCAATTTCTTTTGCAGAAATTACCAATTTCATTCGAAATATTCCGAAAGCCATTCGAGAGTATTTCGAACGTTTCGCATTTCGTTCGTCCGAATTAAACATCCAATTCCGCAAGAAAGCCCCGTATAGAGTGAAAATGTTCAGCGAAGCCTATAAAAAATAATTGTTACATCAATTAACAAGTATATGTGATAATCTTTCCTGCCGCGAAAATTAGCCATATATATATATAAAATTTTCATTCTTAACGTAACAATACACCGGTTATAATGCAACTTCCGCGATGGTGTTTAATGCGCGCGCGCGTACTCGTCCTCACTTTCATAACGATAACCCGTTCAGAGGGTTCCAATTCGATTTCATTTAATGCGAGCGAGCTGCGCTCATAACATCCGCATATCACTCGCTCAACCGGCGCGTTTCTAATAATACGCACGCTGCATGAGCTCGCGAGCGCGCTTTTCACAAAACTGCATTTCCTTTTAATTTTCCTGCGACGAGCTGTTATTAGATAAATTAAAGAGTTCGACAAATATCCTGATATCGCGAAACGATTCCGGCATTGCGCACCGATCATTATACACTCGCTTGCGCACACTCGCGCTCGGTCTCTGTTTATATTCACGATATACCTCGTCGAATGCACTTGCGTGTATAGATTACATTAACCCCCCCTACTTTTTTTTCTTCTTCTTTTTTCCCCTCGCGAACGTAAGTGAATTCAGACAAGCTGCTTTAAAGCCGTAGGGAGAGAGAGAGAGAGAGAGCGAGAGAGGAATTGAAATGTTCTTATCGAATAAAGTTTTAACGCTTTTAAACGCTTTATACGTCTTCTGCTACGGATCGGATTTCAATAAATTTTTACAACTCCGAACGCGAATCATCCCAGATCAACATGGTTCTTTTATCTATTTCAATTGAATTTTTATATAAAGGAACAGGGAAAATATTATTTTCCTTTTTTACACTTACCATCAGAAAAATCCATTTAAAATTCACAGCCACGATGAACCGAAAGAAAATTGCATCCATCACCGAGATGAGAAATAGAGGGAAAAAAAACTCACGTCGTTTAAACGTAATTTTCGCGGCAGACCCGCGAAAAAAAAACAAAGTCGATCGCCGAAAAATAAGGCTGGCTGAAATATCCTTCAATCTGTGTACCTCCCACGCTTGCGGTGTACCGGCGAGAACAAAGAGAGAGTTTTGCCGGAGAGTGGTTGCAGATCGGCTGATGGGCATTTTACTCTTTTTTTTTTTTTTGCACCTTGCACCTCTCCGGCGCACACAAAAGAGGGGCCTTCGATGTATATTCGTTGGTTCGTTCGGTGTGTGTGTGTGGGGGGGGGGGGC
>JAWWMK010002389.1:0-34007 GCA_035047105.1 Galeopsomyia nigrocyanea
ATTGAGAAAATATAATCATTTCGAGCGTAACCCCGAGTTTTTAATTTGCCAAAACCCGAATGAAGTTATGGCAGTTTTTTTGTGGATTTGGCCATATATCTCTCTATCGCAAATGAGGTTCGATCATTTTGTACGAGACGCGAGCGTGTGTCGTACAGATTATTTTATGAGGCGATGATTAATTGGATTTCTTGGGCATAATTTCAAAGAAAATAATAAAATTATAATTTTGCAAAATTTAGATTCATACTTCGCAAAACTTCATCCACAAATTTGTTCAGCATAAGCCAAGTAAAAAAAAAGTGAATTTGTAACAACTACTGACGCAAAACAGCAGTATTACACGACAAAACACTTAGCAAAACAAAAGCGTCTTGCAAAATCCCCATGATGGCCATTTCAAGCCAAACAACAACCATCTCTTAAAGAATACAACTACGATGCGGCACTTGAAGAGCTCCGAGCACTCGAGCTGCAAAGTATAATAGCTCGCGTATAATACATACAAGTGAGACAGAGAGAAGAGAAGAGAAGCTCCGCGTCGCGTGTTCGTACACGAGAGGTAAGATTCAAAGTTTTGAAAGATAACCGGGGTATAATATGCAGCCCCATAGAAAAGAAAAAGTTTTTTTTTTCGCAGTTTAAGGCACTTTGGCGCGCGTGAGATATGGCCGAGCTATCCGTCTGCGTTAATCATGCGCGTTGCCGAGCAAATGTCGCGAGCGCATTTATGGTCGCCGACATACATTTCCCTGCGGCTTCCACCTGTCAAATGTCCACTAACCCCCCTCCTTCTCTCTTTTTTTTTGCGTACCCACCTTTTTCATCCGAAAGGATACCTTTCTTTTGTCGTGGTTTTCTTACCATTAACCGTCTGACCTCTAGCATCGCTGATAAAGTGCTCGGACGCTTCGTACCTAAGTAAAGTGACCTTACTCTTTCGTACGGGATTTTGAGTTATGGGAGATGGGATGAATTTTGAGTGAGATGATGTATCGTATGCGAAACAAATTTTTTACGTTTGTTCATTCATTAATTTTAAATTGTCATTCTTTTATGACGTAATCTGTGATACTTCGAAATTATAAGGTGATCACTGATCAAATATTTCTAAAAGGGATTATGTTAATTGAGTTTTGCTAGTGCATTGCATCATACAGTCTCCGAAGATTTATTCTGTAGATACAAGTGTAAGGAAAATTTTGAAATGTCTAAGCAACGATTAGACGACTGTGATTAGATTAAAATATTTTCTATTCTAAAATATAAAACCAAATTAACAAGCTAAAAAGTGTACGTTTGGCTAATGATCTATTCGATATAATACTTTTACTTTTATCCATACGTAATTACTCGAAAACACAACAATTTTTATGTAGAATCTAATTTTTTACAATTCCCATTCCCTCCGCAGCAAAAAAAAATAGTGAAATCTCTCTCTGTGTGCCACCATTGAAAGCGTTGGAGGCCGAAATTTTAGCCGCGAGATGAATGCGAGGCCATTAGATCTCAGGGAAAAATATCGGATGCCCAGCTTGAAAAATTTATAACGGCTCGCGCGCGAAAAACTCGTGTTTAGTGCCATATGGCGCATTCACCTCTCTCCTTTTTTTTGGTCGGCAGTTCAAAATGCACTCGTGGATTGTTATTTTCTTTTAATGAATAGCCGTCGATCAACGCTTGTTTCCCAACACTTTTGGTCGGCCGAGTTTAGTCAAATTGACGGTTTAGAGAATTCCGAGTTTTTAATTAAACCAAGAGAAAAAAAAAAGGGAAAATAAATTGGTATGAATGATGTGCACGGGCGAGTGTCCAATTAGCGTGTGAAAAATTGAAACGGTTTAAATAACACGATACCGTGCTGTATACAGTTCGATATTCAATCATTGTTCACGTATTATTATTATATTAATTTAAGAGCATCAAACTCGTTCTTATCAAAGTGAAATTCAATTACGTTACCATCAAAGCAGGCAAATAATTATCCAATCGTGCGTGAAATAATCCAATAATTACTATCGCTCACCTGTAACAAACAAAAGTATAACAATCGATTAATTTCAGAATATCAAAGTAAAAAACGCCAATCAGCAATGAAAACGATCTCAACGAGAAAGAATCCTAGTACGATTTAGCCGAGACAGTTATATCAATTCAAACGTTTAAACTTGTTAACAGCATCAAGAGAGTTAGACCAAACAACTCTCGAAGGCGCTCTCGAGTCAACGCTCGCTTCTCCCTCTTTCTCTCTTCGTCTCCGAGGTCCAACTCTGTGCGCGCAAGTGCAGCAAAGTTTGTTCTAAAGTAATTTATTTTTTATTTTTTACGCCGAGTAACGACTTCCACGAGTGAGAGAAAGGAAGAATTACCCGTAGAAATTAAATGCTGTAGGATCATTATCTTCAAAATCGAACGATTACTTTTACGACCGACTTAATTCGTAGGATAAGTAAAGTACGAAAAAAAAAATTAATAATCGTTCGACAAATAAAATTAGCGAGAGAAAAAAAAAATAAGAGACCCACCAGCGAGTATATCCATTCGACTTCCTTGCGCCTCGAGCAGTGTCTTTTATAACGAACGTCGCGGGATCTCTCTACGCGTGAGAAAACCGCTAGGACACGAACCATCACTCCTATATAAGGAGGAGTCGTCGTCGTTGCTGTTAACGTAAACTGGTTGAATCCGCTCGCGATTTCCGCTATTTGAAAATCGATGCCACGATTATTGCTTTTCCGAGTGAGAAAGAGAGAGAGAGAGAGAGAGAGAAGCTTCTTTTTATTCACGTTCTTATTCAAATAAAATTTCGCTGATCATCCAATACTCGAGATCTCCGAGTGATTTATTGATACGGTTATGACATTCCAGTTGGATTTTCAAAATTGATATGTAAAATCGTAAAAGAATAATAATAATGATAATCGAAGATCGAATCTACTGGCTGTATGAATGGAGATAACTTGTTTCGAATCGATTTCCCTTACTATTATCCCAATAAAATTGTTTGTCCAATTCGCGAGTAAAGCGAAACTCGAATAATTTCCCAGGTACAATCTAATAAACTTCACTGGTTTTTTCCCCCCTTCACCTGACTCTCCTTCTTTTTTTTTTTCGCGATTCCCTTGCGCTAACCTACTTCGAGTCGCGCGTCGTCTTTCCAGGCCGTATTGCGGCCGAGTGGGACTTCCGCAAACATTGTAATGGCGTTACATTGCCGATGCAATTTGCGCCGGAGAATCCAACTCGTTTACCGTCACGGTGAACTTCTCCCTGTTTCCTTTTTTTTCCCCCGACTAAAGAGCAAGAGAGCTCTAAGTTGCCGAGTCACCTCATACGAGTTATCTTTCTCCGAGGCAATACCGTTCAATTAGTTTACTCACGGAGCTTTTGTTTAAAGCTAGTTTAATTAAACTTTTTTTCTTCTCTCTCTCTCTCTCTCTCTCTCTCGAACTGTCGTAGATTGAAGCACCCTACTTGGGTTACTTTAACTGCAGTGTAACGTTTCGAGAGAAGTTTTTATTGGATTTTTAAAAAAAGCTCGAAGCGAATTTACTAATGCAAGTTCTTTTATCGTTTTAATTGTAGTGTTTCGGTGGTAACTAAATTTTTTTTTATTAGAAATCTTCTCGTTCAATTAGAGTAGGCAGATGCATTAAAGGATGACCGTATGTTTGCCGAGACGTCTGATGAACGAAAACCGTGACCATAATTTCGGAATGCAAAAACAGATTTGAACGAAACTTCTGTCAGATATTTGATCTGTCAGTTTCAGCTTAATTAACGACTAAAATCCCTCTAAAAACTTTAAAAATTTCAGAACCCATTGAAACATCAAGAGAAAGCGCCCGAACAAATTCCCCGGCATTATCCAAACGTTTCACTTTTAATTCCCGAACGATTATCAAACTCTTAAACACCGACCAACTAAAAGCCAACGCGCGGAAGGAAAAAAGAAAGAAAGAAAGGGAATAGGATACCCAAGAGAGAAAGAGAGAGCCCCGAGAGAAAGCACACAATAAAAGTGGCTTCGCGGCTCTCTGGGATTAGAAGCCGGGACGTACGCCGGTGGCTGCGCTTATCCGTGCTCGCTGGTTGGGGGTTTCCGGAATTTATCAAGGGGCTCGCAGATTGCGCCTATGCATTACGCCCGTTGCGGCCTCATAGACACGCTTAATGCGGGCTTAAGCGGCCCGGAACTCATTACTCAAGGATTAAGATTCAGCATATGGCTATAGCCTTACATCGGTGCTTAAAGCTTGCAATGCTCGTGATGAGCTTCCATATACCTACCTACCTCTCTCTCTCCCTCTCTCTCTCTCTCTTTTCAAAAGCAATTGGGTCGCGAGAGTAGCGTCTTGATTATAATGCTCGTGGAAATTTTCCATAATGAATGCCAACTCGAGAACTGTTTGCCTTTTTAGCTCGTACACACAGCAAGGAGGCGAGCTTTTAGTCTTGTTTGGCTTTTCAAAGCTATATAAATTAGACGAGAGCTATTTTAGTTCATGCGGCTGAATGCGCGGCACTTGATGAAATTTTCAGTTCGATCTATTCATTTTTAGTTCGTGAATAGGCCGCGCACTGAGAGGCTGCTTCAAACAACACTTTAAACGTAATCGTCTATTTTTTATTTTAATATTTTTATTCCGGAATTTCTTCTTTTTTTTTTTTTTTTATTTTACGTCAATAAAATTTTTGGTAGTCCGTAGCGGCGTGACTGATAAAGCAATGAAAAAAAAAATGAGTACGAGCGATATTAAAAAAGAAAATAATGGAATAGTAGAAAAAAAGAACCGCAAGATTAATGTACTCAGCGAGCTAGCAGGGCAAAGCGCATAAACCAGAGAGAAAGCAACAGTGCATAGTGTGTACTACGCTACAACAGCTATCAAATCCAGTGGGTATAAAGTGGACAGTCGAGGGTGCAGTGCAGTGAGTTATTGTGCACAACAGCAGCAGCAGCGTCGCAACGATAATCCTCTCAATTACACGGAGACTTGAGCAAGCAAAGATGCTCAGTCTCTCTCTCTCTCTCTCTCTCTCTCTCTCTCTACTCTCGTCGCTTGCAGCCGATTCCATTCGATCGCTCTCGCGACTGACTCTAAAAGCTTCGGAGAAGAAGGAAAAAAAACACACATATAGAAACACAATGGACGTGAAATCGGGGGGACCGCAAGCCGATCGGAACGAAGTGCAATGCTATCCGCCCGTAAGGAGAAGCGCAACTTTGGAAATCGAGTTTCGCGCGCGCGCGCGCCCGCTCACCAGCTGTGCGCGTGCCATTGCCTGCGCAAGCACCACCGTGGGGATTCTCGAAGCGCGATTGCGTCCTGAGATTGTTACCGCTGAAATTTATCAGCGAGGATTCTTTTTCTGTCTTTGTTTTATTTTTTTTTTTTTTTGGATTCTTCGAGGTACTGGAATTTGAATTTCATGAAGACGCTTTTGGAGCGGATTTGAAAATATTTTTTTTTCGATGGGATTTTTCGGACAGATAACGAAAATTCGAATTTATCCTTATATCGAAGAGCCTTATATTTCATCAGAAACAACAAGCTAAACGTAGGCGTATAAAGTTCTCATGTGGAAAAATTCCTACGATACTTACGTTTCCACATACGAGAAACGTATAAGTTACAATGTACCTCGCGGAATATCGGATTTTTCGAAATGCGCTTGTAACTCGTTCCTCTTTTTTTTCTATCCGGAAACACGTGTGCAATAAAAACGAAATCGAACGTAAAATGGCGGATATGAAATATTTACGCGCGCTTTATGCTTCCGTACGTTACAGTAATTGGCAAGCAGCCGCGGCAAGCAAAGTAATAATATTCAAATTAGTTGCGGGTATCCAGCCAACACAAAAAGAAGTTGAAACTCAGCAGCGACTACAACTTTTGGCGTTAAAGCGTCGCTATTAGAAGCTTTTTGCTTCTTAATTAATTTTCCAAGCTTGAAATTCCTGCCTCATAAATATAGGAGGTTTCGCTTTATTTTTTCTCTGTCTTTCGTCGAATGTACAAAAAAAAAGTTCGAATAATTTTTCATTCAAGTGTCAGCGGGTACATTAGCATAGGAATGTATAAGTCTGATTATACACACATAGAAAAACACAAAATGCATCGCGGAAAGGAATCGACGCTTCAACGCGAAGCGATCCATCCTTGCTTTTTTTCTTCTTCTTCTTCTTATATCCCCCCATCGGCTTAACTATCGCAATCTGGCCGTCCATCTATTCTCTTGGCGCTCTTGGGCCTTTCTTGGACGCGCTCCAGAATGCGAATCTATCATCTCATAAATTATTTCAACAGCTTCTCTCTACCTTCTCCAGCCCTCAGCAAAATTAAACGTAATGGCCCTATATATATAAACCGCGCTATGGAGCCATAAGTGTGCCGCGCGCTATATACTGCAAACACGCGAAAATTTTGCGCACGCACGACCATATTCAAATTGGCACGAACTTACTTCCATATTGACTGTGCGGGGATAGGAAGAGCGCTTTTTTTTCTTATTCTTTGCTTTTTATAGTGGTTGGTGGATGTGGAATTTTAACTAGTTGGTTGATTTTTGATGAACGAAGTTTTGTGCTTTTTTTAGTGAAAGATAAGTCTGTTTCCAAATTTTTTTATTTTTGTAAGCTAAGAGAGAAAATAATTATTATTATGTATTAATTAACTTAAAATTTAATATTGATTCTGATGCTGATGGAAGAATTTGCATGGTCGAATCGAAAAAAAAGGAAAATGTACAAGAAAACTTGAGCGAAGTCTCGTAACAACCTTTCCGACTTCGACAAAAGTAGATTGTCCAACGAATTTATATTCAAAGAATCGCGAGTGGCGCGCCTTTTACAAAGATAATGAAAACGCGGGAGAAAAAGGAAAGTCGCAGCGTTGAGAGAAAATAAGATGCGCCGGAAATAATTACCAAAAGACAATTGGCTCGCTCGGTTGGCTTGGCTTCTTCTTCTTCGTCGTCTTTTTTTCTTTTTTTTTATCCCGAAACTGCAAGCCAAACTCCCAACGGCGGAAGTCGAGATGTAAATTCGGCTGGAGACTGCTAAGTTCAAAAAATTGCAAGATATATACGAAGAGGAAGGACTAAGTTTTTAACTTTCGTCGTGACTGGCTCGAATGTCTTTTTTTTTTCGTTTTTTCGAATGGGCGTTTGAATAAAGAGGCAGCGTGCTAATTATTTACTATTTCCAGGAGGCTGCCGGCAGTTTTTTTTTTAAATTCACCTCGTGAATCCGAATCTCGTCGTATGAATAAGGCATGAGCGACACCGCTGCGATTCCTTATGGTTCTACTGAATTTTTTTTGCGTGTGCAGATTTCGTTATGCATTGGTATATAAATTTACAAAAAAAAAACATGCGTTTGCGCGAATGAAACAGTGAGCAATTACTCGCGATTAATTGCGGTTGGTCGGTAAAAATAATACACGATGTCTCACTAATTAAAGCTTATGAATGTGTAAATATTTGAATAAACCTTGAGATATTTGATTATTCAACGAACATTAATTTTAATTACAGAGTACACTTTACACTCGATGAAAAAGCATTAAAATTTTTAATACTTACAATACATTCATGTCCCCATGCGAAATTCATAGAAATATCCAACTTCATATTTATCAGATAAAAGCCACTGGTGTCGTGACAATTAATACAGTATGAAAAGCATTTAAAATACATTGAAAAATATCCGACGTCTCTCTCACTTTAAATCTGGCGCATGTGATGCGCGCTTGGACGTATTGTGAAACCGCATGTTTCCGAATCAATTATTATCTGACAGACCGCAATGGAATATTTAAGCGTCGCTCGGTTAATGTATTGTTCGCGTAAATAATTTTGAATGGCACTATTGGACACTTTAATAAAAATGAGTTCTGATGCATGCGAGCTTTATTGTTAGATTTTCTCGGTAAACAGGTACTTTCATTAAGATTGTCATTTTTGTTCATTGTTAATGTGACGAATATTTTTAATAAATAAAGCTATCTGACAATTTTCATTATAATGTCAAATAAATATCTGCTTGAAAAATGGAATAAAATCGCTCGATACTCGAAAAATCATCATACCGATTCGATCACGATAATCTCACAAGGACATCGTTGATAGGAAAAAGAAAAAAAAAAGAAGAAAAGCAACAAAATCATTCAATTATTCCGACATGCAGCAATTCCAAGCGGCTCTCGGCTCTGATAGAAATCGAGCAGAGAGTAGGCGGCGCGCTGATTGAAAGTTCAACAAGAGAAGTTGTAAGTGGCTCCGTGATCGCGCCGAGACGACTGCAGGGACAAGGCTCTCCGTCTTCCTACTGCTCGCTCTTCCTCTCTCCCTCTCTCTCTCTCTCTCTCTCTCTCTGTCTCTCTCTATCTCTCTCTCTCTCTCTCCTTTCGTACAAACACTCATCGATCGCTCGAGGAAACCCAGAATCCCGTTGTCTCGTCGCGCACAAAAGAAGTATGCAACTTTTGACGTTTGCTGGCTGAAGAAAAATATAGAAGAAGAAGGAGGAGGAAGGTGGAACGAGAAGATCACTTTTTTTTCTCGCTCTATGCAAATGATCTTTCCGACGAGCGATCACTACGGTAAAATGCCTCTATTCTTTCCATTCATTAGTGGCTTACAATCGCGAGTGAGACGAAAGAATTTGTTCATAATTTGTCGTACGGAAGGCTTTTTTTTTTGTTTTGATACTTGAAATTTTATTAACGATATATCGTTGTAATATATGAAATATATGAAATATTGATGCATGCAAAGTTGAAATTAAATTCTGTACTTGTTCGAAAAAAAAAAATTCACGAGGAATTATTTTTCCCTAGAGCGAAACAATTCACTCAATGCGAGATAAACTTTGGCAAACTCGGCGATACTTTTTAAACGATTTATGGCTTGGTGTAAAATTTTCACGATAACGAAGAAAAATACTCACGGTCCCATCGTATACTTCCTTTATCAAATCAATTTCTCATATCATAAAACGTGAAATCACTACCTGCAACTTTCCTCAACTCACCTGGGCTCTCATACACTTTCAAGTACACGGAAGCTACACTGTAAACTAAAAAAAAAAACGTGGAGATACCTACTCTCTGGCGGCGAGTCTGCGTGTCGCGCGAGCGAGCGAGCGTCTGAAAATGTATTTTTCCGGCGACACGCTGTAAACTTTGCCGGTGGTGCTGATTTATGCGCCGTGGAATCTCTCGCAGTACACCAAAGCGATACGTGTATATATGTGCGCGCAAAAAAAATAAAAATAAAAATAAAAAGATGTGCACAGCCATGCAAGCAGGCTCCAAGCAGTAAACCTTCGAAAATTACAGTGCGCAGTAGCAGTTGTACAGCCAAGCCAACAGAGGAAATGTCAGAGTTGTCATGACACTCTGGTGATCGTTAAAAAATTCTGGCTGAAATCTCGCGTAAACTTTGTTTTTTTTTTGTTTCTCAGCCGTCTCGGAAAGAACATGTTTTTACCTTTTGCGAGAGGTCTTTTATATTTGATAAGAATATTTTTGTTAGTTTTCGTGGGAATTTTCTTTTCACTTTGCGTGTGTGTAAAAAGTGCGAGGACTGATTATATTCAGTAAAGAATTTTTCGACGACTTTGACAGGATTTTAATTATTGAAAACTCGCGTTACTTTAATGTTTTTTTATAAAAATTCCGTCTCGATAAAGAAATTTCATCAGACTCGAAAATTAATTAAGAAATGCATACATCGCACACTGCATTCGTACGCTATATATCCCGAAAGTTTGAACTTTGAAAAAAGTCTTTCAACACAAATTTTTTCAACAACTTTATTAACAAACTAAAAGGAGTCGCGGTGTTATTATCTAAATCCTTTCCGCTCGCTGTCACGACATTATTCATAGCGAGAAAGCATACTACTGCCTCAATTTCATTTTAAAGTAAAACAAACTTTTCACTCGGGGGCTCAACTTTATCATAACGAGGAAAAGACTTTTTTATCCTGGGACGAGAGTTTTTTTCTATATATACACAATGTAAAAGCTCGTTGCTTATACGACAAAAATTTCTCGCTCGTCTTCCATAAGTTACGACTATACGAGCTGCGAGCAAAAAAGAAAAGCACGTGGAATCGTTCCTCGTTCAAACTCATTAAAATAAACCGCAACTCAAGTAGCATCGTACGCAATTACGTTCCCTCAGTTTTGTTTATAACGAGGCGAGTTTCATGAAGTCGAGCGCTCGGCACTTTGGACAAATTGAATAAGTCGAAAGAGAGTGGGAGAGAGAGAGAAGGAAAAAAGAAACGAGAGCTACCGTATAATCTTTGAATCGCTTCAAGTACTTCATTCAGGCGGTAGATCGGCAAATAACTGGATGAATTCCACACACTTCGCGTGACTCGCGCCAACTGGTTTTTCGTAATTACCCGCCAATAAAAGACTCGAGAAAACTTGCATTCGCATACCTTTACGGATGTTGCGGAGTAAAGTCGAGACGGTCACTTATTTCCGATGCATCTCTCACACCGTTTCACGCGAGTAAGCGAGTTCAAAAGTTATTTCATATATATATTATAGAAGAAATTAAATCAGCGAGTTTGCGACGTTGAGCTAACACCTGCGTCGCTCGTCGTCGTCGCCTTATAATTGATCAAAATTTATTTACAACTCGAAGACGGAACTTTCGCAACACTTGCCCTCCTGCGCCTTTTAACGTCATTAACAATGAATCCTTTCTTCGCGGCAGCCGAGCGAACTTTGCTAATTAAAAAAGCTCGTGGAAGCAATTATGAAAAGAGTTATTCTTCTTTTGTCAAACTTTGTTGCTGCATGTTCAATAATAACACGTTATATACATTTCATCTCTCTCTCACAACTGAAAACACAAACGAACAAATTAAATAAATTGGTTCCAATTTTTAACAACAACAAGAACGACAGATCGTGATAGAGAGAGAGAGAGAGAGAGAGAGAGAGAGAGAGAGAGAAAGAAAGAGTAAATTCAATAAAATATATCTGCGTTGATTTGTGGACTTGTTTATTTGACGAATTGCCGACAGTGAACTGAAACAAGCAATAAATCACGAGTATTTTCAAAGCAAAATCAAAAAAATAAAAACGAGAAAAATTGAACGGACGCGCGAGCGAATAAATTTCAAGAAATAAAAAAAAAATAAACCTCCCGCACCGATATACATCCGCGGGTGTACACGGAGTTTATTTATTCAAAAATCAATTCCCCGAGGCGAAGGCTTCAAAAGCGTATCGTTTACATCGCGTGCGTGCACTTTAATTAACAAGCATCCTCTCTCGCTCTCTCTCTCTCTCTCTCTCTCTCTCTCTCTCTCTCTCGCTCTCTCTATGGCTGTCAGACGAGCAACAACGACAGTTGGAAAAAACGTATATACAAACGCAGATAATAACAGAGAGTTGTGTAGCACGGAGTCGATGGATATTATATCGTAAATTTTGTTTATCGCATGACGAATTTTGCGGCGTACATTAACAATCGCAGATGGCGTGCAACGATAATCCGAATCTATTGGCAACGCGGCGAGCTCGTGTGTATGTATGTGTGTGTGTGTGTGTGTGTGTGTGTGCGTGTGTGTGTGTGTGTGTGTGTGTGTGTGCGCGTGCGTGTGTGTGTGTGTGTGTGTGCGCGTGCGTGTGTGTGTGTGTGTGTGTGTGTGTGTGTGTGTGTGTGTTTTGACAATAAATCCGTATCAATTATTTGACATCGTAGCGCTATTATATACACACACCTCGAGTTATTATACACGTGGAATATTCAATGAGAGGCGTGATAATATTGTAAAGCTATCGTGAATGTCGAATTATTGTCGAATATATTCATTGTTCGCGGTTTAACGATAAACACGAGCGATCATTTTCTTTTTTTTTAATCTTCGATATATTATTATGCGCAAATACTTCAATGAAATATTATATCCACGTGCGTATAAGTAGAACGACGCGAAATGAGAATTATCGGATGATGGCGTAAATGCAAATGTCATGTATTGACGATCAGCTACATATATAAGCTCCGCAGTTTATGGGTTTCGAAGCATATAGAAATTTCGAGATTTGCGTCGATCGCGAACATTCGATATATGCCCGCGCGTTTCTATACGTATATGTGTGTGCTTTCGTTGATTCTGACGGATTGTAGCTTCGATTGTTCAGTGTGTAACGAGGTTATTGTGTTTGACTTGACTTTCCTTTTTCTTTTTTTATGAATGCGTTACGTTGCTTCTGTGTTCGATACAATAACTCATTTTTTTATGTCATTCGTGGGTTATTTTTTTATATTCTATTGTATTGGTGAGACGAAATATACGAAAGTTGGGTTTGCAGTAATATCAATGAAAATACTCCCTTTTTCAACAACTGAATTATTAAACTGGCGGAAATTACAGTCAGTTAAAGTCGTTTAGCGAAAACCATGAGGTATATATCCGATGAAAAGATCATTCATTAATTAGCACACCGACAATCTTCTCAAGCTCCAAGAATTCGCTGAGGGTAAGAATCTCAACTAATCAATTCGACACGAGGACGAGCTCTCATCGAATAATTCACAATGCTCTCTGGCGCGCAAGCTCTCTCGATAGAGAAGAAGCTTGCAGCCGCGCGCGCCTTTCGGATCAGCGAGTCGCGAAGTGTCTACCGCCCCGCGCTATTTTTTCTCCGCGACCTACTTCATACATAGTCCCGCCGCCACCACCATCGTGCTGCCGCAGGCTTGTGCAAAAGTTAAAGCTCACTCACACCTCAAAAACCTCCTCCTCTTCCTTCTTCTTCTCTTCTTCTTTTTTTTTTTCGTTAAACTTACCGCTCTACTACCAGATAAAGAAAGCTTTGAAAGTCGCGTTGCAAAGTTTCGTTAACGCGCATGCATAATCGAGTGTGAGCGAGCGAAAAAAAAGAAGTTCCTTTTTTTTCTCTCTCACGCTCTGACGAAAGTTTTAGCCTGATCTCTTATGACTCGTTTCGAGGAGAATATTTCATGAAAAGAAAGAGAGGGAGAGAGAAAACGGATGAGGATAATGAGATGCGCTTGATTAGTTGATCTTGTCGGAAGCTGAGAAACTTTTGCGCGGGGAGGGGGGAGGGGGGAAGCATTAAATACCATGGACGCGTATATTTCACTGCTAACTTTTTGACGTTCTCTACGGTATATATGTGCGCGCGCTCGGAAAGTTTTGGACGTTGTTATGTGGTATTTAGCTGGGGTACGTTAAGCTTTCGAAAAGCTTTTTTTTTGTAAAAGCGTTTATTTGTTGGAAAGTTTCTTATAATACGTTAATGTCATTAGTGCAAAAAACATCACTACAAATATCTTATAAAAATAAATAATTAAATAAAAACAACCGTCTGTTTTTGCACTCGCTGAACGTCATACTAACTACTTTATATAGAAGTTTGCCGGGGGAACAAACACAATCGAAAATAAAAAAAAAACTTTCCAGCTAAGCAGTCGATCAACGCTTCTCTGTGAAACTTTATTCTGAAACTTTTGGCAAGCACCACACCATCCCGCATCGATAGGAAAAAAAAACGGAAGGCAACTCTTTAGCATTTAAAAAAAGAAGGAAGAAGACACGACGCTTTTACATCAAATGTCGTCGACAAAAGAATAGCATCCCGTAATCATTAGGAAACTGGCGAACGTCGGGTCGATTAATTATGCATGCAATGCACTGTTTACGATAGGTGGGGGGCGGAAGGTCGGAAGTTTAGGCTTGCGAAGTGCACGCGTATGCAGCTCACGCAGGAAGTTCCTTTGGCCGCATCGGATCGGCCCGAACGACGAGCGATTGGGCGCGCTCTCTCTCTCTCTCTCTCTCTCTCTCTCTATATATATATATATATACGCGGACTAGTACGTCAATATTTGAGTTGGTCGCTCGATTAGAAAGTTAGCGGCTTTTGAGAGTAGAGCATAGCACCAAAATATTGCCTCGATTCTAAGGGGCTCTATGCATATTGCTCCGGTTGGTTTGTATACACGCTTGATTGCAATTTGGCTGGTAGATGCAATTTTCTATTTACTTACTTTTTTTTTCGCTTGTACGTATATTTACTTACGAAAGTGTTTACGATACCGCGGAGAAAGGAAGTATCGAAATGCGATATAACATGAGAAAAAAAAATCTTTTTTTTATGTTGCTAAATACTGTATGACCTAGTGAACACCGCACGCAATGTTCGAGTTGCAATCACTTACCAGAGAGAATAGCTTTTTTCGCTCGGGATATATATATATCTGCGTAGTGATGGATAAAATCGAGCGCAGAAAAAAAAATGGACAAGTTATCAAATTTAAAAAAAAACGTTGC
The DNA here is from genome assembly GCA_035047105.1 of Galeopsomyia nigrocyanea. Classification (NCBI taxonomy): domain Eukaryota; kingdom Metazoa; phylum Arthropoda; class Insecta; order Hymenoptera; family Eulophidae; genus Galeopsomyia; species Galeopsomyia nigrocyanea. The sequence continues at coordinate 14,335 of JAWWMK010002389.1, forward strand.
GAGCGAGCTACAAATCCGAACGCGCGGTTCGTGTGCTTTGATATTTAAAAAAAAAAAAGAGTGATTTTTTTAATTCCTCTCGAACTCGGAAAAAGCTGTCGGAGTTTTACCCTCGACATCCGAAACATTTCGGAGCAATTTTTATTCGAGAAAAAAAATTGTTTTGCTTTGACCATCGTTGCGTAGTTGATATTTTGAGTGCTTGCGCACGACCGTTTACATGTTTGATAAAACTACACAGTATGTAGGGCGTATTATTTTGGATCTTTTCGTGCGTACAGTAAACAATCTAAATTATTCACGTAGATGAAGCTTCACAATTAAGGCAATTAGTTTAATGCAGTATAAACTGATTGCAGGATAATGATTTTATAGCAGGTATGAATTTCAGCTTGTATTTTAATCAAAGGTATTATAATGTATATTCATTAAGCTGATTACGAGAATAATCATTGTCAATGTACCAATTTTAGCGATATATAATCGTAAAATAGTACTAAATAAGATAAATATTTTCATAGAAAATTACGCGATATAATCGATCGAAACAAAATCGAATAAATCACAATAGACCAAAAGTTATCTCAAGCTTATTGGAATATACTGCGACGGAAAACTCGGTGGCACAGTTATACGGTGAGAGATTCCCCGGTGGTGTGCAAATAAAGTGTTACGCTCTCGATTTCCGATGGGTGTGCCAATTATAATATGAATTTACGAGAGCGACGAAAAGTTTGAGCACGCCAATAATTCTAGGCTCTGCGGCGTTAAAAAAACGCTTGACTACCGGGCTCAATTATCCTCCGTTCGTGCAATCCAAGAGTGGAGAAAAAAAAAGAGTTTTACGAGTAAAGCGAGAAAATCTCTGGATGACAGTTGGAAAAGATCTCTCTCTTTCTCGGCGCGCGAGTAAAGTTCGCTAACAATAATTTCGATCTCTCACTCTTTTTTTTCGGAGTTCCTGATTGGTTTCCATTCGCCTCGCCAGCTGACCTATAAAAAGCTATTAAGAACTTTGATATCATGTGGCGAAATATCGAATTTCCCCCCCTTTTTTTCTCTCTCTAGCGCGACTGACTATCGTCATGATTTATAATCGGCTGAATTGAGTAATCAAAGTATATACGAAAAAGAAATAAGTTTAATAGGATAATTGGCGACTCGGTAACGACTATAACGGTCGTTTCGTTGAATTAAACAAGCAACACGCGCAAATAAAAAAATCCCTAAGAAAATGCGCATTAATTGCGTTCCACCCATATAACCGAGCAAAACAAACATCTTGCGCTCGCGCGCGTTTGTCGAACTCGCTGCCATAAATCTTCGTTGTGTGTACCATCAATAAATCGCCCCTTCTCGCGCCCGAAGGTAAAATCGCGGCATTGGTTACATATTGCTCGAGAGAGACACTGGTATTCGCTCCTTCTTCTTCTTCTTCTTCGAGTTGTCGCGCTATACGGCCTAGTTATCAATTTTTCACCTGTATACTATCCAATGCATATCGTGTATGGTGATTTATCGGGTAAGATCGGACGAGCGCAGCCTCCGACTTAAGTAGCTTACGTCGCGGAGATCGTTATGATTAACGACGTCTCCGCGCGCCAGCAGCTAGCGCACCAACCGACCGACCGACATGCCGAGGCGATGAGGGATCAAAGTCATATCCACACACCTATGCTATACCTGCATCAAGTATCGCGTCGTCGTGGGATTATGATGGTTTTTTTTTTTTTTGGAAAAAGAATGCATGCCGATAAGCTTGGTTTTATAGATATACATCGAATTTCTCGAGATGAGAGAAAAAAATGAATGAAAATTTTAAATGAAGAACAAAAAACTTTTATAGCTAAATCGATTTTTAATTTGCTTTGCAGAACTACTGTAAAAATCACAATCGATTACGCATACAACGCGACTCGGCATCTACAATTCGAATAAGTTTCATTGCACAGTTAATGATGAGTATTGTCAACACATTAGGACGCGTTTCCGCGATAGAGTGAGAGAGAGAGATGTTCCACGCTGGAATTCACGGTAATTAGTGGGCTTTGATGTAGATTGGAGCGATCTAACCGTAATGATTGACGACGACGCGATGAGCAAGTAATTTGGTCTCGAGGTTAAACTACAAAGTTCGCGTAAGCGAGAGGAGGCGTTCGAGGATTGCACAGCATTAACATTTCAGTTTCCATCCCTTTCCCGAGTTTCGAGATTATTAATGTACTATTGGGGAAAACGATGCTATCGTTTTGCTCAAAAGTTTATAATGTATTTCTTTCGAACTTTCGATGATACGAAATTTTTCGAACGGAAAAAAAATTCAACCCCTCGTGATACATAATACTCGTGCACCTCTCGAGTATAGACAATCGAGCTCTCATTATTTTTTTTTTCTCGTGGCGGCATCATCATCGAATCTGTCGGTGTGGCGCTGAAGAAAAAAAAAAGAGTCACACAGTAGCTAATTATAGCCTTCTCGACCCTTTGGGTGCCACGACCTCGCAGATAACGGCGACGACGACGTCGACACGTTTTGTTGTGATTTCATGCGAAATGGAACGTTCGCTTCATCGACAGCCAAAGCAGAATAGGAGAATGATTTTTTTCTTCTTTTTTAATTGCGGGATTAATAATTGCCTTTGATAAATGTTAATTATAATGCATGTTGCCAGGGACGTTGTGAATGTAGATGTTTTAGTTTTTTTATAATAGCCTAGTTTATTAGTGTAGTAGCAATGAAATAAAGGCCACGTAGAGTACGGTTAACTGAATTTTGTAATTTAGCAATTACATAAGTGATCTTCAATTACATGTCACAAAAGATGTTTAGTTTTACCTACAGTGAAATTCAATTGAGCGTACAGTCAAAGGTAATGAAATTTCAGGAAAATGATTTAAGCCCACTCCGTTCTACAACATAGTCGTACAAATTAGCATTTCAATGACATTTATTCAACGGTTTTTATCAAATCGCAGCGTGGAGAAATATAGTTTAGAAAATTTATTTCAGTTGAAAATGTGTATACATACATAAATGAGTAAAATTCAGAAGGTAGTGTGCTTTTACAAAATGAAAATACCCTTTGAACATAAAAGTTCCTTTCACTTAAAAAGTTAAAAGCAAAAGGTACGTTCATTCGCCATGGAGTAGAAAACCCTTTTAAATTCACAATATAAACAACATTTTCCGACCTTTGTAGGCGGCCTTTTGTGAGCTTCCTTAAAGAAATTTCAAAAATGCTATACCGAATAGATGATGTGTTTTTTTTTTTGTTGTTATTTGCGCTAACTGAACGTTGAGTAAATAAATATCGAACAATTTTTTTGCTAGCGAAACGAATAACGTGGCTATATAGAAAAAGAAATTGAAAAGCAATCGTAAAATATTTTTCGAATACTCGAGAAATATTTGTGTCTGCGAGAAAGACGTTAAAAAACCGTGCGAGGGTGCACGCGGCGGCAGACTTTCTCAAGGTCTAAACCCTCTCACATTTTTTCTCAATTTCACGCGAATAACTTTATTCCCGTAAAACTGTAGATCATCCGAGTGGCTGATGATCTAACGCTAAACGATTTTTGATATGTCAAGAGGGTCGTGGATGAAAAAGAGAGAGAAAAGCCACGAAAATTCGACGACCTTCCGGAGAAAAAATAAATGCTCCGAGTTCGTGCCCTTTGAACGTCGTCGGCCTACGGATTGTACGGTATTTTTTAATAAAGTTCGTATTGGGACCTCGTCAATATTGGGACGATAAGAGTGCCTTCATCCACGATTATTGGAAAAAAAAGGAGGGGAGGAATACCCTATTACAAGAGGATCGAGCGAGAGGATAAAATTTTTGTCTTAGTTTTAATATACTTTTTTTTGCCTCGTAATATTTCCTTCCATCGCTACCATGTATGTGCGTGTTTGCTAGCGAAATTTCACGTATATAATATGGCGATATCGATACGATGTTAATTTTTCATTAAATCGTTTAATATTACGAGCGTGTTTATTTTCATTTTATTAATTTTTTTTTAATATTTGGATTAGAATTATTCGTTTATTTTTAACCAATCGGCCAATAAATTTTTAACGCTCATAATTATCATTATCTTAATTTTTTAAATTACTAAAATTCATTTTATAACATGATCGTTCTGAATATTAAGTAAGAAAATGTACTAATGAATAAACAATATATCACCGGTGATAATTGGTACACGCATCATCGACTGCATTATATCAGACGAGTAATTACAACGAGCGATCAATTTCTAATTATCATTCTAAATCGTGCCTATTGGTATAGTTCACGATGGATTCGCAATTTTCCGCTTGAATGATTCGTACACGCATTACTGAATCATGATTGTCAGTGCCAAACAAAGCGAGATCGAAATTTAGTAGGCAATTTAAAGTCTGCAAGATCATCATTATTGGTAGTTGGGTCAATTTTGTTTCCAATTTTCAGAAATATTCTTTGATTAAAATCATTAAAATGTCAAGTTCGATCGCAAAGTGAATACCCTTATTTTGTAAAAATTATTTTTTTTTTCTGTCCAAATATCTTTTACAAAACAATAACGATTCACCAGTCACCCTCCTAATAAAAGCAACCATACACTTCTGACGTTGTCTCCAGCTATCGGCTTGGCAACAGTCATATTTTCAATCGTATTGATTACGAGCGTCAAGCTTTATTAACTTCACTCGGCTCGCGCTCTAAATATACATCGTGTCAAAATCAAAATATCGATCGCTCGCGCATACATTAAATTTCAAGTCTCGAGCGCAATAGAGAGAAGACAATGCCCCCCTCTCTTTCCCAAGACAAACGCCAAAGAGGATGTCGGCAAAGTTTGCTCGCGAAGTGCCAATCGAGGTATATATATCTTCGACGTAAATAAGAGCTCTCAATTAATCGGAAGAAGCGTCGAGAGAAGATGAAAAGAGAGAGAGAGAGAGAGAGAGAGAGAGCAGAGGTGCATAACGAACCGAAAGTTTTGAGGGTAGTAGTCGCGACGAGGGGTCATAATCCTGTAGGGCGTCGGCTTGGCTTAAAGCTTGTTGATGCATCTCTCTCTCTCTCTCTCTCTCTCTCTCTCTCTCTCTCTCTCTTTCGCAAAGAGTTATATACATACAAGTTTTGATTTACTTTCGTTGCACTTGCGAATGTATAAGATGAAAATTCTATCCGCCACCACCGCTGCTATGCACGTCCGCATCTCTCTAATTACACGAATGCGCAATAAGATCCTCGTGCTGCTGCCTCAAAGTCATGCCTCTGAAGATGTTGTAGCCGCCTTGCGAGTTAATTAACGTGTTAGCGCGCGCGAGAGAGAGAGGAGCTCGATGATAAAACCGCGGCAAATATAATTGAAAGGGTGCAGCTGTGTGTTGTGCTGCTGCCTTGCTGTGGGCTACGCGTCAAAAGACGCGTAACCAAGGAAGTAATGAGGATACGTTGTGGTGGGAGGATCCTATTTTCTTAACCTAGTTTTTCTTGAAATAAATAAAAATCTTCGTGCGAGAGAGGTTTTGTTTGCTCGCTCGTTTGTTTGATGTTCAGCGTGGGCAGACTGTAAAAAGCTCGCATATACAGGTGAAATTTTAACGAACGAAGTTTTGGATTTGACGGATATTCTTATATAATATTCAGATATTTCATTTTACATCGAAATATTTCGCAAGAAATTGAACAAAAAAAAAATACATATGTTGCACAAATGCCAATAGAGAAAATAGGATTCATTGCATACGATTGCCACACGGTAATGGCAAATCAGACTACGGGAAATGAGAATCCTGCAATTGAATTCCTCGGCAGTGATATCGATTTAAATTAATTTTGATATAAATTTATTGACACGGAAAAATAAATAACTAAAAGAGTCATTCGCAGATAAACATTTGTGCTCGCGTAAATTTTATCCGAGATGAAATTATAATTGACCAATCACATTTCCAATTACGCAACGTGTATAAATCGTGATTGACTCGACAAACATTTAACGCATTTTTCCCGCAGCCAAAAAAAAAACGCACTTCCACCGTGAATAATTGCCGTACAAAAGAAAAGCCTGACAAAAATGAAAAGTGACACGAGAGTAAAAAATTTCATGAACTTGTACTTTGAAAGTCATAAATATGCACTTTACACGGTGGCGGCATGCGAGGGGTTGGTCCGCGCGCGCTCGGAAACTTGCACCGGTGACAAAACTCGCGAGAGCGCGCGCTATAATACAAAAGAGAGAGAGAGAAGCCTCCGAAAATGATACATTACCTAAATTGTCCGCAAGAGCAGAGCCAGCGACGAGGCTCAGTAGTAGTAGCAGCATTAGCAGCAGCAGCGGTATCACCGGCGACATTGCTGCGGTGCGATGTTGCTGTTGTTTTTTTTTTATCTTCTTTTATTTTTATCACTCGCAATGCAGCGGCTCGCGGGATATCAACCACTAGGATCATTCATAACTGCACCAACATATGTATTATCACTTCCGCGTGAAAAAAAAAGCACAGTTGTCTTCGACACGAAATTCTCACGATTGGTTTTTTTTTGTTTACATCCGTAGTGCTTTTGTTTTTTTTTTTTTTTGGCACAAGCACACACGCGAATGTTAATCCGGCAAAAAAACTTTCGATATATTATGTTCGCACTGCGGTTTGAACACGCGAATCAATCACTCGCGCTGCGAATGGCAACGATAACACACGAGAAGACAGAGAGATATAATGAGAGCGTGAGAGAGAGAGGAGAATCGAGATAGAAGAGAATGAGTCTCCCCGTGCTTGACGTTGCGGCGGTCGACGCGCGACTGACTTAGTCCTCCTGGCGATATAGCGGCGCGCGCGGCCCAGAGAGAGCCACCGCCGTGTTGTAGTACTTCGACTCCGAAGCAGCGCTCCGCCGTTATAGGACGTGACGTCACTGTCCCTTTCTCTCTCTCTCTCTCTCTCTCTCTCTCTCTCTCTCTCTCTCTCTCTCTCTATCTCTTTCTCGCTCTCTCTACTTCTATTTTTTTCCATTCGAGAGTGTTGCTGCTGCAGTGCAACTGACGTGATTTTTTGGAAAGATGTAGCTGGTTGAAATTGCAGAAAAGCATTTTCTGTAATAATAGACGGAATAATATATTCGGAAATATCAGATAATTAGAATTATTCGATTTCCTGATAATTAGTTTGCATCGAACAATGCTAAAGTATGCTAATGAGGACTCGAAAATGCGAAAAAAGAAAACTTTTTAATAAAAGCTATCACGTTATCCACGTTGAATTTTTATTTGAAAACCGTCCATAAAAACAATTTTGTCGCTCTTTTTTTTATTGTTACGTCAGCACAATAACGTCAAGTTTTTGTTTTTTTTTTCTCTCCCTCGTTCAAAGCACACTGATAATGAAGATTTATTTTTAATGATACAAATTGAAAGTTATTTTACAAATTATTCATAAGTCCATTCCATACGCATATGTCATCGTTTTCTCTAAAAAAAATTTAAATCAAATTATAGAAACCAGCCCATATACAGAAAACAGTCGGGCACCAACAACGATTACCAAAAAAAGGAACATCCGCGTATAAGTTATACGGTCGAGCGTTCTATACACAAGAAGTTTCTCTCTCTCTCTCGCTCTCTCTCTCTCTCTCTCTCTCTCTCTCTCTCTCGCCACCCGCACGTCGTCTGGCACGCGCCGACAGCAGTAGTCTCGATAAGCATCATGCTACTGCATAATATAAAAGGCGGCGCGATTGTGTGTATAAACAGCGAGTAAATCTTGCGCGCCGGCGCGCGAGCTTGAGAAAAAAAAAGCTTTTATTGGACTTGTGTATAATACTGCGGAGACGCTGTTATATATCTGTCGACGTGTTAGCACGTGCTAATTAATGCATTGCTTTTGGGTACACGTTGTAAATAGCACGGATGCTTCCATTGCTATAACCGAATTTCTTTTCTTTTTCTTTTTCTTTTACTGGGTGTTAAGTGTCATGGTTTTATTTATGCGTCTGTTTGTTGTTTTTATTCCTCGGTCTGTGTTACTTTTATGTGCATTTTTTCATGATATACTGAAGGGGTTGTTCACCCGAATTCTCCTGAACAATGTTTTGAAAAAAAGTTACGGTTCTACTATTGACAAATCATAGATGTGCCCAATTGATTGACGATGAAAGAAATGTTCAATCAATTGTTTCAAATACTTTCAATTCTTTAATTTTTTAATATTTGTTAAGTCATTAGTAACTCGTTCCACAATTATTAAACTGAGGTATTTTTCGCTGTACCTGAGTAACTAACGCGCATTTTCTAACTGTAAAAAATTTATACATAGTTTAGGAATGGTATAGGGTGAAAACGGAAAACGTGTATTCAAAACTGACATTCTCAATCAAAAAAAGCGTTTGACGTAGTCACGAACTTTTCCAATTTACACGACCACTGAACCCTCCATATTCATTAAGTCGATACTACAGTGCCGACCAGATGGTTCGAATAGTACGAGTACAGAGGCTATACACATCTGGCGAGAGTCGAGCGGCAGGCCTGACGGTCAGCGTGTACCTGCCGATTTTACGGCTCGGTCTATGGCCGCCCGCGCCGCGCTGTCATGTGCTCAACACATGCGGGAATGTCTCAGGTAAATACATACTATAGGTATACCGATGTTTGCTTGACTTTACAAGAGGCACTGCGTGGAAGTCGAAATTTCAAAATGATTTTATAGATATTTTCGGAGAGTTTTTTTTGTTTGTTTGACTTCTGACACTTGCAGAGTTTGGACAAAGTTTTCGAGTGGACAGTTTTTGTGAACGCGATGAGTCATCACGTTAACATAGAGGTGTATTACTGAATTTAATTTTATGCTCAAGATATTTATTTTTAGAAAATTATATGATTTTACTTTTTACTCGTTGTACTGAAACAAAAGTTTTTAAAAGATAAAAGTTTCATTATAAATGTGTAATTGAAAGGAATATGTCATTTAGTATGATGTTTTCATTTTTAATGAAAAAAAAATTTTAATGGCGTGAGAAATAAAGCGTATTTCAGTATTTCGCTATGAAAAATTTTTATTATAAAATTCATACAACAAAGCAAAAGCTTACTTATTATATTAAAAATATTACTTGAATGTTGAAAATTTATATGAAATATTTTCCATTTTATAATAACTGCCAAACGTATCGCTGCAAATATCGGAAATATATAAAACACACGGTAAAACGCCAACTGCAACAAGTACTGAACGAATCGCGTGATCAATGCGAAAAATCTCCGAGTCGTACAATAAAAAAAACAAAAACAATAACAAAAAAAAAGAAGGTAAAACTCAGTATAATCCGGCGTATTCCAAAACTGCAGTCGACGGCGCGGCGCGGCGGTGCACGCGCAGACACAACTGCATTCGATAAACATCAAAAGCCTTGATCCTCAAGCCTCGCATACATTGTCGGACGACGACGCGCGCCGCCGCGTTTCCAAAATTATCCACGCGACCACGTGCGCGCGACTCGTATCTAAACATAGAATCATATATAACGCGACGCGTCTCGACGTACGCACGTAATTCTTTTTTTTTTATGTCGTTCGTCCTCTTTTTTTTCTCTTCCTCTCTTCGATGTATATATACGCGAGAATCCTGACGCGGAATGAGACAAATGCATCGCACGCGCGCGTTTGTTTGCCACGGAAAAGAAGTAAAGTGGGCGTCACGCGTCAATGGTTTTTATTGCACTCCGAGAGCACGATAGTGTGGGGGGTTATATTGTGGTATGTGAATGTCGGATGATTCTGAAAATTTTACCATTTTTTTTCAACAATTGTTGACGATGAAAAAAAAAGTGGAGACGGAAAAAAGGGGTAAAAATTGGAGTAATAATTTACCAAAAGGGGTTTAAATTTTCAGCATTCTTAAGGAAAAATTTTGAAATTCAGAACGAATTTTAAACACTATATATTTTCACATTCTGATCATTATTACAAAATTACTATCACACTGTTGACGATTAGAAAAAAAATGTACTTATTAATAAAAATAATTAATCAAGTTTGTATGTTGATTTTCGCTCGGATTTTCGTTTTTAATTAATAACGTACAGTTTTTCCACTTCAGTATAACGTTGACTGTCATCAAACGAAAGAATTTTCAGAAAGCTTGAACAGTACGTATAAAACAATATGCTGCCCATGTTTTTCCAGAATTTTTCTGTTCTTCATAATTAAATTCCCGGTTTATTAATGTCCGTTCTTTCATAATGCAGTCGACTATGAATGCTTTATTAATAAATTCTCATCTATTGGAATGACATTCATCCCTACATTATTTTAAAAAAAAATATTACTCACAGGTCTGCATTGTTCAAGCTGGAAATACAAAGTCAAAGCACAAATTCAATTAAAATCTAAAGCCACCTAATAAACTGCATATCTCTCGTCTTTGTATGATCATAGAAGCATGCGAAAACGCATATACACCTCACAAAGGACGTTAAATAATATTTAAGCGCGCACGTCTTGCGGCACCAGAGGGACATACACACATCTCGGGTTTGCAATTTTTTCTTGCGAGTAACAAGATAAAGGCTTTTTCCTTTTCTTGCTCTCGGCGAGTAGTGGGACGCAGCTCGCTCGCTGCTTGTGTTTGCTCGGTAGTGTGCACATTCGTATTTATTTTTGCGCGCGGAATAAAATTTCTATCCGGCTCTTTAGTCTGCGCGCGCGGAAAATAATAGAAGTGAAACGAAACGAGAAAACTCGTGCCTGTTAGTAATTTATACGACGAAAAATACTAAGAAATATTGCCAGTATACTAACGTTATATATATTTGACTTTTATATGAATTCAATCCCCAAGAGTTGCATTCTTTCATAAGTTTTCGGTGACTATGTAGCCTTTTATAGAAAAGTTTCGCTTCGTGAAAAAGTTGAGTTTTGAATACTGAAGCTTGAGATATTTGAATAATTGTGCGAGAAACGAAAGAATCGAGCTGTTCTGGAAAATTATAAAGATTCGTTTGCAAATGCTTTCGTGGAAAACTTTTCCGTCTTGGTGAAGTTTAAACTGAATAAACAGCTGCTGGGTTTTACGAGTATATAGAAAGAATATACAAACAGGAAATGAGAATGTAATTGGCCGTAACATAGTTGTTTGAATGTTCGAGTAAATTACTGAAAAAAAAGTTGTAGTGTACTAACTTTTGTACTTTGTTCGAATTTCATGATATTACTCACGTATATTATCATGATATTACTCATTTAGATGGCTTGCGACTTCGCAATGTACACTTTACATCCAAAACATATAATTCGATGTCGATTGCGACATGATTTAAAATATATTTAGAAAATTTAGATAATTTTTAACAGTTTATCAAAATTCTGTGCAAATAGCGGTATTTGGATACTTAAAATAATTATCAAAACGTAAGTACACAACACGTGTAGATATGCAAAACAGCGGGCAGACGCGGTTTTTCGAAACACTCATGAATATATCGAACGGAACTGAGCACTTAACGCTGATACTATATACGCTTTGAGCAGAATTAAGCGCAAAATTATTCTAGATAAACTGCAATCCACAATTATTCTCACGATAAAATATACATCCTACATGATTATTCAAACCAATAAATAAATAAATAAATAAATAAACACAACCACGCGGCTTTAAACAGTCGATTGCATCCGACCCATAAACAAAACAAAATAAGCACCGTCTCGATCACTAATAGCCGTAGAAATTACAACGAAAACACCGTATAGAACAATTGAGCGCGCAAAGATTGCCGAGCATTATAACTGCGATTTCCTTAGCGGTGCAGCAGCAGCAGCAACCAGCACTCATATCCGCTGGTCAATTAAGAGTTGCTACATACAGTGCTATGGCCACGAGAGAGCTAGGCATCGAATTAAAGTTCTTATCTCGCCGCGTTCATCGGCGAGCGTGGGCGCGCGAATTAGAGAGAGAGGCTTTCATGATTTCAAACTGAAAATCCGCAGATATAAAGTGATTGATTAATCGTTTATGTTATAACTGTTTTAGATTAATGACCGCGCGCGTAAGGTATAAGTTAATAATAGGTGTGTGAAAGTGCTTTGGCCGATATACATCTGCGTGCGAGGGTGTTTGGTTGAGATTTTTTTTTCAGTGATTATATTGAGCGAGACGAAATAATTTTTTTTAAAATAGGTGTACTTTTATTTTTCATTGAAAGCTTCGCACGGCTGAAGTTATTTCAGCAGTAAATCGACGTGCAATATGGATGTTCAATTATTCAGTTTAGATTCTATATATCCAATAAGTCAATATTGTACCGACTGAACTGAAGTAGAGCTTTGTACTGAATATTTTACGTTGGAATATTAGTGAAACGATTGATAATTAATTGATTGAGAACTCCGTAATGCATATGATTAATAAACGGGGCAAAAATATAACGATCGATTTCATTTCATTTCCGTTAATGAAAATTACGTAATTAATCATATAAAACTTCTTGATATCGTTTGAGTTTAAAGGGCAAGATTTGTAATACAACCAGCCTAACAAATTTACGCTGAGTTTCCAAGCGAAGCTACACAACTTCGCCAAGTGGAAGAAGGAGAAGAAGAACGAACAACACGAAACTGTAATTTTACGCAACTACCTACCCGACACAAGGAAGAAGCGAAGAAAGTATATATCTCTGCTCCATGCGCAACGTCATAATCCAAGAGAGAGAGAGAGGGAAGTCGAGGTAGCCTCGTGTAAATCCGAGTTAACAACTATTTTAAGAGCGACTGCAAGTGATTCGGTATATATATAAGCTCTTAAAAGGGCCATGTGCACGTCGGAATTAAACTTTATTTATCCAGCGCCCTTTTCCGCCGCCACGCCGCTCCGAAACTTACAAGCGCGCGTGCTCGTGAATGTTCAAGTCGACGACAGACAAAGAGACGATATTTACACAAGGAATGACGAATCTTGAAAGTTTTCGCGAGGACAAACAAGCCGAGGAAGTGCCGAGCTGCGATATATTCAGGTGAGAGGCACTGAGAGACAGAGAAAGAGAGAGTGAAAGTATGGAAGAACAGTTTTCTTTTTAAATTTTTTTTCTCAATCCTCTGCTATGGTGCTTTCGTTGAAGTTTATATTTTTTTGTAAATTGTAGTTCTACTTCGAGACAGAGTTGTGAAGTGACGTATTTTCGAAAGTTTTCGAAGTAACTAAACGATTGGAAAACTTTTTATTCATTTACAAAACTGTTTATTTGTTTTACTTGATATCCATCGTAAATTCAAGTATCTCGCTAAAAAAAAACAATTTCGCCATAATCTTTTTTGTTTCTCGAAAAAAAAAATAAAAGACGGAAGACTTTTTTTTGTTTGCACAGGCAACTTTAATACAAAAGTTATCAGATTACTTTCAGCGTTTCCCAAATTTCATTTTCGTCGTTCTTTTTTGTTGCTGCTGCACAATGTGAAATTGCACTGCCAACGGATAACATCTGTTTTGCAATCAATTCGGCAAACTAATTCCAAACATCTCACTCTCTCTCTCTCTCTCTCACTCTCTCGCGTTTTTTGCTACCTTTAAATTCGATGTTAGAGCGAGAAATATTCGCGTTTCGCATACTGTACAATTTTTTTTTTTATCTCCGCGTCTCGTCGTATCGAATTCTTTTTCTAAAAGAATCGCAAGCATCGTAGCTATGAAGACAGATGAGAGAAAAGTCAAATAATTCGAGCGAAACTCGAGAAAAGCGAGCGCGCGCTTGCCGAATAAGAAAAATTAAGGGGGAGGACTTTCTCTCTCTCTCTCTCTCTCTCTCTCTCTCTCTCTCTTGCCAAGCGCATATTAAAGTTGCTGGGAGGGTGGGTGGTAAAACTCGTAAAGCGCATCCTTTTCGCTTAGCTCTTTCTCGCATTGCGTTTCTCTCTCTCTCTCTCTCGCTCCCTGGTGTTTTATTACGCGTTTGTCTTCTTCTTTTTTTTCCTAAGAGGCTCCAATCGTCGTCTTTCTCACGAGATAAAAAAAAAGTTTTTATTTTTCTCCAGCGGCGAAAATGTTTACGCTGAGAGAAAGAGAGAGCTTCTTTCATTGCTACAAGCTAGCTACTTGTTTTAAATGATTTACCGCTCTTCTTTATCTTATTAAGAAATTCATTTTAACTGCCTTTGCTTTGCGTTTAATTAAATGCCTTCCACTTTTATTTAACTCTGTGTACGCGCGCGAGTTATTAAAAAAGAAATACTTAGAATGCCAAGTTAGTTCGTTGATTTGAAAAAAAATTATTGCGAAGATTGTGTTCAAAAGCGAGAAAATTCAATTAAGTGTTTTGATAAAGGCCATTCAATTATCGCGCTTCTTCAGAGTAAAAAAAATTAATTTTGATGTCGAAAAATATTCACTTGATCGTCAAAAGTATATGAGAATTATAAGTTGATTTGCACCGTATAAACTGGCCAGTAATTACTTTTTTTTCTACCTCAGTAAGTTCGAAACAAGCAACAACAAAAGCCCGAAGAAACTTTAGCAATCACGAATTTTGCATTTGACCTATAATAAGAAAGAGAAATTTTTAATTATAACCTTGCAGTGGAAATTCAATCTAAAACGCTCTAATTAGCTCGATTCGTTCAACGACGACGAGGAATCTCTGCGCAGCTGTAAAATCATAAATATATACGAATTGAATTTTGGCGAGAGAGAGAGAGAGAGAGAGAGAGAGAGAGAGAGAGAGCTTGCACGTCACCACAATTTATAGGGCGCGAGCGTCGTCGTTGCTGCATGCGCGCATGCATTGTTGAGTAATGCGGCTTACGTTCGCCACTGACTTCGAGCGAGTGGTGGAAAGGCAGGCGGGTGGCGTTTGAGCCTCGACGCGAAGTTTGGCTTGGCAACTTCGGCAGGGATTTGTCATGTAGTGGCTGCGCTGCAAATTTAACCGTAAGTACTTCTTCCCCCCCCCCCCCCCCCCTCTCTATCCAAGCGCGAATAAGCAGAAGCTGGAATTAACTGCTGGCGTGAGAATCGAAAAATGTAAAGTTAAATCTGGCGCTTCGAGTGAAACAAAAATTTTTGTTTATACATTTTTATTCGAATTATTGCAAAATACGTTTCGTGTTCGAACGAAATTCTTTTCAAGTGAAGGACTTAGAATTTTAACGTGCGTCAATAATAATATTCATCATGATGATTGTCCTTCTTGAAATTGAATATCTATTTTTGAATTTTGACGCAAATGTAAAGTTTGGCTCGTAACAGTGAATAGCAATTGTTCAAAATATTATTCTAGTGGTCCACATATTTTAATGAATTTGAATACATGGATTGAAATATAGTCCCAGATAGTTATAAAATGCGTAAAAAAAGTACATTGAATGAATTGACGTTTACCTAACTGCTATAATGTTTGAGTAGTGTGAGATAACAATGTGTCTTTCAACAGTGAATTGTGTTATTAGCATAATAATGCCGTTTGGTACAATCATAAAAACTTGCGTCAATGAATTGGTGAAATAATGAGTTTTATAAGAATTTCAAAATAACTATATATACTCTCGACTTATTTTTCGCAATCAGTATACTAAAACTGTGCAAGATGAAGATCATCGTATTTGGAACCCTGTTTGTTCTTTACTTTTTAGCTTTCGTTGAAGCTGATTATAGTAAGTTGAACTTCACCTCACTTTTATAATTTTCAAAACAAATAAAAACTCGAACCAAATTTGTATTTTTATCTTTCGATGAAAAATCTAAAAATCTACAAATAAAATAAAAAATTAATTAAAAGTCCAGCGATGAAACAATTGACATTTATTTTATCGAACAGCAAATTGCACACCATCGATAGGATCCAGTGGCAAGTGTGTACCAAATCACAAGTGCGATCAATTCCGTAAGGTACTGCATCGTCCACAGGTACATCACCCGAGCTTAAAAATATACTAACTGCGGTCTTACAAAGTACAACGAGTGTAAGGGTGTAGGACATATACGACACATGTGCTGCCCTATTGGTTACATAAAACCGTAAATTTTACTTCCCATCAGAGATAAAGTGGCTAACTCACAGTAACCAAGGCAACCAGAAAGTTATTTCAAATGTATTTGCAACTTCAGCAAAAACGTTATCTATATATTTTACTGAATTAAATTGAGTAGTTCGATAAAACACTTGAATTATAAATCAAACAAAATATAAAAGAAATCAATAAATCAAATAAAATTTCTAATTGAAAAAAAAACTGGATTTATATTTAAAAATTTTGATAATTATAAATATAATATAAAAAAATTTTAAGAAACGAAAACTCGTCGTAGCGACAAAGCAAAGTCACATTCAAATGAAAGCCGGCGAATCTCGGATTCATTTAATAATTTAGAATTTATACGCGCAGATGCCATACGCGTTTACAGCAACTCATAAAGAGGACTCCGCCGCGTGAGAGAGAGAGAGAGAGAGAGAGAGAGAGAGAGCTGCCGCCTGCCTACTCGTAAAATCTCGCGAGCTTTGCGCATTGAATTGGTGGAGGCAGGTAAGATAGCTGTTGAAAATCCTCTCGAAATGCCGTCAGGGGTATTAATAAAGGCAGCTATAGGATGAAAGCTCGTCTCTCTCTAAGCTCACTCCGCCTCTCTCTCTCTCTCTCGACTCTCGCTCTCTATGTACAGTTATGCGTTTGCACTTTGAGCGAGGCAACGCAGAATGAGATGAGAACAATTTAAAGAATTCTTTTTGTTTTGGTAGAAATATCAGACGTATATTATGGAATGACAGATGTCTATTAATGGAAGTTTGCATTTTCACCGAGTAGCTTTCATTTATGAAGGACTAAAAACACGAAACATATCAATGCTTTATGTACTCGGAAAGCTTAATGAACAGAACGGTGAAACAGCCATATTTTCGAAAAAAACATTTCCTTAAATAATAAAGCATTGCATAAAACCTTCCACTCGATGTACTTTCTAAATTCCTTTTTCGAATGAAAAATCCCTCTAAAAAATCCAAAAATTCGAGCGTCGCGCAAACAAATACATAAATTCTCTCCTCGCGCAACTAAAGCTCGTCGAGCGCGAGACGAGGAGGGGAAAAAAAAGAAGAAGAAGATTGGTATCAACTCGAGACAACAATACATCCACAAATCTCAGCTGAAAATAAAATAGCGAACAGCTGCACGCAGTGGCCACTCGAAAGTTTCCCTCCGACGTTAACAGGAGAGAGAGAGGGAGAGAGAGAGAAGAGAGGAGACAGGGCTTTTCGTCGGGGATGTTAACGAATCGCCCTCGAAAGTTCAGCGACGTGCACACGCATCCTTTTTTTTTTACTACATATATACATATACACAAGCTGGTAAGTGGCCTTTATAGCAACACACTTCGCAAAGCTCCGCGGGCGCGTTGCAAAATAAAAATACACGGGGAGCGCGCTGCGCCTGTCACTGGGAAAGCGAAAAGTCGATGAACATCGTATAGCCCGCTAACCGTGAAGCTTATGTACGCTCGAGCTTATTTTACTGCGCGCTTGCAAGTACATATAATATATATGCTATTCGCGCGGGTATATTTATACACAACATGTTCGTTGAATATCTTTGTAAATTTTAATGATATTTTTTTTTTTGCGGTCGTGTTAGGAAACCTTAACAAACTCTAGCGTGTAGAAACAAACGCAAACTAAAAAATCTAACACGACCGCAGATTTAGTTTCCTATCTAGAAGATTTTGTTTCCCCTATCTAGACCTTCGTTTGACGAGTAGGTTATTAAACACGCCCGTGGTACATATTTTAACGTTGAAATCTTCAATTAGATATACCGTTCTTATAACTTTCTGATGAGTTTAACATATAATATGTGAACTTTGTGAAGCTCGACGTTGTTGTAGAGTATACATAAACTCATGCGAAACATTACACATCATGATGCACTGCTTGACGTGGCTTCTATCGCACGGCAACGCGTAACTCAAATTTCCATTACTTGATATACGGCAAAATGAAAGAGATATGAAACTTGTTGGTTTGATGATTTTTATTCTGTACTAGTCGGTGTAAAATTCGAAATGTTTGCAAGGAAATCTAAAACCGAGTAAAAGGAATGGTTTTCATTTTCAGTCTTTGAATACCCGTGAAACAGTATTTTCGCCGTGAAAAAAGAAAGAAAAAACGCGTACATCTGAACGTAACCCTGTTTGCTCGCCAAACCCTTTGTTAAACATTCCGACTTCGCAGCCAGCAGCTTTTCGAGCTGGAAATACTCGCGCGAGAAATAGGAACTCGGATTGGCAATCAAAGAGCGAAATTTCACGCGACTATACAAACTACGTCGAATTCCAGACCAGATTTTGAAACATCATTAGTGCATCGAGCTTTCCGAGTTATTTCAATAATTTCACATATATAACAAGCACGCAACTTTGTATACTACTGTGATGTCAATGGAATTTTTCTTATTTATCACTTGAGTTATCTCTCACTTAGTTTATTAATTAATTTATATTATTCTAATTAAACGATACCGTAAAGCATTTTGCCGCAGAGAAACACTTGAGCTTGGCCGAATCAAAATTCAAGTAATACCCCGCGCCACGTCGCTCTCTTTACGTCCGAAAACTTTAACGAGCGTGCGTTATCATTTCCATTTCCGACGTTGGGGCGCGTTAAACTACGGGAAATTACGGGCAGCTACCGCGTTGAATGATGCATGTGTTCTCTAGGTCTCTCTCTCTCTCTCTCTCTCTCACTCTGGTTTACGCTTTTTTGAATTCACTTATATATCCTCGCTCGACTCGACGTGTCTCTCTATTATCCATTTACCAGGTGAATTATATAGATGGCACTCGTCGTCGTATGTAGAAACATATTTAATTTGATGCGACTGAATTGAATGCGAAATTAGATCTCATTCGCGGTACTTAATTTAGAAAATAAAATTCAACGTTTCATCAAATATTAAGCGCTGAAATTATCAAACCAAGTTGCAACAATATCAAACTCGAAATTGGCGAAACCGAAAATGCATTTCATTCCTAATGGAAATAACCATCCAAGCGAATCGCAAGTGTCGAGGCGCGTCATGCTCATTCGAGTTAGCGCCGCGAGAGAGAGGTAGCGAGGCGCTGATATCACCGATGATTGTGCGCGCAACCCTTTGCCGTGACAATCCTCTCGTGCTGGATTTATGGCTTTGCTCTCTGCAGAGTATGAGAGAGAGGGAGAGGATACCCAACGCTGCGAGTGTATACGTTCATTTACGACTATACCTCTCGAGATGATTCAGAATCGAGCGGAAAATGCCCTTGCAGCTCCGATAATCGGTTTATGCGTTTCCATCAAAATCAGCTCGTTATCTTCCAAGCTTTCTCCTCGGAAGTTCACATCGTAATTAATTACACGCGATTAATAGATGTTTTGTCTGAAAAATCAAGTACGTTACTTCATCAAAGTCACGATGTTTCCTTATCAAGGTTTATTGCGATATATATAGAGAAACACGACATAATCAGTTGCAATGTTGATTATTGGCTGTGGTATGCGTCTATATGGCTTTGATTGTCGGCTCTATGTTTGTTACTTACATGATTGACACAGTTTCCGTGCTTTGTACGGATATTATCCATTCAAATTTCGAGGGGGGGGGGGGGGGGGGGGGGGGGGGGGGGGGGGGGGGGGGGGGGGGGGGGGGGGGGGGGGGGGGGGGGGGGG
>JAWWMK010002399.1:0-33986 GCA_035047105.1 Galeopsomyia nigrocyanea
TATATGTGTGTGTGTATATTTATATATATATTAACGTGGGCACTAGGCCGCGCACGCAGCGACGGCGGCAGGCACGGCGGCGCGAATGAAAGTACTATTGTGGCGAAAATACCTGTTATAGGAATCATAATAGTTTTTCCTGTCCGGCTGGCTGGGCGACAGACCCGGCGGCGCTGGTGGCGGCAGCGACGCTGGTGGTGGTGTCGTATGATGATGATGCTGCTGCTGTTGATGCTGATGATGATGATGATGATGATGCGACGACGACGACGACGATGGCGCCTTATAACGCGGACCGCGATCGGCCGTGTCGGCGTAGTAACTGGCTGCAGCTGCGTAGGGCTCGCGAGAGCGATGCCTCTCGCGTTCTTTGTGATCTCGTTCTTTGTGATATCTGCAAAAACACGAGCGTGAGAAACGTTGATTTACATATTGTTTTATTTATTTTTTTGCGACGATAGTGGATTGAGATGATTTTGGGATATATCAAAGGGATTTCATGCAACGATAAGTGAGGTCATGCAATCTTACTAGACTTATCTCCTAATAGATAAATTATTACTCTAACTTCTAGAATTTTTTTTTTTTTTTTTGCATCTTTGAAATGTTAAATCTCACCGCGATAAAAATTTCATAAGACTTTCCGCGCGATACGAATGATACTTGAAATAGAAATGAGATTCATTTTTGCTCGTATTGTTTCTCAAAGCTTGATAAAGTTACTTATACTGTTGGTTGAACATGAAAACTATATTTTCAAACGATAGTATTATTGTATTTGCTTATTTTGTTATAAGTTTCAAACGACACAGTTTTAATTACATTGAGCTAATTATATCAATGATAAAATCAACAATCAAATTCACTACCCAAAATAATTTATATTATAAAGTGTTACAGCGTTGGAGAATAAAATAAGAAGATAAAAGCAAAATTGTAAAAGATTCTACCTTGAAAGGAAAATGAAAGATCATTCAAAAATAAACAGAGATTTTAAGACACAAACGAAAAAAAAAAAATCTCAGTCAATAATCAATATCACACACGTACAATCTCAATAACAACAATTAAAAAACACTACATAAAAAAAAACAAACCAAAAAAAAAAATTCAACAAGGCAAAAAGTTAATCTACACTACATTGACAACGGCAAAAACATCAACTCTACTTTATGTAGACATACCTCGGAGGCGATCGAGCCGGCGAGCGATACGGAGCCGGTTTGCCCTTGCGTTTGCGGGGCAAAGTGGCCCTTGGCGACTGGCTCCGCGAGTAAGATCGAGATCTACAATCATATATGCACACATTCATCTATCTGAATATCATGGCGATCGCGGTGTTATTTCATCGGAATTGGTGCCATCGCGGGATGATCTATCGACTGAGATTTTTTTTCTCGTTCCGCTACGCATCGGACGTTTAATTTTACGAATTTCGTAGGTTTATCAATTGCTGTAGCTGTGTAGTAGCTTTATTAATATTCTCGTTCGAAAAATTATATTTTATTGAGTAACAGGGTTGAATCGGCTTGAATACGCTATAATAGAATTAACGCGAACGGTAAATTGATATAAAAAGAAGCTGGATGGCAAATGAAGCATACTTGATCACTTTTCGAAGATTTAAAAGCTTTTAAAAAAACTAGTAAGAGGTAATTTTGGGCCCGAAATCGGAATAATTTTTATCATTCTCATGGAGTATCAGATCATCTCGCTTTTTTTTTTGGATTTCACTATGAAAAATCCCATAATCACAAATATTTTTGCAACGAGTCCAAAAACCTTTCTCGCTATAATGAACCTTCCGGAATATGAAATAACAAAGACGATGATCAGCACTCACGCACGCACGCTAATCTAAAAAAAAAAGAGAAGAAGAATATCGTCAATCACTTACCGACTGATAGAGAAACTGCCACTGCGCGATCTGCGCTTCTTGGGCGTACGACTTCTCGCTCTGTGCGACGGAGGTGGCGATCTCGAATTGACAACTCGCCTCTTGCTGGGTGGCGATCGAGATCGACTGGCCGGTCGCCTGGCCGGTGGTGACCTCGATCTCGAGCGCGAGTACGAGCGCGAGCGTGAACGCGATCTCGTGCGGCGAGACGTGCGATGCTTGCCCATGCGACGATCGCGCTCGTCCTTCTCGCGAAGCATGCGATTGAATATCTCCAGTGGATCGTCGATCACCCTGTTGATGTAAATAAGTACACGTCAGTTTTTTTTAAAAGTCTTTTTGAATACCTTTGTATCCTGAATTAACTTCTTTTCGAATATTGAATGGTTGGAAAAGTAACGGAACTCAGTAATAAATTCTTTAGCGATCGATTGGAATCTTGATTAAACTTACCCTGGTGTGCCATTGTGCATACCGCGACCCATGCCTGGAGGTGGAGGTTGCATACCTCGATATCCCACTGGAAATTTATAAGTAATATTACGTTTACATTCTCAAAGTTTCATTGACGAATAAATACTACGTAAGCATGCAACTTCAAGTTCAATTTTTTAATTATTTACAAAAGACTTCTTATTGGGCAGCGTGAGATGTAAACGAATAGTTATTAGGCATTTTCAAAAAAATTTTTATTTTTTAGCTACTCCAATGTTATAATTAATAGGGATGGATAAGCCTTTTCCCAGGAAAACGTGAAAATGGCTATTGAATAGTTTTTTTGAAACCCAAATAACCAACAATTGAATGAATGATGAAAGTGATAATGATGATAATGATATTGACAATTTGTACAGCTAGAGTAAAATACTGAAAAGGCTATTTAAAAAATTATTTATGACTAATTAAAATCCTTTCTATTCATAGTCAACTCAATACCAATAGTCTTAAAATTGAAAGTGAACCAAAATTTGAAAACCTAGTCAAAAATGGTATATTTGTTTGATTATATATCGCGTCCAATTGTTACCCACAAGTATTAAAACTAACTTGATACTTTGAATTTAAATATTCGAGATAATGTTTGCCAATAAGAAGCCTCGTGTGCAGTGAAAAGTATTACTTCTATCTATTTTAAGTATAAATATTTAAAAATATTAGAACCTTGCATATCCCATTTGGAAGGAACGTGTGATCTGTATCCTGTTTGCCATTCGAAAAAGCAAAAATTTATTCGTTAGTACTATGGAAATGATACATTATAAAATTTATGTGCACAAAATCTCCACACAGGTGACAGAAAATGTCAAAGGGTAGCTTTATTTGTGAATTTTTTTTTTACTCAAACTGTACAATCGACGTCACTAAGTTTTGCCGCGTGGATAAAGTTAACCGACAATGATGATTGCAATCATATTAAAAACGTACAATTTAATAAAAATCTATAGTGTTTTGCAATCGCAATATGATTTTGTTCAAAGTATTTAGAGATTTTATTATGCTTTTTTATTTCTGAAATGGTTATGCATGAAAAATGTAAATTAATGGTGATCATGTGAATTAACAGTGACAATGACATTCAGTGCCAGACGAAACTTGATTGTACAACTGAATAAAAACAAAACATTAATATATACTTATGTACAACTTATGTTATATTTGAAAAATACACGAACCAAACGGGAAAATGTCCATGTAATAACGAACTTTACAAAAAAAAATCCTTAGATATAAATATGCAATGAAATCAATCAAAAGGATGAAGGCAAACTTTAACCAAGAAAATATAAGACAACAGTTTTCTGATCGATCGGAGTTGAAGGATCAACAAAAAGAAGAGTAGGAATATAAGTAGAAGAAAGGATTGATACAGTAACAATAGTAGAAAAATTTTCATGTAAGTAGTTTAATTTTAAATTAATCTTTAAAAAATTTGGTTCTTTTCCGTAAAACGTATACAAAAAAAAACACGTCGTTTACAGTTACATCTGAAAGTATTTGAAAAACATGGGCGATGCATTAACAATCCGCTTAACACGTAAAATTCTTGGAGGCGAACTATTGATTGTATTTTGACAAGTAATATACACAAAAATAAGTCTGTACACTTCAACTTATTGTCTAAAAATTCACTCGTTTCAATACTTTCTATGACAATGCAAGTAGAAATTCAATAACAAATCAGTCTTGATAAATAATTCACTATTATGTACAAAAAACAGTATTTGGCAGTCGTGTAAAAAGACAACACAAATATATTTGCTATAAACATTAAACTTGAACACTTCACAGGCATTTCAGAGACGTAACCACATCACAAAAAGACCCGTCAAACAACAAAAAATATCCTTCACCATAATTATAGAAGACAAAATTTCCGTAAGTAAAACACGTGCGACAAGTCATTAATTTTCCATCGAAAACCGAACAGTAAAAAAAAAAATAGAAGGGAGTCGGACCGAAGTGATAAGAGGAAAACGTCAAAGGTCACTTGAGGAACAGGAGGATATAAAGATAGCGTTGAAGCAAATGAAAGCACCCAAAGAGTGATGAAAATTCAGCTCAAAGATAAAAAGGATTCTTCCAGCCGAAAACGATAACAATGAGAAAAGCACCCATCAAAAGAAAGTAAAACCACTCACTGTTGTGCATGCCTCTCATGGGCCTCGGCGGGCCACTGTAACCTCTAGGCGGCTGAGACGGTCTGTAAGGCGGTTGAACGTAAGACGGTGCACGGCCGTCGTATCTCTGATTAGCTGGCGGTGGCGGTAGCGGTGCGTAACCGTGCGGCGGCGGTGGTGCTGCCGTTGGCGGTTCCGCGTACATGGGCATTCGCGGTGGAGCCATGTACGGGCTTGGTAGCAGCGCCGGGGCGTGACCTACCGGCGGTGGTGCTGGGTAAAGTGCACGATCGTCGCCTGGTGGATAAGGCAACAAGGCCGGTGGTGCGTGCAAATGCGGCTCGTCCACCTGCGAAACAAGTATCAATCGATAAAATTTGCACAATTATCCTTTTTTAAAAGTACGTGGGTAAAGTGTGGAACTGAAAAAACAGAAACGTTACGCGGAAGGTCGCGAAAGGGTTAATAGAAGCTTGAGCCGTAAAAATTTATGTTCTTTCGATTTTTCCATTAGGTGTCGTGCGCAGTCGATCAATATTCTTTACCATACTTTTAACATTTTAACTAGTTTTTCCACAGTTTACTAAGCAATTTTTTGACAAATATCTTTTTTTTAATACTCACAGTGGGAGTCCCAGCCCTGTCCTCCGCTGACCTCCTATGATTAGGATCATAATGAACCGGAGCCGGCATGTATCGACCATCCGCTGTGGATGTCGGAGCATGCCCAGGAGGTGGTGCGTGGTAGTTACTTTTTGGGTAGTCGGAGTTGGGAGGCGAGAGCGATCGTCTACGACTCGGTGGTCGCATTCCCGACTCTCGTGAACTACTGTTGTTGCTGTGGTAAGCTGCATTTCTGCGGAAAGTTCATGAAAAAATTACTTTTTCTAATCGAACGAGTCTATAGACTTTGCATTATTTTTCTGCGATCAAGTTATTGAAAAACTTTGAAAGGCGAAAAAGCTTTTCAATATTGAAAAATCCATACCTGTCACGAGGATTATCGCGGCTGAAACTCCGGCGTCTCTCCTTCGAGAATCTGCCGTAATCGTCTTCATTGCTAGACTCACGCCACGAATGGTCGGAGGCTTTTTTCGGTAAAAGAGGTGGCTCGGTTCCAGGTGGTGGTGGTACCTCCGCCTCATCCTCACCGATTTTCAAGTTAGCTGCTTCTTCTGTTGCTGCAAAAAATATTTTGTCAGTTTTACGTCCACGACCATAATACCTAATCCATCATCTATTTCGTAGATTCTTCAAAGATAACAAAAACTCACCAGTTGTAGCCTTCTCGAGGGAAGGCGAAGCCTCTCCAGCGGCTTTGTCGGCCTCCTTGACTTCTCCCGGCACCAGACTAGAGTTGCCCTGCGTGGGCGCAACGGCTTGCTCGGCGCTGAGTTTCTCCGAGACGCTGGGCTCGAGTTTCGGCATCGGTTTGTACACCACCCTTTTGGCGTAGCCCGTCTCGTTTTTGAAGTTGAGCACAGCGTTACGCAGGTAACGATTGGGAATCAGCGATTCCGGCGACACGTCCTTCTCATTGCAATCGGGACACTCGTGCTCCTCGGACTCGAGCAGAAAGGTGCGTATGCACTCGTCGCAGAATGAGTTACCACAGCACGGAATCATCACAGCATCCGTCAGAAGATCCTTGCATATGTTGCAGAGGAGATCCTCTGGTATTTCCGGTTTCTCTACTGCGGGCTCCGGGTCGTGAGAGAACGGCGGCTTCTCTTTTTTGCCTTCTTTGTAGGCTTGGCTAAAATGGAATGAGTGGATTTTTGAGCAAGAATGCTTGGTTTTATGGAAGTGAGTTTTAAATAGGAAAAGAAATGTCACTCACTGATCAATGGCAGGCACAGCGTACGTTCCACCAGGGGTCATCATTGCGCCAGGAACAGTTGGCCCGTCAACTGGGACCATAAAACTACGCGGAATACCAGTGCTCTTTTTTATTTCAATTGGTTCTGACCCAACACCTAGTGGACAGTGTTTTATCCAATGTCCAGGCTGATGACACTTGTAGCAGCGATAATTCGGAGGTACTTCACCAGTTTGGTTTTGTCCACGAATTTTCATATAACTGTGACAAGTAAATATTAAAGATAGCTTCATTTTCATTGATACAATAATAAGAAATGTATTAGTATACGAAATTGGTTAAGCTTACTTTGATGGGTCATAATCTTGGGTACTCTGGGTCATCATGGCACGGATCTTGTCTTCCTCAGATCCATCCAACCTGGTAAGGTCGACTGATTTACCCAAAGTCCCTTCATCTTTGGTGGTATTGAATGTTGGTGCTTCAGCTCTTTCCCAAGTTCTCTTTTGCTGACTCGTTAATGGCACTCTGGCAACAATCAGACTTGTATTTTTGGCAATTAGGGTGTTGTCGTCTGTGTAATCTGAAAAATTACATTCATTTTTGTGATTTGACTTTAAAAAACAAAGCTAATCAAATCAATGTTTCAAACGATAGATACAAGTTGTGAACAGATTAAAAACATCCCTACCTTCTTTAGTCTGAGCATTTGTGATCTGCAAATCAAAGTCCGTATTTTTCCCGATTCTCTTCTGATGGAAGATTGCCTTTTTTAAATCGGCTACAGATATGTGCAACCCATCAAATGATACAGTGTCAAAGTCCAAAGTGGACTTGAACTTATAATGTACGGACATATCTGGTCCAGAACACTTTTCTGAAATTTTGAAGAATATAAAATTAATAATCGAATTGCTGTAACTTGTTAAGTCAGCAAAGATTCTATCGGATCTTTAGCTAATATTATAAGGACTGTTTTCAATCCAGTCGCAATGCTAAGCAAGAAAAGTTTGTTTCATATGTGATTTAAAACAGGTCAAATAGTTTATGTCAATCTATTGTAATCAAAGGCATTTTCATCAGAAAAATATCTCGGAAATAAATTTTCATTTCATGCTCATCTACTACATTTAATATTAGTCACAGTAAAAACTGAATGCAACAGCCAATCTATACTAGTTTATACTAGAATAAAATTAATAACAAATTTATTGAACAAAAAAAAATAAATTTTCGAAAGACTAGAATACAGAGGTTAGAACAAAATTCAATCATGGACGACTGGTTCAAGGGTAAAGCCACACTAAACTACAAGTCTATCCATTACATACCTACTAATGTACAGATAATTGAATAAGCCACGCATTAGGAAAGCATTATCTATAGTATACTTACTCAACTTTCAAGAATATCGCACTCCAAATTAGTAAGAAAATAAGTATGCATGTGTGCGTGCGTGTGTATGGGACACATTAATTCCAGTCATTCATGCACTAATAACAAGCATGCAAGCAAAGGATCAGTGAAAATGAATGACGTTTCGCAAGCTTCAGGGATGATATAAACAAACATTCGGTGTAAAGCTAGGTCTCAGCAAATATATTCTCAATATATGTATGTACGTCAGGCAAAGAGGCTGCACACACATATCTATAACACACATTCACGCGTTCTACGAAAAACCAGCGCTGCGAAAAACCCGTTACACACTCACCCTATGCATCAGGCTGGAACGCCAGAGCAGTACACATCAATGGAATTCGCTCGACCCTCCTGGCAGGAAAAGGAAAATTTGTTGCTTCACTCTCAATACGTTCACGTTATTCCTCGACGACGACGACGACGAGGTTCGCGTTTGTGCCAGCTGGTGCCAGCGCACACCCACGTACTGGACGCAAGGTTTGCGTTGCAAGCAAGGCTATAAGGCGAGAGAAAAACATGGCGGTGCCGACGCTCCACCGGACACGCATGCGCCGACCGGGCTTTGCCGTTTGCGAGAGTGGTTGTTGCACATTTCACACGCGGATCTATAAAATCCTTGGATAAATAAACTGTTTTGCATATTCGTGGCGATCATTCGATACGTGCGGCACTTTTGGCGACGTTCGTTGTTTTCGTTTGGTGAATGATCGAAGAATAATAATTTTTTTTTTTTGCAAACTTGCGCGAGTGATAGCAATTTTGGAGCTTTTGGAGCAAAGTATAGGATATCTGCTGTATCGACAAGCGCTAAATCAGCTGTTACATATACATATGTACAGTCAGCTCAACGTGGAGCGAGGTGAGAGCGCAAGGAGAGAGTAGGTATAGAGAGAGAGAGAGAGAGAGAGAGAGAGAGAAAGTTCTATCTATTTCGCAGAGAGCGGCTTGCGTTTTTCCCTCACAACCGTACGGCGTGTCAAGGTCGTCAACATTCGAATTGGTAATTGAAAGCTCATTGAAGACTGAAAAATATGTCACGTTTCTGATTTCCGTGTGTCGCTTCCCGTTTGTGTCGCAGGTCGTTAGCTGCGTACGTGCTGGTGCTGGTCTATTTTGGTGCGAGTGACATTGTGCGGCAACATCTGGCAGCTATCTAGGCATCCTCCAAGGCAAGTCACCTCCAGCAGCCGCCACGGCTTTCTGTTTACCAGTTTCAATTATGTAAGAGTGCCATGGATTTTTGATTGATTGCTTTGATGCAGGTCAGCAAAGATGTCAGCGAATAATGAAACAACTACTGGCAGCGGCAGCAACAGCAATGCCTGCATCGTGTGCTACAGGAATACCGAGTACTACAGCATTGGCATGTGCGAGCATCCAGTCTGCTACGAGTGCAGTACTCGCATGAGAGTGCTCTGCCAGCAGAACGAGTGTCCCATCTGCAGACAAGACCTGCCCAAGGTTGTATTCACCAAAGAAATCAAGCCTTTTCGCTTTCTGAGGAAAGGCAGCCTGGTGGACACCAGATACAACATCTACTTTGAGAGTCCCGAGATACAAGCCAAATTTGTGGAGCTGCTGGTTCACAGGTGTTCCGTCTGCGAAAACGACCAGGTGTTCAGCTCGTTCAACAGCCTCAAGGAGCACATGAGGAGAAAGCATGACTTGCATTACTGTGAACTTTGCGTTGAGAACCTCAAGGTAGGCTGTGCAAATTCTCAATGAAAATTCAATGATTAAACCCAAGCTCCGATTTACATGCAGATCTTCTCCAACGAGCGGCGCTGCTACACGAAGCAAGAGCTGTCGCGTCACCGTCGCAAAGGCGACGTCGACGACAAGAGTCACAAGGGCCACCCTCTGTGCGAATTTTGCGACAAGCGTTACATGGACAACGACGAGCTTTATCGTCACTTGCGCCGCGATCACTTGTTCTGTCACTTTTGCGACGCCGATGGGCTTCATCAGTACTACAACTCGTACGATTACCTCAGGGAACATTTCCGACAGGAGCATTTCCTTTGCGAAGAGGGCGGTTGCGCCGACGAACAGTTCACCAGTGTCTTCAGAACCGACATCGACTTGAAAGCTCACAAGTCCAGTGTGCATGGGAAACAGCTTGGCAAAGCTGCCGCCAAGCAGGCTAGGACTTTGGAGCTGGAGTTCACCTTGGCACCAAGGGGTGATTTGAGAAATAGGAGGCCTGGTTGGTACACTATTACTTTATTTTTTTTATTGGCTTCAGTATTACTGAGAAAGCGTTGTCGATTCATGAATGAATGCGTTGTATTCAGTATGATAATATTCGTATGAATGTATTTGTTATGTTTCTCAAAGATTCGCGTTATGCTTATCGAGGAATTGATATACAAATTAAATTTTTCCCGAAATTACTGGTTTCAAACTGTAGTACTCTGCTTTGGTGTATCTCTCGGGTGCAGACTCAATAAAAAATGTCAAATCAAAGCGCAGACACGACTCGGAGATAACGCCGCTGCTATCGCAACTTTTATCAGAAATGACGTACGTCAATTTGTTGGCGTAATTATGCGAAACTCATTATTGCTGAAAGCCTTTGAATAATGCACATACTCAATAAATTTTTATGCTTTGAAAAGCAAAACAAAAACTTTCAAAGCAGAAATTTCATTGTTACTATGATAAACTTTTTTGCATTATGGCGGTGCACACACTGCACGCAAGTGCAATCGAATATTTCGCGAATCAAAAATTTATGCTTTTCGAAATGACCACAGGCCCGATGCGACCACACGACGGCAACGCCAATTTTTCGCGCAATCATCAGGAGCCAACAACGCCACCGGAGGAGCCGCCGATGTTCGTGCGACAACCATTGGTCGACGTGCAGAGTACCCAGGAGTTCCCGACGCTCGGTAACGCGACGCCACTTTGCCCGATAACAACGTCGAAGCCGCGAAATCTCACGATACGCGGTACACTGAGACAAGGCAATTACAACGAGAATTTCCCGGCACTCGGGCCGGAATCGTCGTCGCCGTCGGGATCAAGTGGTGCGAGCGCGCAAACGACCAAGACGTTGAATTTCAGCGTGACTTCGAGCTTGAGTCAGCCCACTATCACGAGCGTTAGAAGACCGACTGGCACGTCTAATCTGTCCATACACGTGAATCACAGGTGAGTTATTCGTTTGACAATGCATTTTTTTTTTCATACACGTGAATGTGTCAATTATTTATATTTTTCTTATTTGTCGCAGGCCCAACGGCACGGTAACGACTAGAGTTGCCGGCCCGAATCTTCGAATAACTCCGGGACCTTCGCGAGATTTGGATTTCCCAGCGTTAGGTCGAGTCGATCCACCAGCGCAGTCTTCGTGGACGAAGGTAACGGTGAAGCCTGCGGTCACACCGCGGAGAGAAAAAGTGGCACCAGCACCATTAGCACCGTCACCGCCACCCGTTCAATCGGACAAAGCATTCCCGAGTCTCTCTAAAACGGCCAAGACGAAGACTCCTGTCACTACCACTTCGTGGGTTCAGGTTGGTCTGATTATTAGTTCTTACATCGTTTCACGATTTTAATGCTTCGATACCGATTCGACAATTGAACTAACGTATATTTTTATTTCATTGCTCGCTTCAGGTATCCTCAACGTCGATAGACACGAACAATAGCTCGTCGTCGACGACGGATGCGACAAAAGGCAAAGCTAAAAAGAAAAAAAAGCAACAGCAGCAGCAGACGAGTACGAGCAACGGAACTGCCTCGATTACAGAGTCGAGTTCGTCCGCCAGAGCCAGCAAAGAAACGCCAGACAACAATAAAGCCAGCAGCGCGAAGACTAGCAAAGAGTCGGAACCTAGCAAGAAGGATCGCAGTAAAACCAAGCAAAACTCGGATAAGAGCAAGAGAGAGGAGACTAGTCCGGAGTCGGTTACAACTGCGTCGTCGACGCCGCGCAAACGCACCGAGCTCAAAATCGAGAGTCTCAACAATACCATTAACGATAACAATAACATAAGGTATCAGATTTGTTTGCAAAACTCGAAATTGACATTTCCATTTCTATCGCCGTTGTTTTTCAGCGTCGACGCGAAAACTGCCGCTACTCCAAAGCCAGATGAGTTTCCAGCTCTGGGGCGTCGTCCACCGCCAGGTTTGACAAGTCCACCGCCGGGTTTCGGACCTTCTCCCGCGGTCAATATCTCAACGCCACCGCCTGGTTTCTTCAAGCGAGCGAACGGTTTGACTTTTACCAATAGCTCGGGCGAAAGCTATGCCATTCTATCCGATTCCGAGCGCCGCTACGAGTACCTGCCGCCCGCGGATTTCCAACGGCGGAATCAGAAGCTCATCGCCGAGTTCAACAATTGCTTCGGCAGCGAGGAGAGCGAGGAGTTGAAGGCTTTTCGATATCTCAGTGGCCTTTTTAGGACGGGTGTTTGCGATGCTAATGAATATTACCAGTAAGTGGAAAGACTTTATTGACTTGTTTTTTTTACCTGAGAGTTTATTGTTCTATAAGTATTTGTTTTAAGACAAACATTATTAAATATGTATGATGCGAAATGCTCCATACAAATTATCTTCTGATATTTGATTGTTATAAGCTTATCAGATAAGCCGGGAAGATTAATATTAATGTATTTGCGCGACGAACGACACTAAAATACCTTCTATCGCACTATTTTCAACATCTTGAATTAATAACGTTGCTCACACACGAAACAAAATCATCGAATAAAATGCCGCAATTCTTTTCGCCAGACAATGCAGAACACTGATGGGCGTGGAAGCTTTCAATCGAGTATTCCCGGAGTTGTTGACTTTATTGCCGGACATCGACAAACAGCGCAAATTGTTCGACGTGCACAAGAGCGAGTCGTCCGGCCGGACAAAGAATCTGGACAGTTGCGCAACTTGCGGTCAAGTTTTACGCAGCTCCGATATACCATCACACGCGGCTAGTCACAGTTTGGAAAATCACTTTCCAGCACTGGGAAAGACTTCATCCATTGGTAGCGGCTGGTCCCGCAAATAGTCCTGTAAATACTTGAAGCTCGATATCGAGCTTGCGGCCGAATCGCAGAGATTTCGATTATTTTTTTACGAGCTCAAATTGCATCTTATTGTCCAAGCACTGCCTGAACGTGTAATTCGAAATTGAAAAAAAAAAATGAATTTCCGTTGTTTATTTGTTTTTTTTTTCTTTTAGACGAGGTCGTATGATCAAACAATGAACTATGCGTCAATTCTCTGTTATTGGTAAAGACTTATCTCGCGACCATTTTATCAGACGCAGTTATCAATTATAATTCGTTCGGGGAAGGATGTTTTTGTTTAGGTTTTCAATGAAAGCTTTGTACATATATAAGATTCAATGATGAAATTTTTTTAGGAGCAAAGTAATAATTTGTTTGCTCGGAAATATGATTTATATGTATGTATATAAATCACGGTACGTATAGATTTTATAGGTAAATGCCATTTTTGTGAAAACGACACTTTTTCAAGCACACCAGACTGCAGTCATTTTTATCCATTTGAAAGCAAAAGAGCTATAAAGCACCAATGTTAAAAAAAAGAAATCAATTTACGTTTGTAATCACTAAATTATCATTGTATATATGCAATAATACAAATTTCCTTGATATGTACATATGTTTGTCATTTTATATATATGGTAAAAAAAGTGATGCAAATACAAAAAAAAATCATTGATTAAAGTTAAGGCCTAAACTTGTTTTGTTTGGAACGCAATATATTAACAATTTTGTGCGACTGTTTTCAGAAATAAGAAATTATAAGTGAACAGAGAAGTGTACCTTATTAATGCATTAAAATAACTTTGCTGTTTTGAAAACCTTTTCTTTTCTTCATTTTTATTCTTACCAACTCCTAAGAAGACGTAGATTTCTGCTATAGACGAAATTTTCATACAGTAAATGGGAAATATAAAAATTGAATCGAGTTGTTTTCATAAATTATCTTTATTTCATTTAGTCACAATAAAAAATTGCAGTACAGGCAAATAATTAATACTCGAATTTCACACAGAATTGACCTAAATATTTTTGACAACATCCAATTTTTCAATAAAAAACTCTGTACATCCAAATGTTTGAAAGAAAAGGAAATGAATCATTCAACTAACAAAAGATTTTTCTTTACAAAAGATATGGATCAGTATATTATAACAGAAAAGAAAAACAAATTTTCGTATGATTTACTCAAAAATTATTTCAATTTGTCAATTAAAACATAACCGGAATGAGCAATATACAAGAATCTGTAATCCACATATTCTCCTGAGAAGCTAGATGAGTGAAAAAGCGTGATAATAATGCTTGTCTATTTCCTTGTTTATCATAATATTTGGCTTATGCACTATTTTATTCTTAATGTACAAACAATTAATCTTATAAAAGAGAAAAAAAAACATCAATACATGGGTTTCATTGCAAGGGTGAGTAAAAGCCTATTATCATGTTTAGAATGTGTATGGGAAAACACGTAAGTATGCGCGTGTATTTAGATTCTTCCCATTAAAACGATACATTGATTAACATTGGTTTTCAGAAAAGGTAAAGATAACCAACATATATCTCCTCGCATAGTCACGAGATTCTTATTATATATCCTGACCCTTATCCACACACTATGTTTCAACATTTAATCGAGCATACTCAAAAATTATTTTCAATTAATAATTATCCAATGGCTCAAATGCATAAAAAACCATTTAGAAAATTTGATAGGCTTACAATACTCTGACAATCTAAATTTACTCTTTTGTATAAAATTACGCATTAGGAATGTTTTTCTCGTGTTACAAATACTATAATTTATGAAGAAAAATAAAATCTGTCGAATAATAAACCTCCTTAGGGGAAAAAAACAGAAAACCTGAGAATCGAATTTGCCAAATGATTGCCTATGCACTTGGCCTAGGAGAAGTGAAAAGAGAAGTTCACGACGCACTTTCTAATAAAAAAGAGTGTCCCCTTCAACATAGGGAATCTCCAGAACGCAGCACACATACACACATAGATGCACCATGAGGCATCCCATCACTTCTTAGCCAGTTCGTTGCTCAACCAGTCAAGGCCCTCGTACAACCCATGACCCTGAGTGGCGCAGGCACTTTGGATGTACCAATGGCGTCCTCTCAGAGCGTTCAGGCCTAACTTGTCTGTCAATTCGGCAGCCGACATCGCATTGGGCAAATCCTGTTTGTTGGCAAACACCAGTAGCACAGCATCCCTCAGCTCGTCTTCTTTTAACATGTTTGCCAACTCGCGCTCGGCTTCGCCAATACGCTCGCGATCGTTGCTGTCGACAACGAAGATGAGGCCTTGAGTATTTTGGAAGTAGTGCCTCCAGAGTGGACGGATCTTGTCCTGACCACCAACGTCCCACACGGTGAAACAAATGTTCTTGTACTCAACAGTCTCGACGTTGAAGCCAATTGTTGGAATAGTCGTGACGATTTCACCCAATTTCAGCTTGTACAGGATCGTTGTCTTACCAGCTGCATCAAGACCAACCATCAGGATACGTACTTGTTTCTTGCCAAACAGGCGGGTTAACATTCCACTAATTGTCAGTCCCATCGTGCTCTGGAATATGGGTTCTGCAAAGCAAAGATACAAGAGTGTAAAAGTTGGTTCGGAGCTGACGTAAAAACAATTAGTAACAAAGTCATGTTGATCAATGAGTTATGTATATAACTGTTCTCAGCTATGAATCATCGATCCATATTTTTTTTACAAATTTAATCAATGTCAGGCAACTCTTCTCAGCAATACTCATCAAGATTTTTGCAAGTTCTTGTCAAGCAATGTAATTGTTGAAATTACAAATTACTTATTACTTTTCTTCAACTATGTTGCCAAAAGATCATACATTTCAATAACATATGGTCAGTGTTGATAAAATCACACAAAGGAAATTTTTGGAAATAATGTAATTCACGCGGCATTGAGCCGACGCATTCAATCATTGTTAACAATCCATTAGTATTGCAAATAAATGATAACAATGCATTCATACAGATCGGAGTAATGACAGCTCCAAAATCGCGAACGAAAATGGGTTGGTGAGAAAAAGCACAGAAATTCCGACACAAGCGTCCACGTACCTACTTGAGTGTATCTAAACTGCAAGATTCAATCGTGAATGAACAAGCTTTGCTCAATATTAGCAACAAGCAAGGCAATAAAGTTTCATCAGCCCCAGTAGGTGTACGAATCTCGAAGTAATACGTGGTTTCTCTTGATGCTAAGGCTGACCGCGTGCCGATGCAACAGAGTTCGAGGCGCGCGCGATGAGATCAAAGTTCGTTAACTCAAAGAAAGCAAAAGAAAAAAAAAAGAAAGGAGGCACCTGATATGTATTTTCACCGACCGTTGCACCTGTCTACGCGACTTAACCTCCAAAATAACGCCTCCGCCTCGGCTAGAAGCCAATTAATTACCTTTAGCTCGCGCAAGGATCCACCGTCCGCATATCCCTATCACACGCCTAAAATCCGCCAAGTATTATATGCCGCGTCGCACGCACCGAAGAAAATTATATACTGATGGGCAAACGCGAAGGAGATTTATTTTAATTTTTGTTTTTGCTTACGTCGACGCTGAGAGCTAAGGCGTTGACCTGCGGACAGAAGGAAATCGTCGTCGTGGTCGATTGAGACAGGATTTCCCCGATGATGATGACGAGTCGTCCGGCGTTTTCCAGTTCCACGCGAGAGAGTCGAGAACGATGTGCCTGGTGCGTGCGGTGTGTCGTGTCAGAGATCGTAAAAGGTGGCAAACGTCATCGCGTGCGCTGCTGGCGTGGGCGGAGCGTGCTGCCGCCGTTTGCGGTGTTGCCGGCTCTGCGCGGGATCTTTCGAATGGAATAATATTGCCTCGATTTTATACGGCTCTTTTTTTTTAGACAAAAATTAAATCGTTTACACACACACAAAAGCGGATATTATAAATCGTTCACCTGGTAACTTTATAGAAAAATCAATCAATTTTTTTTTATTGGATTATAACTTACAATAGTAGCTAGCTTGTTTTTAAATTACATTTGTTTCTCAAACAGACAATTTTCTATACATTTATCAAAAAACGCACTATCAAATACGATGTCATACTTGTAAAAACGCAGTTTATACAAAACAGTTTAACCATAATGACTTGCCTATAAGAAAGTAAAAAACGCCTGTACAAAAACTTTACAAACATAAACACTCGTTAGATAGATCATGTTTTTTTACACAAATTGTTTCAGTCTTTAGAATCTTGGCCAGAGTTTGTAAAAGTTCGGCTCTCAGCTCAAGGTACATCAAGCATTTTTCTACATTTTTTAAGGCACTCAACAAGTTGCAGCTGTTACTGTCCTTTATACAATTGTAAACTGCATCCCAATTGTCATTGAGCGTTACTAGATTCTCTGCAAAATTATCCATAGCTGATATTATATCGGAAATATGGAGATCTGGTATTGGCTCATTAATGGACAATCTGTTTTTGTTGCAATTGATTATTTTCGTCTGCAATTGAGAAAATTATTAATGTTTTTATTGACTGTCTGTATGTCAATTGAAATACGTACCATGCATACTTCTTTACTATTACTGAGATCTTCCTCTGGTATTGACTCAACTTTTGCTTTCAACTGAAGCAGCTTGCTTCCAATATTTTTTATTTTTGCAGCAAGAAACAAATAAAATTTGCATATTTTCAGCATCACCTTCTCCTTGTAAATGAACACTGAATTTTTTCTTGGATCATTACTGACATTAGCTAACCTATGCGCAAACCACAGTGTATTCTGCGTTTCCTTTATTGTTGTTGGTGCAACTGCACAAATAAAAGTAGTACACGCATTTCCGCCAATTGAATTTGATAAATACTTCGACAGTTTACTTCCTTCGTAGTCAATAATTTTGTGTGTGTCTGAAAATTGATTTAGCTGCACTGCAATTGTACTGAGTGTCAGTAATGACATGTTAATGTAAAAATCCTCTTTAGATTCTTTTCCGCTATAAGCTTTGTGACCAGCCAAATCTACAAAATTTAACTGGGAGGTACGGTAGCCAAGAATATATGAATTTTCCAAACTTCTGCTTTCAATATTTATTCTGCATTTAAAAAAACAGATTATGTAAAGTTCAAATACAATGAGTATTATTATACAGATTTGGCGATAGGTTGAAAATATTAGGGCTCATAAAATTTGTTACCTTATCACTTTGTGACTTTTGTCGCTATGCTTGTTAAGAAGATTTTTACGTGTTCTACGATTTTCATTAATTTTCAATAAAATACTTGAAAAATCTTCATAAGTAGTTATGGTTTCTTCTTTACAACCTTTGATATCACATAAATTATCAAGAGTCTTTACCAACTCTAGATTACAGTTATCTCTGTTCAATAAATCATTTACTTTCTCGTTATAAATTTCAAAACATGAAACTTTAAATACTGCTATCCGACTACGTAACAAACCAACTTGATCAAACATATGTTTGACCACCAATTGAATGATTCCATTATCATCCGGTGTACCAAGCATAATGTGACTTTTTCCTGCATTGCATTGTCCATATGCAACTACTGTACTATTATAACCATTCAATGCAGAGTACACTGATCTTTTTACAACTTTTTCAAAAATGTCTGTGTTCTTGCTTTCAGGATTGAAAACGTAATCTGTGGAATTAGAAATCAATGTGTCAATCACATTTATTTTCATCGCAATAGATAGTCGAGTTGAAAAAGAAAATTATGAGTATACATGAAATATTGCGTGAAAATCATATATTTTGATGAGAAAAGACCCTTTCTCTCAAATTTCATGGATTTGATTCGATATTGTCGTCGATGAAAAAAAAAGAAAAAAACTAACCAAAGTGAAACTTCTCCAAGCCATCGCGTTTCCTCTTCAACTTTTGCTCGGTCAACCTCTCGATATAACAATTTCTCGAATTCCACTGAGCCTTCAGATTATCTTCTTTTTCTTTATCCAACAAAGGTCGAACTTTGATCGCCACTTGGATTTTACTCGACATTTTTTAACTCCAGACCATCCGACGGCGAGCATTTGTAAACAACGCACTAATCATTTTCCCCGATAGCCTAGCGAAGGATTGTGTGTTGCACGTGTGAACAGTAGTGGAACGATCGTTTCGGAAACTCCTTTTTAAAAGCTCAGCGCTCATTGGTTGTTGTAACGCATAATCTTATTTGCAGAACAAATTTCCGCTAAACTGAGCAATAATTTAACAAATAATTTGTTTGTTCGCGGTAATGTTTTGTAAAGAAATACCATTATATTCAAAAATAACGTGAATTAAAACTACAGATATAATTATAAGGAATAAATAGGATTTTTAATTTTCTTGAAATAATTATAGTATAATTGTTATTGAGCTTAATTTATTGCTTATGCGTAAATATTTTTATACTGTGGTGGTCATTATCAAAGTAATTTCTAATTAGCTTCAAAATGTATTTATTATATTATATTTGATAGAAGTATTATTATAATTCCGCTTTTTCATACGATTATTTAAGACGTAAAATGAAGAAGTTTGCTTGGAAAAGTTTGGATCTACAGGTGCATGTGTGTGTTTATACATGTGTGAATATAAACAACGATGAATGTTTTGACTTTTAAACAATAACAAAAGGCTATCGATGTTTGTTTACCTCGCCCTCGACATCCGTAAGAGATGTTACAACAGCGATGCATAGATAAACAAATTAATATCTCAAGATGCTCCATCTAATTTAGACAGTTGCAAAAATCAAATGCCGCGGATTATTAAAGATTAATTTTGCTGATCGTCACGCAGCTCCGTAATGTAGGTCACTTTTCCAAAAACAGCAATCCTCTGCATTTCACAGCGATCTCCAAAAGGCAAAGCATTTCTGACAAGTCAGCAAACAGTCAAGGTGCCGTCAATATGAAACATATGTAATGTAGCTGTTCGCGCTCTTTTCATATGATAATTTCCTCAAATTTCCTCAACTCTGATTTTTCCTTCTCGATTCATATTGTCCTCTGTTTATTACAGAATGTGAGAGCGAAGATGCTGCGAAAATTTTGTCGTTAGTCTGCTCCTTTTTGATCGATCTCTCTCTTAATAACAGTGCTTTTTGTTTGGTTTAAAACTTTATGTCAATAATTCGTGGAATTCTAGACGAGGTTATAAACACTTGATCCGCTTGATTGGAAATCAAAAATCTTTGACACAGTGAGTACATTAGTAATTTTATTTTATGTTTCTGCGAAAATCCCAATGCTTCTATTGTCCATTTCGTGAATTTCATTTTATTAACAACACATTAATTAAAATTCATTGATTGATCACTAATAAATGAATGCATATTTGTTTTTTGCCTTCTTCTTTGATTTGAATTCACCTATATTATTTCTTGCGAAATCATTAGTATCGGTAAAGAGATTTAAAAAATAAAATTTAAATAAAAACCTGTTGTTATTCTTTCTCAGATGGGTATCACAGGCCTCCTTCCTTTTTTGGACAAATATTCCAAAAAAACCAATATATCCGAATTTTCTGGAAAGACTGTTGCTATTGACACTTATTGTTGGCTACACAAAGGAGCATTTTCCTGTGCTGATAAAATTATTATGGGGCAACCGACTGATTTGTACGTTTTTATCCCTCTTCAAATACATGCATAAAAAAATTTTTTTTTCTAAATGATGTATTGTTTCTCAGGTATGTAAAGTACTGTATGAAATTTGTAAATATGTTACTTAGTCATAATATTAAGCCAATATTAGTTTTTGATGGAAGGCATCTTCCTGCTAAAGCAGAAACAGAATCAAAAAGAAGAGAGTATGTAGATCATTTTTTATCTATATATTCCTATCTGAAAAATGTATGTATTCATTTGAATTTTTGCCTAAAGAACAAGAGATGCTAATCGCAAAAGAGCAGCAGAACTGATGAAAATGGGCAATAATGCAGAGGGAAAAAATCTCTTGAGGAGATCCCTTGACGTCAGCCACAAAATGGCTTTAGAAGTTATCAAAGCATGTCAAGCCCATAATGTAGATTGTATTGTAGCACCTTACGAAGCTGATGCACAGCTTGCTTATCTCAACTTGTCAGGGATTGCTGATATTGTGATTACTGAAGACAGTGACCTTACTCTATTTGGATGTAAAAAGGTAGTGATTTATTGCATCTATTTATCACTGTGTTGAGTAGATTGAATGTTACATTGAATCCATTTTTTTTTTTCTTTTTCAAGATATTTTTCAAGATGGATCTGTATGGACACGGAGTTCTTGTTGAGCAAAGTCAACTCCACTTGGCAATGGGACTTAGGCTTTCCAATTTTAACATAGACAAGTTCAGATACATGTGCATTCTCTCTGGCTGTGATTATTTAGCATCTCTACCTGGGATTGGCCTGGGTAAAGCTTGCAAGTTTATTGTAAAAAACACCGATGATAACATTTACAATGTAGGTCGTGCCCCCAAAAACGTTCCATCAATGTAAAATCAACACAACTCACGCTTATCTTCCAGGCACTGCAGCGTCTTGCATCAAGTTTAAATATGAAAAACCTTGTGGTAACTAAAGAGTATAGAGACAATTTTTTGCGAGCACTGGTTACTTTCAAGCATCAGTTAGTCTATTGTCCTATAAAAAGAAAACAAGTACGACTACATCCACCGACGCCGGACGTCACCGAGGAACAGCTCATACATGCCGGCACAGAAGTTGACCCGGAACTCGCCTGGCAACTTGCGCTTGGCAATTGCGATCCATTTACCAAACAGAGGCTGCATAACTTCGATCCTGACAATGTGAGTTGAAAAATTATTTTTCTATATTAGGATGCTGAGTTATGCTGAGTTAAATTTACTTTATCTGAGAAACTTGCAAGCACAGAAAGCAGTATTTTTTGGAGTATGCTTAAGAAATATACGTTATTTTTTAAATCTTTGATTTAGCTAAGGATTACTATTGAATGATCCTTGGATGATGGTGTCTCTTCATTACTAAAAATACTTCAAAAGTTAAAACTTTAACCTTATTAAAAAACCAATAGAAAATATTGAGTTTTAAAATGATGACAAGCTATCTTGTTCACTATTATTGATTTTCATTTCTTTTCGCGTAGTTTCGCCCAAAACGTACAAATTCATGGAGTGAAACAGCTGTAGCAAAACATCCAAGTATCTGGTCACAAAGCTTTAGAGCAAATAATGTGGAAGATAAGAAACTGATTGTCAGCCCTGAAAAAAATAAATTGCCAGCTAAAGTTGCAAGTACGAAAGGTCAAGTTGCGGTGATGAAGGTAGATTCGTTGAAGAAAGAATTGACTCCAAAAAAAAGAACTTTTGAGGGTGAGTTTTTGATAACATTTTCAAATTTGCTTTTAAGGGTGGTATGGAGGAATCAAATATTTACATAAACAGATTTTTACACAGAAATGCTAATTTATTTCGAATAATATTCACACAATTTTCATAGCCTTGAGTTGTTTATCAAACAAAATGAGATGAGAAATTCTAATGAAAAATATTTATGAAATCATTCATACTTTAGAAAATAGTAATATCAAAGAGATCAAGATTTACTTCATATTACTTGTGGGTTTTGAATTTTTTTTTAATCATTTTTATCTCTTTAATATTCAGTATGTAATAAAAATTATCTAACGTTTACATGACTAAAAGTGTTATTGGTAATGAAATACTGTATGCTTGAAAGTACTTCAAAAATCTAAGAGTAAAAACTCATTAATATTTTTTAAGTTAATAAGCTTAATATTCCTTCAAACATACATTTTGCATACATCCGTTTTTTTCGTACTTTAACTTTGTTTATCAAATTTTATGTAGCACTGAAAATTTCTAACATTACATGAAAATCTGAAATGGTTTATTCTATTAGAATGCCTCTACTGATATTATCAGTATTCTACAAACAACTGGGTTTTCCATTTTTTTTTTCGCATTTGCATCTCATATCAAATTTTTGTTACATATTGGTAATATAAAAAAAATTTTGTTACCAACTTAAGAAACATATTAATTGATTATCTTTCGGAATAAAAACTTTTGTCAAAACATTTTTACTTCTGATATTGATTATTTTCTATAATATAGTAGATTATTATTAATTCTAATAAAAAAAATGTAGTGAATCTAAATAATTTCTTACAAATGATAAAATGCTCATTTTGAATGGGGATTAAAGTTGAAGATCACTTGTAAATGCATCTCTACAAATTTTTCAGCGTGTCGCAGTCTCTTCGATTGTGTAATTTTTGGACATTTAAAATTTTTTGGAACAATTAAATTTTTAATCTGATTAAAGAAAAATGTTTGTACAATATCAAATAGGTTTTAAATTAATTTCTTCTGAACAGATGCTACTAAAAGTCAGATTTATGTATGTATTATGCAGAGTTTTACTAATGTAATAATAACCTAGCTGTTAAATCAAACTCACGCAATTTACAAATGAAATCAACCCTGGAATTCTCGCTTTGCATAATTTCTTCTAGCAAGAGGTATTATTCTAGGATCTCCATTGATAAATTTAATTGTCAAATTAGTGTTTCCACTAGCTTTCTCCCTCTCCAATTCCTGCTTCAAATCTCGTATTTTCTTCTGCTGAACCTTGGTCAAGTCAGTTTTAACATTGTACTGGTTGTTAACCAAGCCTCGGTTTTTCATAATGGTGATAACATCTTCTCGGCTTTGTAGAGTAACTCGAAGGGGACGGCAAACGTCGGGATTAACTCGTCCCAAGCGTCTTGTTTCTATCTCGTCAAAATCGACGTCTGGAATATTGTGAAGTATTTCGCGAGCACGCGACGTGTCTCTTGCAGCTAATAATGCATTGAATTTGTTGATGTCATCGAGTGTAGAGTAATCCTGAGAAATTCTTAGATTGTCCTCTGGTACATTGTATATCAAGATATTTCTGGATTTCATTTCTCGGTCCTTGATTTCAGTAACAACTGTAGAAACATCAAAGTCCTGCTGGCTCTGCATGGACTTTAAATTTTCCAACTCGCTTGTCACACGCTCAAGATCTGTTCTCAGACCGGTAACGTCACTTTGTACATTCTCTAAATTGGATGTCTTTGCCTTGATTGTGTTAATTGACGTCTCAAGCTCGTTAATACGAGGATCAAAAGTATTCAATTGCGTTGAGACAGTGTTCAGTGAGTTAGATATGTTTGAAATGGATGATTGCAGAGAAGAAATTCCAACCCACACAGTTTCCAGTGTGACTTTACTTTGACTGTCATTGCTAACGTTCAATATCTCTGGAGTATCGTCTTCATTTGGAGTTTCATCGTTTTCATTGTTCTGAGGCTCATCAACTGCTTCTTCTGTCTCGTTGCTCTCAAAATTGTTCACATTGCCATTGTTGTCATTTTCCTCATTCAAGGTTTGTTCGATAATCTGCGCATTGTAAAACTTGATTAAACTTACCATTCGACCTAATCAACCCATGTTTTTACAAGAGTTTTTACTGTGAATTCCAGCACTTACCTCATCAGCATTTTCTATAACAATTGGTTTGTCGCAGACACCCATGTTCTCTGCAGTCTTCTGAACTTTGCCGTATCGCATACTATCGTCCTGAAAATTGTTAATTTGCTTCTGTTGTTGTTGCTTCTGCTGCTGCTGTTGTTGTCTGCGTTTGTTCCTCGTACGCATCTGATAATTGAAGTTGGTTGAAAACACTGGCTCGTTGGAGCCACAGCACAAGCTGAAAACACCGTCCTGGATCTTGTATCTGTGCGAGCAGGAGATGTGGTAAGCCGAGTTGCAT
Organism: Galeopsomyia nigrocyanea; assembly: GCA_035047105.1. Classification (NCBI taxonomy): domain Eukaryota; kingdom Metazoa; phylum Arthropoda; class Insecta; order Hymenoptera; family Eulophidae; genus Galeopsomyia; species Galeopsomyia nigrocyanea. Next base: position 24,574 of record JAWWMK010002399.1, read on the forward strand.
TTGCTACATCGCAGAGTACCGGACGCGATATTTCGCCCGCAGGAACGGCACCCGACCATAACCTAGCCTCGATGTTGCGTCACACTTGTACAGCTTCTCTACACCAACTCAGCACCGTTATCATCCGGCTTACCTATGATATTTCAAATTCTCGATGTTCCAAATGTGATTTCACGATCGGAACTCGAGCTTTCAATCACTTTTCCGAAGCGGACAAAGAGAGTTTTTTCGTGTTGTTGAAAAAGATGGACATCAATTACCCTCGCGATAGTCGCGGGATAAACTACGCCATGATGTTTCTCATTATTGCAGATGGCGGACGGAAGAACGAGAACTTTCGACCCATATGATGCCGCGCTGTTTTCCTAGTCGCGCGGGAATATTTGAATTTGACTTTTTGCTTGCAGAGGCGCAGATGAGCATCGAGAGCATCGTTCAGATTTACAAAAGGACCGATTCGAGAGCCAAGGAACAGCCGTCGGTGGTAGCGTCGAAAAAGGTGGAGGAATTGCCGAGTGAAGAACCAACGTCGCCGGTCTTCGTGAGAAGGTCAAATCCATTCAGAAAACACATCGACACGTCGCCGAGTCTCTTGCAGAAACGAACGAGACGACTGCCGGTGAAGAGTCGACTCACGCCAACGGTCATCGACGACACGGCCGTTGCGCAGAGCGAATTTTTCGCGCCTAAAATGTCAGCCGAGGAGCCGATGGATGTCGCGGAGTCGATGGATGTCAACGTCGACGAGGAGGACTACAAGGAAAATGTAAAATTGTGTTCAACGACACTTTCTGCCAGGAGAGTGATCATTCCGGAAACCGAGACTTTTGACGACGAAGAGGTGGGTTTATACCTATACAAATTTCATATGCTTATTTTTAATTGAATGATTTTTGCTTCAGCTTCCCAAAGATCATGTCGAAGCCGAGAAAGACAGCGGTTATAGAGATTTGAGCGACGACAAAGATGCCAATTCATCGGCTATGAGTTGCGACGATTCTGTCGCTGAAAAAACTCCGCTCCACGTTGTTCAGAGTAATGCAGCTCCGAAAAACGAAAATCCCATTGAAGACTTTGACGACAGACTGAAGGTCGACGGAGTTGAGAAACTCGGCTCACCTGATGAAGAGGAGATGGAATTTTCTATTACAAGGGAAATTTTTTCGGAATATAAGTCCAGTATGTTTATGTGCGAGAGTCCTGTGCCGGAAAAAAGACTGAAGAGAGACAGCTACTCGTCGGCTAATTTGCGAAAGAGCACACAATTATCGGTAAATTGATCGAGCTTTTTATTTCTCGAGCATGAACATATTCGTTATTGAACGATCTCATTGTTACAGCAAGGATCTTCAAGTCGACGAATCTCCAAAACTAGTAGTACAAAAAAGACTGCCACTATTCAGGGTCAACAGAGTTTATTGAATATGTTCGGTTTTCAAAAAAAGTAAGTCTGAATAAGTACAATGATTGTCGTTAGTTTTGAATTTACAAAAAATATAAAATAAAATCTTTTATTTTTCAGGAATACGTTGAAACATTAAGTAACGATCGCAATTTTTTAGGAAAAAAAAATAAAAGAAAAAAATTTAATTTTTATCCCTGTTGCGAAAACAGTATTAAGTATTATAGACTCGCTCTACTGGCTGGAGTACGAATGCATTTATTTAATTTTTCTACCTGCCAATTTACGTTTAGTTATAATTTTAAGTATCCTCGCGTAAAACGTGCCATTGTTTTTCTACTATTGTTGTGTACATACATATATGGGCGTACTACATGTATAGATTTTTTTTAAACAGTTTTGTACAAACAAAGATCTAACAACTTACATTTAGAAAATAAATTTATTGAGGTTGAACGTTGAATAATCACAATTTTTTATTCACCCTTTTTTTTTTAAATATATCTCTTCTTGCGACATCTACATAAATTATACTGCAGCTGCCAGATCCTAACCTTATCTTCAAAATTGAAAAGTCGTCTACGAATGCCGAATGCATATGTAATGTATGGAAGATTCGCGATTATGTTATTCTAGATTGTAAATTAATTAGACAATATTTAAAAATGAATAGCCTAATTAAATTCTCTTTACGTTATAAAAATGTTGTAAACTTTACGGTATGTAAAAGATTCGCGGGACACAGCAAGTGGGCCAATATAAAGCATACTAAAATGGCAAAAGACGCCCAAAAATCAGATGCTCTTAGACATTTCCTAAATCAAATGAAAGTAGCAATAACAGGTAACTTCTAAGGATAATTTATGTTAATTAACACAGGCTAAGATTACTGCAAAAACCATAACTGGCTTCATTCAGAATTACTGAAAAAAGTTTCTTTTACATATTATCATTTTTTCAATGACAATATAGACAATAATAATTCAATGCATTTCCAGAGGGTAAGTCTGCAAAACCAGACGAAAATTCCAAATTAGCAAGGATCATCGAAGAAGCCAAAAGGAAATCCATGCCAATGGCAACAATTAAAAATTTCCTTGAAAAAGCTCAGCGTTCCAAAACTAATGCTCAATCAGCTTTCTTCGAAAGTAGAGGGCCTTCGGGTAGTATGGTTTTGATACACTTATTGACAGAAAACATTCCTCACACACGTTCTCACGTTAATATGCACCTGAAAAAATGTGGGTGAGTGGAATATAATTTCTGTGAGAATATTTTTTAATTTGTTTTCCACTGTAAGTTACTGAAAATTTCTTTTCCAATAATTCTGCAGGTTTTCAACGAGCGAATCGCCAAGCCAGAGTTTGTTTTGTGAGAAAGGTTTGATATTCACTGAAATAGGCGAACGAGATATTGACACAGCCATAGACGATGCCATTGAAGCAGGTGCTGAAGAAGCAGAAAAATTGCAAGAGGATGGCAAAGAATTTATTCAGGTACACTATTTCACAAATTCTTCATTACACATAGCATTATAGCATCTTTATGTGCTTAAATTTATTTTTCCAGTTTACATGTTCTGCTTCAACAGTTTATAAAGTGAGGAACAAATTAGAAGAACTAAATTATAAAATCATTAATGCAGACGTTCTATTTATACCTTTGGAATGTGTAGAACTATCAGAAAAAGACATGGAATATGTCGGTAAATTATATGACAGATTGGGCCAAATGGAGGAAGTTGTTCATATATACAATAATATACAATAATGTATCTGTATAAAGAGCTGATAAAATACCCGTTAGAAATAATTTGTACATATTTTTAAAAAACTAATACTTTTTAACTTGAAATATTTTAATAAAAAAAGAAGTTAATTTGTCATTCAATTTTTGTAGTTATTCTTTTATTAATCAATTAAAAAGAGATCGAATGATTTTTTGAATTTTATCAAATTCAGATCAAATGGTTGAAAGTTATTCTGGTTAGAAAATTAAAAAATACTAACATTTAAGCATTTTTACGCGATTTTTTTAATTTTAATTTTTTTTCGAACTAAAATATTATGAAAATATTGGGACTGATTTCAAATTTATGCAATAAGAACAAGGTCACGTGATCGTGAAAAGCCGCTTCACAACATACAGTAAACAACGACGACTCACTTCATATGTTAACATTTTTGAAAGGTTATTGTCTTTCCATTTTTGTCGATTACCGGTGTTTACAACTAATTAGTAAAAAATTGTCGTTTGAAAATATATGATCAATTTTGAATTTGAAAGAAATGTAAAATAAACAATCACAAAACATAACGTGCACGTTCGGATTTGAAGCAAATCGAAAGTTTTTGTTTGATTCATCAATGACCTCTCCATACAATTACGCGTGAGTCGTCACTGTTATACTTGTCAAAGCTGCTATATTTGTAGCATACAAATTTTAAATCTATTGTTCACATGATAGTTCAATATGCGATATTAACGTATTTTTAGTCTTTCTTCAATTATTGTAAGTAATGTGGATAACACTGACAATGAATCTGAGGTTGATGGAAATGAGTTTCTGGAACCTGATGATCATGATGGAGACTCAGTATCAGAAATTTTGCCATCAATAGAAATGGATACTAATAGTGATCTAGACGATTTTTCATCTGAATTTCTAGAGGAAGACTTTTCTACTGTTGATGAAACTGAAGCTAATGATACCGAAAGTTCTACTCAAGTAGAATCTGATACTGAAGTTGACGAAGAAACAATACAGGAGCCTGGTAAAATGAATGGAAATATCTTATATATTCACTATTTAATATTTATTAAAGACAAAGATATGTATTTAATTTCAGAATTGAAACGCGCGAGATTAGGGGAGAATGAACAGCTTGAAGACACAGAAAGTGTGGACCCAAATCAAAAGTGTCCTATCTGTTTGGCAGCATGGACAAATATTGGAGAACATAGATTATGTTCGTTGCGCTGTGGTCACTTATTTGGACATAAATGTATCAAACAATGGTTGACGTCAAATAATCCATCTGCCAAAAAATGTCCTCAGTGTAATTCTAGAGCATCTGTTCGACACATTCGTTTGATATATGGTAATAAATTGAGTTGCATTGATACCAGTCAGATAGAAAAGATGAAGAAACAATTAGAGGAAAGCAATATGAAACTATCAAGAATATCCAAAGCCTTGGCTAAACAAAAGAGAAAAACTAAAAAGTACAAGCAAATGTATAAAGCCAGGACTTTAGCTCTCACTGCAGATTCAGATTTTGGCTTTTCCGATTAATTCAAATTTATATTTTCATACATTGTTCTAAATTTAACTGAACCTAGCATTTCAAATCTAATAATAAAATTGATCAATGTTCAACACGTGAAAGAAAAAAATCATGAGATGCTATGCCAAAGGTTGATCAGTATTTAAAAAATAGATAAATTGAATAGTAATAAATATAGTAATACTTATTATACTGTACACAGTATACATAAATACTTTTATATGTACAGCTTCAATAAAATTTTCTTGTTTACTTTTTCTCAAGAAATTTCTTAAAGTTAATTTGCATAATCAAGCTTTTTTTGTATAATATAAGCTGTAATGAAATGAATAAATATTTATTTTTTTAACAACGCTTGAAGATTATTCAAAAACATTAAAAAAATTATTAAAATAAAGGTCATTAAAAAAAGATAATAAAGCCGATTATAAGTAGAAAATAAACTTATATTTTATATTTGATAATTTTAACATCCTAATTACAATTTGTAACAATAAAAATCAAGAAAAAGCCGTGATATATTGCATAGCGTATCCTCAATATGCATTACTTATAAATGAAATAACAATTGATAGTTATTTCATTCACTTATTTTATAAAATATTTACAAACCACACAAAATACTTATTAGCATAGTCTCTGTACGAAAAAGTTAATCAAACCCAATATAATTAGTCTAACTGAAAATTAATACATTTAATATTGAAGCTTATTGTCAATAATTATCATAAAAATGAGAACCATAGCCTTTTATCTCATTGATATTAGAACCAGTGAACATCAAAGTAGGATTTTTCATAAACAATGATTTCATAACTTGTTTCGTTTTTCTAAAACGTTGATGAGAATTTTCATTGTTTTCTTTAGCCACAGTTACCTCAGTTTTTTCACTTTCAGTACATTTTTCACTGTCAACACCTTGATTTTTACTTTTCTTTTTTGCTTTTGAAACTTCTTCCTCATTAAGAAATTCTTCTAAACTAACTACATCGTCACTCAGTGATTTATCTTTAGTTTTTTTATCTTCAGTCTTTTTTACTTTATCCCTTTTAGTACACTTATTTTCCTTTTCAGGACTATTTACTTCTACTATTTCCATGGGTTCTTCTTTTGTAGCTTTCTTCGTTTTCTTCTTGCCAATTGACTCATTACAAACTTCTACTTCCTCGATGTTTTCTAATACATCTTTCTTTGCTTTCTTTTTCTTTTTACTTTTCTTTGCAGACACATCCTCACTTCCATTGTCAACAGCGTCTACATACATATTTTCACATGGCGGCTCACTCATTAATACATCCTCTTTTTCACCAGCTACCTCAATTTCCATATTTAGAGCTTCGTTAGAATTTTCTTCTTCAGGAGCTTCCTCTATAGTTTCTAATAATGACATTCTTCTTTCCTTTCTTCTCTTAGATTTTCGATTCTTCCTCTCGTTTATTTCGTTTTCAATTTCTTCTTCATCTTTCACATGCAGATCCAAACCTTCATTGACAAAATATGTCACTGATTCTGGTTCTGCACGTTTATGTTTCTTTTTTAGTTTATCCGTGACAACTTCATACTTATCCAAGGCATTTTTCTTTTTCTTCTTTTTCTTCTTTGCAACATCTGTATTGTATTCCAACTGGTCATTAAAAGTAACTCGTTTCTTGTATGAATCCTCATCTGATAAGTCAAGAGCATTATTTTCTACTCCTGCACTTGTCCTTGATACTTCATAATCCATACTGCTACAAACTTCATCTGTAAAACTACTTACCTCTAAACTGGGATTTTCAAACTCATTTGTTACCATCGACAATTTTTTGCATTTTTTAGACTTCTTAGGAGTGGGTGTATCAGGATAATCCAAGTCCAAGCCTGGATTCTCTAATCCATTTGATGACACTTGACTACTTTTACTCCTCTTGGGCTTTTTTGGTGTTGGTTTGTCTTCCAATTCTAGTCCTGGATTTTCCACGCCATTAAAAACAATTTGTTCTTTAGATTTCTTACATTTTTTCGATGTGGGTTTGTCAGGAAAATCCAAATCTAAACCTGGATTACAAAATCCAATCGAATTGTAGCCATTTTCCGTCTCAATTTTTTTAGGTGTAGGAAAATTTTCATCCAGTCCTGGATTGTCAAATGCACTCAATGAATTTGGACCCTTAATTTTCTTATTCTTTTTTGGCGTTAGTCCATCTGAAACATCTAAATCTAAAGCAGGATTTTCATATGCTTCAACATCAATTTCCATCCTTTTATTTGGCGTTAAATTATTAGTATAATTTAAATCTAATCCCAAATTGCTAAAACCGTTTGAAAGAATTTCACACCTTATTATTCTCGGTTTATTTTTCGTACCAACAGAGCCTTCTATTTTCATTGAAGAATTAGAATCTGGTGAGATGGATTCATTTGTGACTAAGGAAATTTGTGGTGTACATCTATCAGGAACATTTAAATCAAGGGCTGGATTTTCAATTCCACCAGGCAGTGATTCATTTTTTATTTTTTTGGACTTCTTAGATTTTCGTTTCTCTGTCGATTCACAGCTGTCTTCTGTAATTTCGTATATGTCCCCATTGCATTCGCCTTTTACATTGACGTCATTTTCAGAGAATCCTATATCTATACCTTTATTTTCGTAAGAATACTCACTTCTGCGTTTTTTAGGAGTCGGACTGTCAGGGCAATTTAAATCTAATCCTCCATTGTCATAGCTAAACTCACTTTTCCTCTTTTTTGGAGTAACTTTTTCAGAACATTCTAAATCAATAACCTTAGATGCAATTGTTTTTGGTTTAGGTGAATCGTCTAATATGTTTAAATCCAAGCATGGATTATCATAAACGTAATTCAAATCCATACGTTTTTTTATTTTTGGTTTAGCCTCACTGCTTTTTGTGAAACCAAATCCTACATATCTCTGAGATTCACTCTCAGATTCACATTCTCGATGATCACCATTGTCATTGACATAAAATTTACTTGTAGTCTTTGTAGAGTAACCAAATCCAGCTCGTACTTCACATTCATCATCAGGTTCTTCTTTGATTTGACTAGTGCCAATTTGCTGATAAGCGTTGGATTTCTTTTTAAAATAGTCATCCATGTTGCCACCCTTGACAGTGAGAACTCCAGCAGTTGTGTCTTTAGAACCAATAGTATCATAAACAACTTCCTCTTCTTCTTCCACTTTTTCCTCCTTGACAGTACTCTCGTTCAAATCTCTCTTGCCAAAAATATTAGCCAAATCTTTTGTACTGTACTTATTGACATCCTTGCCTCTTGTAAACTTTTTATAGCTGCATTAAAAAGAAATCTCATTTACAATTGACATCTGCATAGTTTAAATAATCAATGTCTTTAATGCTGATACTCACTGCACTCTTTTTTGACTCTGCTTTGACTTCTCCTCTAATGACTTGCCACTCAAAACTTTGACATTATTCTTGGTATCTTTAATAATTCCAGCTTGCTCCTTTTGCAAATTCTGCAGGAAGCTGTTGAAATCATCTTGATGCTCGGTCCAATGATCATCCTTGTCCTTTTGATAGCCAATACCTTTTACACAAAGTAGTGCTTTTAAAAAAATATGTCTACCAACTAAATATCAGTTGTAATATTGGTACTCACCGACTTGATCGTTCTTCACTCTTACTCTGACGTGGTCTGTCATTCCCTGCTCATTGGCCCCAAGTCCTTTTCCAGCACTCCAACCCATCTTCTCGAGCATCTTTTGGCCAAATTTGTTGGGATCTGCAAAACAAGCACAGTGAGCACATGGCACTCCAAAAAAAAACAAATGACCATTTCTTACAACTTTATCCTCCAGAACACACGACAAAACCACACGATCGAACAAAGAAACGTCAAAGTCAACAGCTGACAGCTTTTATGGAAATAAAGAATCAAAGAAAAATCAATTGATTTCTAACCTTCGCTCCAGTGTTTCCCTCTTGGATTGAGCGTGAACTTTTGCTTGCGCCTTGGCCCCGCGAGCATCGACATTTTTGCCTCTTGGATGAAAATTCTTAGGATGAAAATATAACGACGCTTCGACGCCCCTCGATCGAGAGAGAGTAGAGACTACAATTCAATTTTTAACCGTCTCTCGGGCCACCGTCAACATCATGCACCTGGCAGGCTGGCACATTATTTTGCAGCTGCCCGCCGCCGCGCTAGAGAGTAGAGAGAGAGAGAGAAGAATTAAGAGAAGAGCACGTGTATAAATTTATGTACCGTTGTGCGCATGCGTGACCACGAGGAAGCTGCGCAGTGCGCATGGCGAGGGAAAGGCGCGACACGCTCGAAGTGATTACGTCAAGCTCATCGTTGCGAATAAAATTAAGAAAAAATTATATTTTTGGTAATTTTTACTGATATTTGTAACTACGCGTACGTTTCTTATGTGAAATCTTGTTGTGCTGAACATTCGTGTATAGTCCTCCAAACATTATTACAATCTACTCCTTCAGAATTTATTTAAATACATTCATATCGTATCAATCGATACTGAAATACTCGCACCTATGTGGTCGCGAAGCCTCGTAAAGCCGACAGACTGGCTACGTCCGCAATATCTAACCCACCCCGCCCCAGTCAACCCGACCCTCTGTGCAGCTCTCGTGAAAATCCACTTTACTGATGGCGATACCAACCATAACATGAAAATCAATTTCAAAACTTTGAAACCATTTAAACAAAAAATTGTATAATAAACAAAGGGATGATAATGC
>JAWWMK010002429.1:0-33920 GCA_035047105.1 Galeopsomyia nigrocyanea
TATATATAAAAAGGAAGGCTCTGTGTGAAACGTATAACGCAAAGCGCTCGAGTTCCCATAAGAAAACCCGCTGCAACGCTGACACGTACAGTGCTCGGCCACACACAAATATATATACATATATAATATTATACGGTCAAGCCACCGGACCAGTGCTTCAATTATCGTTGTTATTAGCGAAAGCTCAGCAAATGGCAGTCGTCAAAGAGATCGCTAACTGTACTTAATATATACACTCGTCAACTTCTCAAATTGGAATAAGAGTCTTGACGTTATTAAAATAGCTTCTACAAAATTCCAGTTTTAATTGCTGTTCACGTAACATTTTCCAATAAACTTTATACCATTGCGGAATTCTTATAATGGTTATAGCGAAGCGAGTGTTGTTTTGAAAAAAAAAATTTTTTTTTTTTTGATGATTCACCTTCCACGGTGAAATGTAAAAATGCACTATGCGCACGTGCAGCGCATTCTCAGAATACTTTCCAGTGTGCTTGTCATTGGTTAAGCTCTCACGTATATGTGACGCCCAAGGCTTTTTTTCCGTCCTCCTTTTTTATCCATTCCATTGTTTCTATGGATCAACTATCTTATTTTTCACGTTCGTTATCCAAACGAAGATTAAAAGTGCTTTGCTTGTCGGTCAAGCTCTATAGATTTGATAAATACATTTTAACGAACGTGGACGAACTTTTGTCACATGTATAATATATGAATGATTTCTTTGCTATTCGAATGTTAAGCCGGCTTTGGTCATTGAAAACATTAGCTTCTACGAATTCTTAAATCCATTGGAAAATACATTTTAACGAATTCGTAGAAACTTTTTAAAAGAAAAACAACGCGTTACTCTGAAACCTTTTCAAACAATTTATTTTTAGTAAAAGAAACATTGTCACTATCCAACAGCGTAGGATTTTGAAAAATAAAATCTCTCTCGAGAGAGAGAGAGAAAACCTGCCAAAAAGATTCCAATGCAAAAAAGAGGACTTTTTTTACACGCTTGAATATGTATTTCTAACTGGACTCGGCAAATAAGATTTCAAAAGAGATTAGCATACAATGAGAACAAAAATATGTCATTGAAACGAATGACTTGGCACGAAAGCTTAATAACCAAATTATTATGTGAACAGTTATAAGGAAGGACACCCAATCGTTTTATAATTGTCGATAAGCAAAGTTTATCAGCAAAGATTGTAATTGAACAAAAAAAAAGTGAGAATCTTGTTAACCCTCCATTAAAGCTGTTGCTCGTTCGAATCAATAGACCCATAGCCCCCTCCCCTCATAATTGGATCAGCAAAGAGCTTTTATTCTATTTTCTCAAAAGGAAACTGTTTTAAGGGATAGTTACTGCCCTGTGCACACGCTCTCACGCTCGCAAGGACAAAAGGTATGCGCGCATTAAGCGACTACCTCCGATCTAACACATCGTGTACCCGAGAAGAAGAAGAAGAAGAAGAAAAAAAGGGACACACACTGTTCGCGCGCGCGAAAAACAAGAGGACGCCCGTTCAAAGAAAAACATCGTTAACGATGGTGGAAGATCCAGCGCTGCGCGTGTTTTAAGTTTAAAATCGCTCGTTTAACGGTTTCTGCTTCGCGGCAGCGAGAGAGAGAGAGAGAGAGAGAGAGAGAGAGAGAGAGCTGTAGTTCTATCTATCTTCCGATAATGGTCGCCGCCGCCGTTGCGCGCATCTCGCTCTCTCGCGTTGTTTTACTTGAACTCGCCTCGTCGCGCGGCCTTTATATCCCGACTCGCGTTTTGTGTCTCGCCCGCGCGCGCAAGAGAGATCGCGGAATAGAATAACTGCCTCTCTCTCTCTCTCTCTCTCTCTCTCTCTTCTATGCTGCGCAGCGTTTTACGATCCGAGAAAATAACAGCGGCTTTCTTTTTATAAATATTATACGCCTTTTCGTTTTATAAGCTCTCGTCGTCGTGAATTCTCGCGGCCTGGATATAACGATTGCCGCCGCCGCCGCTGTTTTAGTAGGCGACCGAGAGCGCGTTATTAAAAAAGTATAATTCGATGGGATTAACGGAAAAGCTGCGACTGGAATAATTTATCAAAAGCTCGCTGAAATTTCACTGTTTTTGTTTTTTGCTTTTAAAGTTTGAATCTAATATGCGTCAACAATTTTGAAAATTTATGAATTTCCAAGAAGCTTTCGATTTTCCAATGTTTTATGTACGTTTAGCGTTTCCAATCAATATATTGTATGTTTTGTTTAAAAATCTCGTGGATTTTGTTGATATTATACGATAACAGTAAATACCGATGACTGCACCTCTTTAAACGGTATTATAACGCTATACAAAGATAGTGTAGTATACCTATAGTCTGTTGTACTTCCGGACGAGGAAGATGCGCGTCTCGGGCTATTAACAATGCTAAATGCTCTTCAGTTAATTTGTGTATTGTACTACCGGTAATGTGGCCATAAAAAAAGCTTATAACGTTATATGCATCTATACGTAAATTGCCAGAGCATTCTACGACTTGTATAGAGAATATAAGTACCTCGCAGAGGCAAGCGTTAAAAATTCGCTCGAACGTTTCACTTGAAAAAAAAATTTAATTGTAGAACTGGAAATTCAAAATAGGCAAGGGATACGAAATGAAGTTACTGTACCAAAGGCAGAGGAAATTCAAATAAACGGCGTAAATCCAATGGAAGCAATTTTCGCGAGCAAGTGAAAACGCAGCAAGCGCGAGCCCAAGTAAACTGTAGCCAATAAGAAAGTGCAGCGGCAGCAGTAGCAATAGCAAGAGAGTAAGAGAGAGATAGAGAGAGAGCATCTTCATCTCCGGGATTGAAACCAGAATCGCGCAGGGGTAACGAAAGACGCTCTCTCTCTCTCTCTCTCTCTCGTCGTATATCTCTGGAGATATAGCATTGACTTGGAGCTGCGGAATTAGAGTGTACTCTGCGGTTCGTATCCCCTCGCAGACTCCGCCGCACAAACTTCGAAGCAACGGTATACACTGTGTGTGTGTGTGAGAGAGAGAGAGAGAGAGAGAGAGAGAGAGAGTTGACCGCGAGTGACCGTGCTCAGAAGGTAAATAGCTTTCTGATGCTATATACGTGCTCGCGCCAGGTGTGTCAAGAGGAATTTGCATAATGATTGCGCACGCATAGCGTTTATGTGCCGACTGTACGTAAGATGAGTCGGATGAAAGATTATCGTTTCTTCGTTTTTTTTTATTTTTAATGGAAAATCTTCAGGCAGACAGGAATTACGTAATTTCTCGAAGGATGCGAGTTAATTAAACGAGTTTGTCGCGAACGACTTCTATATACATACATACTAGACACCGAATGAATTATTGTACTCGTGGGTAGTTTAACGTAGTGTCTCCATGGTGCGATATCTTGACTGAGAATGTATTGATCGTTGGTTTGTTTTTTGTGTGTCAAAGCGCAAAAAAAAATTATTCATTGAAACGACGTTTTTACAAAAATGTCACGCTCGCGCGCATTTTTTACACTAAAAATTAGTCAATTTGGCGAGATCACACATCGAAGCGCATATTTTCCTTGTATTTTTTGCTAGCGCTCTCTCCAACTGGACGTTGTTTGCGAGGAACAGAAAAAAAAACGTGGAAAATATCGAAAAAGTCGAGAGGCTTTTGTGTAAATATCTCTCATGCAGCAGCGTGGTCGAGTATGCAATTATTGATCAACACACATACACTACGAAAAAAAATGAACGCAACATTCGTGTTCCGAACCAGGAAAAGCAACGTGCAAGAGTTGTGTATGTGTATCCTCCTTTTCATATACATAAGCCCTCAACGGCAGCAAAAAAAAAAAAAAAAAAAGTTGAAGCGTTGCGCATCGGTTGCACTCACCGTATCGCTAACTCGAATAATTGTACGTTATAGTTTTCGAAGGCATGGCAGCAGCTCTCCTCGTCTGGTGTACATTCTGCTGTTGCCAATGCGTCCGTATAGTCTATTGTTAAATTTCACCGCTTTACACCAGGCGCGCGGTCAGTTGCAAAGCTACCGTGAGCACGAACGATAAATTTTTCTTTCACTAATAAATTCTGCAAATTCCTCTATAACGGTTGCTCTCACAGGCATACGCACAGGCAGCAGCAGCAACAGCAGCAGCGAAAAAAAAATAAGCAACCGTTCGAAAGAAAATTGTCCCGCATATAAACTATATACCCACACGATAGAAGACTCGGGCTACGTAACTTTAGTGCGCTAAGTGCATATAGCGCCGGTATATACCTGCACGCAGCGCCTGCCGCGCGATACTACATTTTGATGGGACGTGAAACGCTTAGAAAGTTTAAGCCGCTGGGCACTTTTACTTTGGTTTATATCTCCCGGCCTGCGCGACTCTCTTTGCCACGCGGCGCCGTCAACTCGCTCGCGCGCGCGGGCTCCCTGGGAACTTTTTGCAGTGGCGCAAAAAGAATGCACTTTTGTTTACGAACCGATTACATTCGCGACGACGGCGACATTTTGCTTGGATTTTTCCCGCTCGTGCGATACTCCGCTTAATGGCTCTCTCTCTCTCTCTCTCTCTCTCTCTCTCTCTCTTTTTTTTTTCTCTTTTATTCTCGTGTGTCGGCGAAAATATTGCAGTTAATACATTCATTTCGATTGTCGCCGCGGGAATAACTGATTCTCGTAATTTCCGCGCGTGGAAATGAATTAATGCCAGTATAGCTTGCTTATATGTGTATAAAGTCGTATTGTATGGTTCATGGTTCATCAGTTATTTCAATTACAAGAGATGTCTACGTTCGAATCTCTAAATCAAACATGGGGGAAAAGTTAAACCGCAATGAAACGAATACCATAAAACAAATAGATTGAAAGTATGACATGAAATTAATAAATCAAATCGAACAAATATGCACTAGAGCATCTTAAACCTATAAGTACTTTAGAATTCGTTCCAACAAACAATTTGTGAGATAGCTTTTGAAAAATCTTCAAACGCATTGAACGCTTGAAGTATCAAATTATTTGTCTTGAAAAAAAAATCGATCGTCGCATAAGCAAACTAATGAAATACCTACAATAAGTAACCGAAAAAATAAAACATTTTAAAATATAGTAAAAAAATGTCAAATATTTTTATTTTCTAACTCTTATACCTATACGTTTATTTGCAGCAGCTACACCGCGTTTTGATGTAATTTCGAGTTGAAGTATTTAAATTATTTCAAGCTTTTAAGTTTAAACAGACTTTAATACTACCAGCATCAAAAGCCAGGCATTTCATTCCGCTTATTTTGAATTAAAATTACTTTTTTCACATTTTTATCCTTAAAATTCCTCGCATATTTTGAAATAATTTTGGATGTTAAATTAATTCAGCTACATAACAGCACATCACGCGGAAACGTCCGTTGAATTAATTGGCGCTAGACCGTTTACAAATTATGGATATAAATGTGATTTGTTGCACATGACTTGCGCATTGCGCTGTATAAGAATGATGAAATAATAAAGTCAGTAAAATGTGAATGCATTGTGTATGAATAGTTAACACGATATTTTTAATTGCAATTATTTTTTATTCAATCGTATTAAATAAATAAATTTCATAATATTGGATGGAAAGGTAAAGTTTAAATAGGTATCACTTTTTTTAACTCAAGATCTTTGAAAACCGGTTTAACTTATTTTTTTTTACAACATTTAAATACTTGTGGAGCAAGAAAGTGGTATTTCTTGTTGGATAATTAAACACATTTTAAATTTAGCGATTCCTATGATCTACTGTGAAAGATCTGTTTTTTTTTCTTCAATTTCGCGAAAATTTTGCAATAATCGTACTTCTTATAAAAATTTCCGTTAAATTTTAAAAAATAAGTGTTATAAATTTACTTTGGTTAGTTTTTTGTATTAAATTAATTTTCATTATAAACTTTTATTATAAATATTACAATAAAATGCAAAAATAATAAAATTTAGTAATAAAATTTCAATGTTATATAATGTAGTGGGGAAGATTTCTAGGTAATACAAGAGCAATCTTATACTAACTCAATATATGGTAATTGATAGACCAGCATGCTTCGATATACGTGATTATGATTACAAGCCAGACTAATGTTTGCATCTGCCAGCATATTACCTATTACCTCGTATTATACCTCGTATTATCAAATTGTAGTAGAGGATAAAGCGATACATGCGAGCTCCATTAACGGGTTTCGTGGAAGTTAACACAATTACAATATCGAGCAGAATGTAGGCATATTGTCCCGCGAGGCACGGAGACTTGGACTACTTGTTCCCGTACTGTGGCTTCCTCCTCCTCCTTCACTTCCAGCTCTACTACCTCGTCACTCGAGTTTCCGCGCCTTAGGATCGTTCGATTATTGCCACAAGCGGAGCGTAACATCGCGAACGAGGATCAATCAGCGCGAGTTTCCGGGACCTTCGTCGCGATCATTCGTGCGCTCAACGAAGAAAACGCAGACGGCGACGACGACCCTGACTGCAATGTAGCGGACTTGCACACATACACATATACAGTCCCACAAGACCGAAGATGAATTACACGCCAACCGCAACAAAACACATAAATCGCACCCCGAGACTGCTCGAGCGCTAAATCTCCGCAAAAACTATCACTTCTCTCTTGATGCCGCAAAAATTGCGTTACACGAATTGCTGACAACTGAATGTGGAAGGGAAATGAAAAAGTTTTTTTTTCTTCTTTGAATTATACTTTACAATACCTGAAAATTCCTTCGTCGCGGAAGTGTTTTTGTATGCAAGTCATAGTGCGTGAGCTATGATTTGCGTTGGTTAGAGTTTTGAATAATACATCAAGCCTCAGATTGTTGTTTAGGCACTTTGATTATTACAGCTGAAGCGAAGCTGCATCGCAAATTGCTAATTTACATAAACGTACAGAAATAAATTCAGAAAGAATCTAAAACTCTTTTTTTTTTCTCGAGTAGTTACATTTACGTAATGAGCGACTAACTTTCGAATATGCAAAGCTTGATGGGTACTAAGCTACTGGAATGTTCTGCGTACGTGCATAAGTTGATATTTTGTAATAAATAGAGTCGTTCGTTAAATTTTATTTTTTTTTTGCCAGTTTAACGCTTGTTTGCACAGAGGAGAAAATATCTTTTCATTCGAAACGATCCTGTGGAATTCGAAAATTTTACACTGAGCTTGTTAAGCATTATAAAACTAAAAGAAAAACGGATTGGCAAACGATCTGGAAAACTGCGAAAGCTTGTAAAAATACAATTAGAAAGTGCTGAAAGCAACGAACTGTTTCGATCGCGCGAGAAAACAAAATTATATTAGTGTAATTAAGTGCACGTAAAATTTCTATTTCATAGCGTGGCTAATTTTAAAGCATCCAAATAGGCAGCAGTAAAAATCTTTTATCACATTTTTTTTCTTTTTCTCGCGTAAGAGATGCGATTAAATATAAATGATAAGTCAAAATATAATTCTCAAAGAGATTTAACGAAAATGTTATTTAATGGCCGAATAAAATCAAAGTATAAAATGATTACCTTTGATACTAATTATCAGACGATATACGATAATTATTATACTTGTAATTGAGAATTAAAAGGATATTCGAGTGTAACAAACGAAGAATTATAAATGACGGCAGTTATTCAAATGAAATAATCACCCCCCCCCCCCCTCTTCCACTGGAATAAAGCAACTTCAATTACGATAATTCGGCGTTCAGAATAACGTAATCAAAAAGCTCACGCGCGGCAGATAACAAATGAAGAGGCGCGCTCGCATGGCGTTGTATAGGACGCGCGAGTGAAAATAAATTCTCGTCCTGCCAATTATAGCGCGAATATTGCGCACACGGGACGTATTCGTCAAATAGCTTATTTTCATCAAACGGCAATTGCAAAACACAGCGCGCGTATAAATATAATTTTCGTCGAATTCAAAATCGAGCAGCAAGTTCGTTGATACGTGCGATGCCTCTCTATTTTCAACGATGAAAGTTGATTAATACGCGCCCAGCGACATATCCAATCGAATTATAGTGCGGTACGTGCGTGTACGTATTCTGCGACGCTCTCTCTCTCTCTCTCTCTCTCTCTCTCTCACTCGTATATGTATACTCATTGATTGGCAATAGCAGCAAACAGGTGTCCAACGAACTTTTGTTAAACGAATTTTCAGGCCAAAAAGAAAGAGAGAGAGTGAGAGAATGAGTGAGTGAGTGAGTGAGTGAGTGTATGAGTGAGTGAGTGAGTGAGTGAGTGAGTGAGAAAGAGAGTGAGAGGGAGAGAGAGAATATAATATGCCCATTGAATATACGTCTGATTGCGTATGCGTACTCATTTTTATGTACTAATAACCAATATTCATTATTGCCGACGCAAGATCTTGAAACGATTGACGTTATTGCGAGTTATTGATATTGGATTTTTCCTCATTCATCGAAAGCTCCAAAGAAAACGATGCTTGCTCTCATTGTCCCCTGAAATAATCTTGTTTGCAGAAAGACTTCAATAAGTCGAAGGGATTTAATATAGCGTTCTTATTATATAAGAAAATGCATAATAAAGAGCAATATCCCCAAGGATTTTTCTCTCTCAAGTAAAATGAATTTCCATTGAGAGTTTGGAGGAGGAAAAAAAACAAACAATTTTTCGAAGAAGACGTCGATGCAGAGCTATGCAATAATAAGCAGCTGGCTGCATGAATGCCTTTAATTGTATTCACAAAGTGCTTGCTTGACCTACATTTTTATTTATTACTTTCTGAACTCCGTATATAAGCCGTTGTTTTGCCGGACGATAAAAATAACCGATCATCAATAACGCAATGACACACGCTCGATTCTATTTCTGATATACTACAAATCCGCGCGCGACCATCTGAAAATGCCGAAGCTATATTTACCGCATCAGTATAGAGAAATCAAATAAAAAAATCGACTGTTTTTCTTTCCGCTTTTATAAAGGCCTTCCAATCGTGCCCGTCATTATCAATAAAAGCATTTTCTCGTGGCCTGTTGACACTTTTAAAAGAAGTATCGAAGTCAAACATAAAAGAAAGGATATACACTTTTATAAGGCGGCAGCAGCACCAGCAGCAGCGTAGTTTCTCTTAAAATGCAAAACAGAAAGAGATTTCACCGCTGAAGGAAGTCGGCTGTACAACAGCCTCCAGCGACATGCGATGTCAAGCGATTTCAAAGTCGTTGCCTCGCGGTGATGGCAAGGCGCTCGCAGCATACAGCCTGTACTTAGCGACAATCGATCGATCGGCCGATCAGTAAGGTAGTTGCAGCCCCGAAACTTTTCTCAATCTTCCAACAAAAGTGTCTATATAGCTCCCACGGTCTCTCTCTCTCTCTCTTTCTCTTCTCCGTAGTGTATAAGCCCTGAGGGCGGACACTTTGAATCAGCAAGCGTGTAGGAAAGTTCGCTACACTATACGCTACATATAATACATCGTAGCAGGAGACCTGATACTCACCTCGAAGAAGTCGACAACGACAACGACGACGACAAAGCTTTGAAGCGAGCTAATTGACGTGGAAACTTAGTCTATATATGTATATATACGAGAAATTTCTCGACGTTGCACTTTTCGACACTAACACACACGAACACGCACACACATGTGCACAACGCAGGAGAAAAGGGGGAACTATAATAGAGAGAAGAAGAAAAAAAGCACAAAAGACAAAAGTCTTGCGGAGAGAACTTGCGCGGAAAGCGCGCGCTCACGCTTGGCCCGGTAAACATTCACTGCGCCATAGTAAGCGCGTGCACTTGGTAAAAGGAACCCACTTCTTCTTCTTCTTCTTCTCTCTCTCTCTCTCTCTCTCTCTCTCTCTCTCTCTCTCTCTCTCTCTCTTTCTCTACCGCGGAGGCGCTCGTCCACACGCGGAATTCCAGCGCGGAGGAATGCGAGGAGCGGTGAACGACGTCTCTCACGGCGAGCGCGTCGATCTTCTCTCTCTCTCTCTCTCTCGCAAGAGCGGAGGCGATTGGTCTGCTAATTTTTTTTCTTTTGCCATTTTTCTTACGTATGCATAATTCCCGGCGAGCTTTCCGAGCTACTGACTTCTAGTACGCTTTGGAAGGTCGTTTCGACTTGGCGAATTGTTTACTTCTTCTTTTTTCTCAAAGACGAATTTTTGAAGAAAACTATAGCTAAGATGTTCGAAAATTCATTACATAATTAATTGTAATAAATTTCAGGGTGTAAATTTTGATGCAGATATGAAATAAATTTATATGGGTTTAGGGAAATCGAAAACGGCATGAATGAAACAAAAATAAACATGCAATTACGGTTTTCAATAATCCGCAGTTTTACATCCGCCCTCCAGCCCCGCAAATATTTCTCTTTTAGTATACTCATATCATAAAATTGATGTTATTTCATATCAACAAATATCGAATGTTATCATTACATGAATGCCGACATACATATTAACTTTATGGCAGATTATTCTATGGTTTTACACTTTACGTATTTTATCAAATTTTCTGCTTTCTCAGATAAATTGGATGTTTTTGAAACCTTGAGTTACGAAAAATTTGGTTTTATCTCCAAAATTAATTTTGTTCCACTCATAAAGAATTCGAATGTGCAGCTTCCTTTTTTACCAACAATAGCTAACTAACTTTTTTAACTCCACAGTTTTGTTTTCGAGCTTGACGCGTAAAATGATGGTTATAAAAGCTTTTACTGGATATTATCGTGGAATTATTATATTTTGATATTATATTTCATTAGCAAAACATTACGGCTTTTCTCGTATCAATTAAAAGAATCAAGTATGCGTAATGACATGAATTTTGCTTCCGCAAGAGAAAGCTCTGTATTTCAACTCGTGACTTTTTACTGGCATTATGAAATTCGTTCATGTAAGAATGATTTCAACTTGCCGTATTTTTATGGCAGTTCGATTTCGTATCATACATATAAGTACATATCAGTCACATCGATACATAGTTTGATAAAAAAAAATAAAGCATCAACAAATTTAACATTTGCATATGCTATGAGTATTAGTCACTAAACGATAAATAATTAGTACAATGCATGACGCGATCGTGTAATCAATTCAGTCTTGATCTCAAAGTTATCGATTAACACATATGGCAAACTAAAGGTAGGACTTGTATGTCCTGAATAATAATTGCGTTCGAGTTTCATTTTCCTTACTCATTACTATGCCAGTGCTTTGTCAGCTGCCGAATAATAATTAGTCTGCAAGTTACTATAATCTATGCATACATCGACATAATCATCACAATAATGAAATTGATAATATTAAAGAATAAATATAAATTTTTAAGAAGTATGTACACATATTTGTCAAACTATGTATTTACGAAAAAAAAGTTATACGACAGCAGACTTTTCTAAATATTATGTTACATTCGACGAAATTATTGCGAATACAAGATGCAAAATTATTTTAAGTTTGGAGCATGGAACATTTTACAACAGTAAAGAACATTTCCATTAAGCATAACATAAGGCAAACGTTAGGATTGAATTTTTAGTTTTATATGATAATAAAGTTTCTTTCAAACTACAATTTTTTAAAAATAAACATGTTAATAACATAATTTTTCAATGCAATTTTAAGAATTTATTTTTGTAGCATGTTCGTAATGGACTCAATTCAATCATTTAATTTTTGGTGAAGTATATAAGATTCAACAATTACTTTGTTTATTTTTAAAACTTCATGAATAAAACGTTCGAAAATCGCGCTTATAAAAGATACAGCAGCAACACTGTAAGATTTCAATTTTTATGTTTACAAATTTTAATGTGGCAACGTTGGAAAGTCCGAAGGCATGGCAGGCAAAGAGTTTACAGTTTCACCGCCTTTTCTTTCTCGTTCATTTCGTTGGATGCCGCTGCAAGGCGTCCAGCAAGCGCCAGTGAGTGCCAGTACTGCCAGTGAGTATTTGAGTAAATAGTAATGGACGCGGGACGCGGCCGGGATGGATACCACGAGGTCGGTTGTTGAGGTTAGAATAAACTCCAATTTTTCATAAATTATTTTTGTAAATGTTGAAACACATGGTAAATAATGTCATATTCGTTTGCAGTATTAAATTTAATCATAAATTAATGACATAATGGACGGTGTATCGGAACAGTCTGATTCTTGTGTTGGCCACGTGGCCAAGCAATTGACTTCGGAGGAAGTTGATAAAATGAAGGCGCAAAATTCGCGTTTAGTTTCCGATTTTCAAGCGATGCAATTGGAAAAAAACGCCAGGAAGCACTGGGATTTATTTTACAAAAGAAATGAGGTTCGATTTTTCAAAGATAGACGCTGGACCACACGTGAATTCCAAGAGCTGTTGGGGTTAGGAAATGCAGAAAAAGCGCAAACTTTACTAGAAATTGGTTGTGGAGTAGGAAATTTAATTTATCCCCTGCTAGAGGATAATATTAATTTCGAAAAGATATATGCATGTGATTTGTCTCCAAGAGCAGTGGATTTTGTTAAAGTGAGTATTAGATTGATTTTTTGATAATTTGAAATAGTTTAGATTCTAATTTAACTTATTTATGAATCCTTTTTTTTTGTTCAGAGTCACAAATTATACAATGCAGATAAAGTTAAAGCTTTTCAAACTGACATCACTGTTGGAAACTGCTTTGAAGAAGTTGATTTGCCCATCAATATTGCCACATTGGTATTTGTATTGTCTGCAATACATCCAGATAAAATGAAAAGGTACAGAAGTCTTGTAAATAAATAAAATATTTTTTTTCTATTAAAAAGTATTATATCATAATGTTTATTTCTCAGTGTTATAGAAAGTCTATATCAAGTTATCAGCATAAATGGGATTGCGCTGTTTCGAGACTATGGAAGATATGATATGGCTCAATTACGTTTCAAACCTGGACATAAAATATCTGAAAACTTCTACATGCGACAAGATGGCACAAGGTTTGTTTACTTTTTAAATTTTTTCACTATAATCTTATTAATAATTTGCATTTTTCATATGATGAATTCATAGTTCAACTGAAATGTTTTTGATGCATTACTTAGCATGTCTTTCGCTCCTATCTGAGACCTTATTTATTTCAAATTTTTACTGTGTAATGTTTCCATGGATAAAAAATAATAATTTATTCTATTTCAGGAGCTATTATTTCACTACTGAAGAAGTTCAAGAGTTGTTTGAATCAAATGGTTTTGAAACTGTAAGCTGTTCATACATACAGAGGCGAACAGTGAATTTGAAAGAAAACATTGATGTTCCAAGAATATTTGTGCAAGGAAAGTTTATGAAGAAATTATCAAAGTGGTGAGTTGAAAATTGTATTGATCAATACAATTATTAAATTTATTTTTTCTATATGATGATTTCATAGTTCAACTGAGAATTAATTGATGACATACTTTTTATGTCTTTCGCTCCTAGCTGAATTTTTCATAACACATGATACATAATTAAAAAACGAAGTTAAATATTCTACAGTACTTTTTTTCTTTTTGTTTCAGATGTTATGCAAATACTTGAAGGAACTTCTATGGTATAATTGAACTTGATAACTGGAGCATTGCTGAAAATATTGTATGGTAAGAAGTTATTCAACAGACTTAAGACCCTAAAATAAATAAAAATATGCTAAATGATGATTCCATAGTTCAACTGTAAATATTATGATGACATTTTATTTGTCTTTCGCTCCTAGCTGAATGATCTATTAAAAAATGTCTTTTAAAGAAATGATAATTTGCAAATATTTAAATATATTACTTTGATTTCAGACAGCAATTTGAAGCAGCAGTCTTTTCAAAGTCTTGTCCATTGCACTCAATCTAAACTTCTGTAGTAAAAACATTCCAAATTCCTGCTATTTAAAACTATGTAAGTTGTAATCAGTTCATTTTAATTTTCGTAACGTTTTAAAGATAGTATAAGTTTTGTAATAAATATGCTACTTTTCACAGGCACCTCGAAAAGTAAAGTAGGAGCAAACATTTGCTAGAAGAATGGATATTTCCGTAAATAAAATGAAGACCGCTCTGCAATCGCAGTGTAGACAATGAGTATGTTTGTTTCAGATTTATTATTTGTAACAAGAATGTAATTATTAGAAGTATTATTTAACTATTCTATGATGAGGCTTTGTGTTTGAATAAATAATGATACTCACTATATTTCGTCACTACCACTGAGGAATTTTTCTAATCATTAAAGATATCATGTTATTTGTTCGGTAACTAATGAAACTACTTTGTTTCAGATTGTCCGTTTGCAATGATTTCGTCAAAGGTCGAGAAGTAAAAATGACATTCGGTAAGATTCTAACAATTAATTATAATTTATTGTTATTTAAAATTTTATTTGAGCATTTATGATGATTTGCTATTTAATTCATATCAATCTTCCATGAATGATTCACATAGTATTAGCTCTATCTGAAATTTGACGAAAATAAAAATCTATTTACTCGGCATACATTCAATAACTAAAAAAATCTCTGTATTTCAGAGGTCTTTGGAAGTCATCTAATTCATCCTCTGATGGACAGGAGTATTGTGTTGAAGAAGAAATTATAATTGAATATTTGTTGTAGATGTTTTTGACAATAAAACGCTTATTTTATTAAAACAATCAAAATCTTAGAGCTTTTGAATGCATTAATTTCAAAGTAGATAAAAGTAATAAAACGATAAGTGATCTCAAACAATTATATATTTAAAAAATATCAATATGATATAGTAACATTTACTTATTGATATCGCTTATGGAATTCCAATTGAACTAGAATTCAAATGCTGTAGTCTCTTATGCAATGGTTTCAAGACGTTGTGTTCTTTGAATTCTAATGCGAAATTGAAAGTAAAGTGGGTCATTATTTAAGGTCGCCACAGTTATATGTTTTTGATTATTTTAATTATTAATAATTTTTTAAACATGAAATAAACATTTAAAAAAATTGTATCTCAAAACTAGTTACTTTTTAACGAATAGATAAATAATAGGTGTGTATGAAGGAGAGGTTTTTGAGGTCACAATTTTTAATTGAATTAAGAAAGAAAAATGCGTATTTTACAACCCATATTTTATTACAATAAAAAAGTGTTTGCAAATACACACTTGAATACATGAGTTTAAACAAAAGAAGTAATTTCGATTTTTTTTAAACACATTATTGAATTCTTAAATCAGTCTTTACATTATATTAAATGCATAAAATAACATTCTTCCATTGTGAGTTAACAAGTTAGGCTTTGTTGTTTATTTTAGCTTTCATTTCTTCTAATAGCTGGCAATTTTTTCGATCTGTATTTTTAGTCCACAATTCAATTCTTTGTTCTTCAATATTTTGCAAAAATAGCGTTTCTCTGAAATAATAATAAAAAAAAAATAAGATCAGAAAAAATTATTTGTTATCTTGAATCTTTCGCATATCTGTTTAGAAAGTTATTTTTTTATAAAATGTATTATTCAGCCGAATAATATTGAATATATGAAATATACACAAGTTCTCGTAGATCTCTAAGATGGAAAATGAATTTACGACGTACCCGCATCTTATCTATACGCATTGAAGTTGAATACTATATGAGTGAATCTCCTTGCGTATTTCGGTTTCTAATGAAAAATGTAAGTTTTTAAATTTGTAAATAAGATTAAAAGAAAGGGGGTTTCAATTACTTTGAAAGTCTACCATAATTAATTTCTTCCAATTTGTTGTTACTTTTTATCAACGCGGGCTTCATAAATTCCAAAATTTTTAAATGTTTATCCACATTAACGTGAACTTCTAAAAGTAATAAAAAAATCAAAGAGAATAAAAATAATGTTTGCTCCTATTTGTATATTAATTGTATGTACAGCCTATGACAAATATTTAAAAAATTGTTTGTGATTTAGCAATACAAATTTTTAAACGAATTTCCACAGTTTAGATTACGCATCAATATATAAATGATATATAAATTCAGTATATGGCATTTAATTGCTTTATAAGTTCTTTTCGCCATATAACAAGATAAACGAATTTCTTAAACATATTGATTTCTAAGGTAATGTGATTATCATTAAATTTGATCTACGGAAAATTACGAACGCAGTCGAATATGCACTCTGTAATTTATAGAGTATCTGCATTTTTGCATAAAGTTATTTTGTCAACGAGAAAGTGATTTATTACTTGAGACGTTCATAATAAAAAAATTACTATCTATAAATTGTAAACATTAAATTTTTATTGTAAAAACGTCGATATTCGCTTTCGCGTACATATGTATATATGTACGTAATATACAGTGGGCAGCAAAAGTCTTCGTACACCGCACGTAATCGAGTTTGGAGATAAATTTTTTTTAAATAAACAAGCAAAATAATTATTAAATGTATAGTATTACTTTCATCTAACACTCAACTAATAAATGCCATTCACAAAAAATGTAAATTTTTATGTGTGTAAAAGAAACAGTCACAAAATTAAACTGAGTCGAATTTTGACATTGGCAGAAATGTTCGTACAGCGACGTTTTTTAAACGTACACTCGGAGGAAATTGATTCTGTCCACTTTCTGAATTTTTCCCTATGCTAGCCAGTGTTAAAATTCAAATAAGTGGACAGAATCAATTTCCGTCGAGTGTACATACGCAATGTAAACAGATCAAAATTCTTGTTGAAACTGGTATGTTTTTGATCTTTGTTTACGATCCAGTTGTATACAGTGTAGATATATTAGGTTTTTTTCAGTAGTGATCATTTAACGGCACGGTCAACATGGGTCGCGTGAAAGCGAGCGCAAAAAGAAAAGAAACGCCGACTGAAATCAGAAAACCAATTTTGAAACTGCATAAAGAAAACAAATCATACGGAAAAATAGCTAAAATTGTAGGTCGAAGTCGATCAACTGTTCAGTATGTCATAAAACATTTTAAAAATACTAAGAGAATCGAAAGTAACAGTAGGAGTGGCCGTCCAAAAAAATTTACACGATTTATTACAAACTTAGTGCGACAAAATAATCGAATAAGTGCTTCTAGCATCGCTTCCGAATTAGACAAGTCTTTCAACGTCAAAGTTAGTACATGTACAGACACTATTCGTAGAACACTCCATAATTAATGCTGGTTATCGTGCTCGAGTAGCAAGAAGAAAATCGTATGTTAGTGCAGTAAACAGAAAAAAACGTCTGGAGTTTGCAAAACTTTATGGAAATCGTCCTTTAAGTTTTGGGTCTAAAGTAATATTTAGTGACGAAACTGTTTTACGCGAGTTTTACGTGTTTTTTGATCTCAGAGTCGAGAATTAATATGGAGAAAAGAGGACAAAGCTGAAAGCTCTTGATCCAAAAAATCTGCAAGCTACTGTGAAGTATCGAGGTAATACTTTTATGGGGCTGTATGTCGGCTGCGGGTGTTGGAAGATTGCACATATTTGAGGGTACAAAGGATAAAAATGTTTACATAAATATTCTCAAAGAAAATTTGAAACCAAGTGCAGAAATGCTAGGTCTTGCAGGTGATTATTATTTTTAGTAGGACAACGATCCGAAACATACAGCTTATGTATCAAAACAATTTATAATATTCAATGTACCTCATATGCTTGAAACACCTCCACAATCACCGGACCTCAAGCCAATCGAGAATGTATGGCATGAATTAGAAAAACGTGTAAGAAAATACAAAATCAATAATAAAAATGATTTGAAACGGGTTGTACAAGAAGAATGGTTAAAAATAACTCCAGATTTTACAACAAAGTTGGTAGAGTCAATGCCAAATAGATTAGCTGCTATTATTTAGGTATACATATATGTATGAATAAAAGTTATCCTAAATACTTGCAGTTTTCTTTTTTACTAATTTTCTTGGTTGCAGTTATTTTTGAAAGTTATAGCGAAAAAAAAAAATGAAATTCGATGTCATAATAAGCTCAAACGTATATTAATCGCCCAAATTTGTATGAATATTTTTGGCATTGCGCTACGTTAAATTGAACTTTGTATAAGTTTAATAGATCTACAGTTTTAATAGCCAGTACATTATGAAATGGCTTTGTCATTATATGTATCGTTAAAGCTTAGATTTAAATAAATGTTGTGCTAATAAAATAATGATTAATATTTATACGCTTGTAGGTTAAACTTACAGACGAAGTTCTCACCTATTTATAAATGCGTACGTCATTACAGCCATTCCAAGGCCAAATAGGACTGGATACCTGGTATATCTGGTCAACATTTTTAATTAGAAAATTCTACTTTGCAATTATTATTGTGCTGCCAATATTAAACGATCTACCGGCGCAGCTAAATCAAGACGCAATAAATACAACCTGCGCAATACTGATCTGAGGCGGATAAACTGACTGTGTGCGCAACGCGCATGCGTCAGAGTATGGCGCGAAGAACGAAAAGCATTTTGATTTGTGCGCTATCGAATAACTTATAAACGAGTTCGACGAACACAGTATTTTGTTTTCCTCAAATTTAAAAAAGATGTGCTCATGATGAGCTCACCTCCCAAAATATGTATTCACGACTTTTCGTCTAGCCGGTATAATTATTATTCTAATGTTCATATTGCGTCGGCTATCCACATAACATGCCAAGAGTTATAACAGCGCGCGCTTCAACCGTCTACCTTTTTAGCATTACCAATGCAATGCGAAGATTGGGAAAGTGATTTCACGAATCAAATTTATAATACCATTTATCAACGAGTTGGCGCGTCGTTTATTAATTAATAAACTTGGATTAATTTTTATTTTCGATGATGACGATATTTTTAGATTATACGTTCGCACGTGGCTCTATATCGATCTTAAATTTTTATTTGATCCTATGGAAAATATTATAAGAAAGTCGACTTTCCTTTTTGACTGATTTAATTAATTACTACTATAATAATCAAGTAATGTCTCTGTCAGACCATTTTTAATATTTATATATGTAGTTTATATGTTTCAATTTGATATCTGCAATAGACGGTAATTGTTTCATTGTTTCATATAGTAAAATACACATGATGTATGTACATAAAATCGACAATGCTAACATCACTGAATATAAATTTTATTAATCAAGCTATTATTTCACATTTTGGTCGACATTATATAAATTTGAATATTTGAAATTCGATGGTAATTTAGTTTTAATTGAATTTAGCTCGAGTATTTTCATCATGACAATATAGCGTAAATATATATAGTAGTAAGTGAAAGGGCTTACAGAATCACGCGTACTTTGAACGAAAATGATAGCCTTTAGTTCTTGTTTGCTGATCCAAACAGTTAATTAAAGACATAACTTCCTTCGTCAAATGTAATGATTATAATTTGAAATACAATGACTCTATGAATCCAAATAAACTTATCTTTACATTTAAGGAAGTTCAAAAAGATATTTACGAAATTCCACACAGAGTGATTTGATTATACTAACGACAAATAAATTTCAATATATAATGCTTCAATTAACTCGCGCGCGATTACGGTGCTTTTCCTGGAAAAGCGACGTATGCTGTTGTCACGATCTCTGACATCTGATCTATTAATTAAATATTCATTACCTATTATTAATCAGAAAATTTTAAACTAATTTTCAATTGTTTAGTCGATGCTAGAATGTTGCTAATCAAGTATTGAAATTATTCAGAATTTCAGATGCAGTTACAATTTAATCAATAACAAATGAGAAAATACTTGTAGTCAATTGCTGTAAAATTAATTAATTCCATTTTATAAATAGTAAATTATTCGATCCAGTAATTTAAACTACCATTCCTCCCCTGATTTGCGTTACAGTCAAGCTGTTGATTTATTTTTTGCTTTTCCTTTGCTACGCCGAGCAAGTGTTGTGAATTCTTAAACATCTTCAAAGAGATTCAAATTAAGGTAAAGGACGTTTTACATTCTTTCAATTGCATTCGCCTGAAAGTACTATTTTTCAAACATTTCAATACCTGACTTTTATCAGATTTTGACAAAAAATTTTCTATGGTTCTATGCCGTTTCTTTCGGCCGGCAGTACATAAATTACAGAGAAGAATAACATACATATGATGCTCACGTTTCACACACAAGCAATGCACGTCATTTTTTTTTGGTGATATGCTGGTGCACATTGAATAACTCGTTGGATTTTAAATTCAACGTACAGAGTCGGTCAAGGACTGGATTTTTGAGAATTCACGAGACGGCACATTAATTTCTAATCAACAAGCAGGTAGTTTGTCAAAAAAGAAGAAGAAAAAACGCAAGACCTCATAAAAAATACGTTATGTGACGGCCGCGAAGCTCAGCCTAATAATTAGTCAGCCATAATCAAACGTTTCTTGGGCGAAAAAGTACGTGGCTGTCGCGCATCGAAGCGTGCGAGCATCAATTAGCATAAGCATCCTTCACACCGCGCACGGAGAGTCAACTCGTTAACTAGCATATATCTGAAACTGGCTTGCGCTAGTCGCTCGCGTCCATTATGACAAGGTTTAATACAGAATGCTCGAGCGCATTGTAAAGCGCTTTCGTGCCATGTTTGGCCGACGGCCAAGGCTTCTCTCGCGCACGGAGAGTAGCTCCTTGCCCAATAACTGCCTCGCATACAGGCAAGTCCATAAAGGCGACGAACGCGCGCTTGGCGAACACCTTGGAAAACAATGCGATCGAGCGAGCACGCCTCTGAACAACCCCCACGGCACCGAGCACGCGACGCGACGTCCTCGTGCATTGATCAATCCGCGCGTTTTACTTATGCGAACGACGCGCCGCGCGGATCATTTGCCGTATGTCTCTCCGACTATATAAACCAGACGAAATATAAGAGGAGCATCATTCACCTCTCGAGCATTATCAAGTTATCTGTTGACCACGCAACGGCAACTACCAAACCTTCAACATGAAATTCTTCGCTGTAAGTACACATATTTTCAATCGACGCGCTCTTAACAATATTCACGTGTAGTTTTTTGGAATCCGATCCAACTAGTCGAATGAATACTTACTTGATTTTTGTACAATGAAACTTGGATTTTACAAACAAATTAGTAACTGAGAAACGAGATTTTTTTTCTATGAAATAAATATTTGCAACAGAAAAATGGCAAAATTTGCGTCCGAAAAGCATGAATACTAAAGCTTCTGTTGAAACATTGAATGCAATTCTCTGTATACCAAGAAAACAATTGCAACAATATTATGCAGTGCGTATTTAAATTCCTTTGCAAGCGTCGTTGTAGTTGCTAAAATATTGACAGAGCAATCAGAAAAATGGAAGTTAGACAAAAAAAAGTGTAATGAGAGCTTTTTTGCAATTCTTTTCTTTTCAAGATTAATAATGAATTGACAAACGTGATAAAGTAAATATTCGAATTATATGTTCTTTAATGATTCTAGCTTGTTTTTAAAATGTAAGATCAATATATTTCAAAGTACCAAAACCATATATCACTTTATCTTTATTATTTTATTTTCATCATTTAGAATTTAATGATAAAAATGAAACGAAAAATTGAATGTAGATCTTCATACACTATCTGATCATCTTCTATTCTTGCGAATTTTGAAATCTAGAAAACTTCATGAAAGAGCAATCCCGTGACAGAAAAAAGATTATTATTTTGAAAAATCGTTTAGTATAGAGTCAAAGAAAACACTCAATTTTGAAGAATTAGAATTGAAAAAATGATTGATTAAAGCTTTGGAAGTGGTACAATTAAATAAAGGTCAAATCGCTAAAGAATATGATATGAGTCTTTAGTGTTGCTATTTTCAATTACAAACTAAATAATCATACATTTTAATGATAAATAATTAACAGAAACCAATTGTTCCTATAAGATTTATATTTCAATAAATTGCAATTTACTGAATAGTGAAATGATAAAATTTTACAACAAAAAGAGAACCTAGATGCTAAATTTGAGCTCCAATAATAGGATAAATATATTTTGCAAGTACTGTTAATTTTTCATTTCATGTATATATAGGACTGAAAAAAAACTATACAATGACTAATATTTCTGTAACAACAAATTTCGGTTCCATCACCAATCACTCAATACTTTAAAGATAAATCATCTTACGAGAACGCATCAATTGAGCAGACGAGTCACTTGCAATGCACCGCGAGTACATACCTATTTTGATGACACGCGAAATTCGAATGGAAGACAGAATGCGTAAGAGTTGTTAATATTCCGCAGGTTATCCTCTTGCTGGCCTTCGTCGCCATGGCATACGCCGCTAAGCTACCACTCGCCGAGTCGGACAAGCTGCAGCCAGAGGCTGAAGCAGAGGAGTCCAAAGTGGCCGATCCAAGGGACAAGCGCAGTCTCATCTATGGCTACGCTGCACCTTACGCCGCGGCTTACTCCTACCCTTATGCCGCTTACAGTTACCCATACGCTTATGCTGCTCCGGTAGCCTACAGCTCGGCCTACTATCCAAGCTACTACAGCTCTTACTACCTGGGTTAGGTGCAACATAACATCAGCAGCGTATATAGCGATTAGATTGTAAGCTGACACATAAGTGTTGTTATCATCGTGTCTGACGGCACTGATTTGTACATATACAAGCGACGAACACGATGTTGATGATTACTTAATAGAGGCAAACCTTCTGGTAACTGAGTTCAATGTGCCTCACTGCAAATTTTTTAGTATTCAACTTTTTCTTTTTGCCAGCACCAAATCTGTATTACAATGTGTATATCAATGCTCAACTTTGAAAATATAACTATGCATGCATAATTGGTTGTTTATTATTTACACCTCATTTTCATAATTACAAAGAAGAATACTAGGTTTATTTATTTGATAATCAAACTATAAAATGGTAACGTCCATAAACACTTGCAAGTATTTTGTTGAAAGTAAGTGAAATATATGACGGGCAAATGGCTTATAATCAATTAAAACTTCAGATTTGCTATAAGTATATTTTACAATAATTAAATTATTTATCTTTTCAACCTGATATTTTTGTAAACCGTAAAATATTAAATCAA
The DNA here is from genome assembly GCA_035047105.1 of Galeopsomyia nigrocyanea. Classification (NCBI taxonomy): domain Eukaryota; kingdom Metazoa; phylum Arthropoda; class Insecta; order Hymenoptera; family Eulophidae; genus Galeopsomyia; species Galeopsomyia nigrocyanea. The sequence goes on from JAWWMK010002429.1 coordinate 22,975, forward strand.
ACTAAAAATCAAAATGACTGATCATCGACTCGAGAAATATTGGAAAAATCATACAATGCTTTGAATATATATGCTGTTTCTTTCCTAAGTTATTGTTAGAATGGTATAGAATTTTGACATACTGCACTACTTGAATGCTGTTTTTACGGATGAGCACTTATTCCGTATTCTTAAAGACCTGGAGACACTCTGAAGACTTTCACTAAGATAAGTATGTACACGAGTCCACGCGTGACCAGAATGAAGCTCTGTAATTTACGCGAACGACTGATGGAAATGCATGGTGTATTATGTACGGGAATTCCGGTGACTTTACTAAAATACATTATTGAAAAATGTAAAGTTTTACTATTCATACATGAATAGGTAACAATTTACAAGAATTTAAGTGTCTGCATACTTAAGTCATCTTTTTTTGCATTTTGTTAATAAATAAATGTAGAAGAAAAATATTTTTACTTTGAATATATTATTAAATAAAAAGAAGGAAAACATAACATATTTCTTTCAACATTTCTTCATAACATCTGTACAACTTATATACAACGTATAAATGAGTGATAGTATAAATTAACTTCACGGAATTGTTAGTAGGTAACGGTAAAACTGAAAAGACTTACGCAGGATATCGATTAAGTAAATTGAGATGAGGATGACTTAGTTAACAAATTTTTTCATCGGTAATTATCGGCCTCTTCTTAATCAAGAGGTTTGCGCGTAAACATGTGAAACAAAAAATTATAACTTGTGGTTTTAAGCGATCTGAGGAGGGCTAAAGGTGTGATTTTTCAAAAAGAAAAACACTTGAGCATATTGTTTATGCAACGTTTCATCGCCTATTTCGCTAACATCGTCAGGCTGTATTTATTAAAAATACAAAACAATGGTGTTACAAAATCAACTTAAATTAAGAAATTAACAATTATATAATATATAATATAGTTAGTTATTTACCGTAATAATTGGAGTCAAAAATATGTACATATTTTACTACTATATAAGCTTACAATAACATAATACAAACCAATTCTTCATTTTGAAAAGTTTCTTAACTAAAAGTCTTTATATCTAATGTAAATAAACTTTCATTTTTATGATAAGATTTTCTTTTAAAAATGTCGAAACTTTTCCTTTCTTTACACTAATTCGTCTACGATACATGTTCAAAGAATGTGCTTAAAGCTTCCGTATCGTAGGACAGCTGAAGGAATTTAGTAATAGAAAACGCAGTTAATTTGACATTCACGTGTACAGCTTGTAATGAGTACGTGATTTCCAGATAGAGTGTCTAAGCGATGTAGTTGCAGACAGCGACAATCGTAATAATGAATCAACGTAGTGTCCGAAATCCGGAACTTCCTCGCTTTTAAGCGGTCGATATATCTTACACGACGACAGCGATATATATATGTGAGCTCACGAATCTTCAACGGCTAGCGTTGCTCAAGTTTGAACCGATGAAAGCCGGCAAGAAAGTCCATTGTAATTCGTGGATGGTCGCGACCCAACTGTATTTATACATGTGCCACTATGGCCCCCGGTCTTAGTCAGTAACTATCCGCCCGTCTTTGAGGAAAAGACTTTTTTTTCAGTGCACCCTATCACCGATATAAAGTTTAACAAATAAACTGTTTAGTTAGAGTGCATCTTAAAATCCTAAAGTGTTACAGAACAAATGTTGTGTTGTGAAAAGCTGACAAAGAGAATAAGTGTTTTCTATTGAAAATGAGGACATTTTTCGTAAGTTTGAAACGATAAAATTGTTTATCTATAATGTTACAAGCAGTGGCTTTATTGATTTTATATTACTCGTTTGCAAATGACAACGCATCATAATTTTTGTTTAATACATAAATAATTTTAATGGTTTCAATCCTGCTTCGAATTAAACAGAATCATGGAAAACAATTTTTCAGAGTTAGAGATGTCAATAAGTTTTTAATTATTAATTTCAAATAATTATGATTAAGTATGTTTCTCTTTTGATTTATGAATACATGTATGAAAAAATGTTTTTATATAAACTTAAACTCTACTTTCCACAATTTCTTTTACTTTTTCAACAAAATGTTCAGACACGTATCTTGTTTAAATGAGATACATTTCCAACTGTGAACGACTATTTTGTCGTATTTTATATGCATATAACTGAATAATTCAAAAATAAATTTATTTATAATTTGAAAATAAAAAAATGATTGTCAATTTGACAGTGTTTGATGATGGATCGAAAAATTATTAAAAATTTATACCATAACACATCTATTGGAAACTGTTTTTATATAGAAACGGATCCAACAAAATGTTAATTAATTGCGCTAAGCAACATTATACTTGAAACTACTAAAAAAATGTATATATTCAAAAATAATTATTAATAATATTTTATTTTACAGGTGCTCTGTTTCATTCTTGAAACATTCCTCGTCCAGGCACTTCCAGATACTGGACTGGAAGAATCTGAGACAAAAAAGGTAGATGATTGGAAAATCGATGACATTGATGCTTCTTTAGAAGAAATATCGCCTGATTCACATCGAAAACGAGATCCTGGATACTATTACGATAAACCAAACCGATTTACTTCTAATAATCATTTTCCTCCCTCAAGACATGGAAATAGAGGTAGAGTAGTGACTAAGTTGCACAAGCAAGTAAACCGCCCTTTCAATCAATATGGACCTCCAAAACATGGAAGTTCTTTTCTCAACCATAATCGTCCAACATTTACAAATAGCATTCTTAATCAAGATGTGCCTGTTCCCATCAGACAGGCTGAGTTCATTGAAGAAAGTCCTATCGCTAGTCAAAATAATTTACCATTTGGTCAACATACAGCTAATTATTTGCCGCCGAAGAATCAGAAACTGCCTTTGTTTACCGCACCTCATCTATTTTCAAATCAAAACCATGACTTTTCCAGGCCACATCATCAACAACAAAAACTACAGATACAGCAGCAGCAAAAGTTAAATCAATTACAACAAGAACAACGTGAGCAACAGCAACAACTACTACTACAGCAACAACAGCAACAATTCAACCATATACAACAGCAACAATTCAATCAACTACAACAGCAACAATTCAATCAATTACAACAGCAGCAATTCAATCAAATACAACAACAGCAATTCAATCAAGCGCAACAACAGCAAGAAATACAGCTACAAACTGATGATCAAAATTCTTTTGGACAAGACTTTGGCACGGCAAGTTTTAATCAGCAACAAAATGAATTTAACAACCAACAAATATCAGATGCAGCATTGTTTTTAAGTCAAAATGCTCCAGCCATTTCTCAACTTTACGAAACTCCAGCACTCAATCAAAATTACGCACCATATAATCAAGAATCACAACAAGGAGGGCAGAATCAGATCCTAAATCAAAATCTACAAATACAGACTCAAAATGAATTTCCGCAATTTTCGAATCAACAGTTGCCATCTTATTCTTCAGGAATACTCAATACTCAACAAAATCTTGAGGATGTCAAATCTCTAGAAAAAGATAGATTGATAAGTCAGTTACGGCTCGAACTGTCTAGTCGGGAAAATTCGGCAAGATTTGTGCAAAATAATGAAAAATTTCGTAGCACACAAAACCAAGAATCTTTACTAGAAGTTTCGCTATTTCCGCCAAGGAATCGACCATTAAAATTAGAACACGTTGGGACATCACTTAGTCAATCAGGAACTTTCTCTTCGCCAACGACAGCGATCAGCTCATCAGGCTACCAAAGCTTTTATCCTCCACCTGTAGCTGCGCCACCCACGCAACCTCCAGCAGTCTTATCAACACCAAGTCCTCCTGTTAGTACGGTCTTCCCACCTAGTCATAGTAGTAGCGAATCTGGAAGCACTCAAGTTGGCTCGAGCTTACCTGCATCAGGAAACGCAAAACCACCAACAACTTCTGCATATCCTCAGTATGGAGGATTCGTACCGACTCTTGTTTCTCCGACAAACTTCATGCCGAGTATTCCGTCGTTTGGAACAACATTGTATCCCACCACCGCCGTAAAACCAGCTGATAATTCTCCAACACATTTTGGTATCCCAATACCTACTTTGCCAGATGAAAAACCAGAACATCTATCGCCAAATCCACCAACTACTTTGAAACCTACGAGCATCTCTTTGCATCCCGGAATTTCGACAGTATCAATACCGTTAGGATCGGTTCATCATTTTCAGACTCACCCTCAAGTCATAAAACCTAGTCCGGTCCCAGTAATTCCCGCTGCTACTCCTGTTCATCCAACGTATGGCATACATCCTGCAGTAATCAATCCGTCTTTTGTCTACAAACCTGTTAAAGTATATCCTGTATATTACTACCCTCATTCGGGATACTCTTCACCAGTGCGCAAGTCGGTATATTCAACTGCTGTTGCACAACCTTGGAGTTATGCACCATCTTATGGTCAAGCTAAACCAATTTGGAAATAGAAAGTTGTCCTGGAAATTAGTTTTAACTCATTAGTTTTTAGTATTTTTTAATGAATATAATAATAAGTTAGTGTAGTTTAAACATCTTAGATGATATTTTTATTGTATGTTTTATACCCTACTTCTTTCATAGATTTATGTAAATATGAAATTTAATTTATTTTTTCTAATAAAAATACTTGATTAATAATGGTATTTACGCCTTATATATTCCGAATAATTATCAGAGTAAAAACGTCATAAAATTTGTCCATACGATTAATAAATTATGCTAATAATAACAGATTTCTAAAAGAAATAAAAATTTGATATGTTTTGTTCATGAAGTTTCTTTCGATAATGTGATACGCGCTTTGTGGAATGAGATTAAATTTAGTAATTCTTTCTATTTTCATTAAAAATAGACCATGAAATTAATTCACTTACATTTTTAAAAAATATTGATTATACAATAATCATACACTTTTTTATGAAAATGATATGCAGACGGAAAACCTTAACTACTTGGTATGAGCTTGAGGATAAGTGAAAATAAAGTACTTCCGGTGAGCAATTTGACTTTACTCTCGCCTCCATAAATGATGGTTTTATGTACAACACATAAAGTCTATGTAAGTATACACGCGATATGGGTTGGCCTTGAAAAGACGACTCTCGATCCTGACCTCGATAGACTTTTGGTGATTCCAATCACGGCTGTGCAGTCGGCACCAAGTCAAGCCGTCAGGGGCATACATAATATATTGAGTGCATACGTACATTGTTAAAATATATCGATAAGCGCAAGTGCAAATAATAATTGTACATTTATTCATACACCCGAGATTTTTCTCTACGGTAGTGATGCTTGTAAAATTTTTTCATTTTTTATTTATTTATATGATCAAAGTGAAAGTGAAAAATTACGATTTCTACGCAATTTCAATTAGAAAGCTCTGACATGTAAACAAAGCCAACAATTATAGGTGCATTTGTTGGAATATTTTTTTATATTTTAACAACCAAGTTTATCTATCCTACATCTACTGAGTTATTTCGTAAATATTTTGTTTCCCTTTCTCGAAAATTAATAAGATTTACTGTACTATCTTCTAGATTTGAAATTATCGTTGAAAAGATATGTTATATAATAGGTTTTCACTGATCATATTAAAATTTTTTAATAATAATATTTCTATAATCAAAGAAGAAAATTATATATACGGATTTTTTTTATAAAACGTAACTCGATAATTTTATATTACTGAAATTTCAACTTTAATATTTAATTATTTTCGACAATACAGAGATTCATTTGTGTGGGGTACATGAAGTAGTAGCATTTTTAAATGTATTAATTTCTTTGAATAGTTAATTTAATCAAGAAAACGAAAATGTCGATCAAACTTTATAAACATTTCGATTATTTGTTCTTGTTATCTGGTTTGGCAAGATACCTATAAAAGTAAATATTTCACTTTCAGCTACACTGCTCCACACTAACTCAAACTATTTTCATACATTCACAGACGTGTCTCTTGCACTTTTACCGTTCTTGCAGTCTCACCAGATCTTGAAAGTCAAGATTCTTTGATTCATCAGTCCTTATACGCCTTGATCGTGAAATCTTATCGAATGCCCCGCCTTTTTGCTCGGATGTTTGTTCAAAACTAGAATAGAAGAAAAACATAGGTAATTCTGCAGGTTAATCAATATTCGAATTAGTACGTGGCAGTTAGAATGATTGATATGCAATTTCTTTTAATAATTTTTTGTATCTCGAACGATTTTTATGTTTTTTTTTTCATATTTTTGGAGAATACTCTACAATAAGAAACACATGACAGAATTAGAAAATATAGAAACAAACAACGCAACAATTATATACAGTGCTGTATATGCATATAATTAATCAAATTTTCATAATTATTAAATGCTATTTGCATTCATGAAAATATCCTAATTAACGATTTGATGTAGGTCAGATTATATTATCTTCACATTAATATGTAACCTTTATTAACACGCGTTAATAATTAGTTAATGCATGGAAAATCACACCATGGCTTGATTTTCAATCGACTATTTTTTCTTAGTGTAATTAGGTCATTTATTAAAGAGAAAATGAAATCGCATAACCGAACCGATTGGAGTAATTAGGACGCATAAATTATTTTCGTTTATGTTACGTCATAATAGTTAGAAAAAGCTGCCGTCAGTGCTTGTTTTGTCGAGTATTTATTGCCTTTAGAGAAAAGGAAATCATCCGAACTATTGAAAAAGATTTACACACTTTTTTTTCACTTTACCAAAACATTTCTTAATAGAGATATCGAAATTTTCATATCTCCTTTTTCAGCTATAGATTTCGAAGCTTTCTTCCGTGTGAGTTTTCCGCTGCAGCGCCTCGATTGGGCGCGATATACCGTGCTGTGAACGTGTGATCGGCATCTTGCGACAGCAAGCCATGAATGCGTTCTCTAAAGTACGTGTAGACTGGCTTACCTTCACCTAGACCTTTCGTTTCGCTAGAGTGCGGCTAGCGTTCGCGGTTAGGGGGGATCGCGATATATAAGGTTTCATCTGGTCAGCTGAGGCATCAGAGACACTACATCACTTTGTCTCGCTCCACCCTCATCAATCACGCGATATGCGGGTACTTGTAAGTACATTATTCTAATACGCGCTCTCGGTTGATTGTGACGGTATATTAGAAATTTTCATGCGTGTATTTTTTGCGTGTGATTTCGAAAAATAATTGTTCACTTTTCCGTTATGGATTTATTGCTTTATTATTATTTTTGTATTTATCTATTTCTATTAATAAATACTATTGTTTACTTGCAGATTGTTTTTGGATTCATAGCGACATTATATGTCGTGTCGTGTAAGGAGCACCGGCCAAACCATCGAGATAATGGACGTTTCCGAAGATACAAAGATACCAAGAATAAACGTGGCGCTGGCGATTATCCTTACGGTTTTTCTTTTGGAGGTCCATCATTTTCAGCATTCCAATCGCAACCCACAGCTTCTGCAGGAACTCCATTTGCTGGTGGCTTTGGAGGATTTGGCGGATTTGGGGGAGGTAGTCCACTGAGCATGAATCCTGGACCTTTTGGAATTTCATCGGCTTCTCCATCATTTTCATCCTTGGGATCTTCGGGACTAGGAAATTTAGGTTCCTACAGTAGTTTATCGCAACCTTTGAGTCTAGGTCAGGGTTCCGGATATACACTGTCAGGATCTGGTCTTAATCTAGCTAGCTTATTGGGAAGCCAAGGGAACTCTGTAGCTAATTTATTGGGAAGTCAAGGAAGTTCTGCCACATCATATTCTTCACCGACTATTGGACTTTTTACACCGTCAGACAAAACTGGACCAGTGACATTTAATTCTCAAAGTGTAAACAATGGTCAAGCCCAACAATATACTCCAGTATACGCAACTGCAACACAATTAGGATCCAGTGGTTATTCTTCTCCTACAGTTTTAAGCTCATCTCAAGGATCTGGTATTCAAGCGTACAGTCAACCATCTACTGTGTCAATCAGTTCATTGCTCGGCAATAATGGGGTGACGTATAGTTCTCCATCTTCATCTTCATCATCTCCTTCTTCAGCAGACTTAGCATCTCATGCTGTTACTAGTAATTACGTCGTAGCTGCTGCTCCTCAATCAAGTGGATCAACTCAGAGCTACAGTGTACCTTTTTCCGCTGCAGCGTCTTCATCTTCACCGACATATTCAATTGGCATCCCAGCTTCCTATGGTACAGCATCTGCTAATTCTGCTAGCCCTTCACAAGCTTCTACGTATCAATTGTCCATATCTCCTTCAACTTATTCGTCATCTCCGTTGAATTCAGCATCCAACCATTTCACGAAGTTTATACCAATATCTTCTGATGGAGGTACGTACTTGAACAAGAATCCTGTGAACGCCTATAAATTTTCTACTTACGCAAGCCCAAGTACGGTATATGAGTCTTCGTCGAAAGCAACTGGACAACAATCAACTTCTACTGGAACAAACTACGCTCCATCTAGTGGATCGAGCCAATCGGTAACAAGTTATGGAACGCCCGTCATGATGTTCACCATTCCATCTACTAGCTATGGTGCGCCGAATCAACATTCATCAAGTTTAAGTACGCAGTATACTTCATCAAGCTCCGGAAACACAAGCCCAAGTATAGGCTATGCGGCTGCTTCAAGTTACTCAAATCCTAGCTTTATAAGCTCAAGTTCTTCTCATCAAACTGATTCTTTGCAAAAAGGCCTAACTAATAGCTATGGCTCATCTACAACATCATACGCATCACCAAATTCAAATTATGATTCATCAACTGGTTCTTCTTTAGAATCTAACTCGCTACCTGGATATAAAATTCAATCACCTAGCTCAACATCAAGCTTATCAAATTCAATTGAAAATTATTCATCAGCCAGTCAATCGAATACTCGCGATAGTGGAACTGATTCAAGTAGCTCATACTCAAACCCTGCACCACGTTACACTAGATATCCTATTAGCAGGCCATCTCCATATATAGATAACGAAGAAGAAGAGTCCATGAGTAGTTCTTATGACACGATTTCATATTCTGTACCTAGCGAATAATTCTAAATGAAAATTAGACCATATGCTCGGGCATTAATTCGTCTTCACCTAAGTCGTTTTTCGACGCTATTTTACAAATGCAAGGTGTAAATGGGTTAAATCAAATTTTAGTACGAGTACATACGCACCTATTTGTATTACGAATGCTTCGTATTGGTGCCTTATTTAGTAGTAATTATGATAAGAAACTTGTAAATAGTACAATAAATATGAGTAGGTGTAATTATTAGTTTTATATCTTCTTTTTATCATGCTTTTGCGAAATACGTTACGTAAAAAAATTAATATTTAGTCTGGAGTTTGTAGCTATATGTAGACGTAACTGTCTATACTTTTTATTATTATATACTATTGACTTACGTGTAATTGTTATTGTTAATGATTTACTCATAGCTTTAAATATAATTGCCAGAAACAAGTGATGTACTATCTGTTAATTTTCGTAATGTTTTCAATAAAAGTAATGTCTTGATGTGCGTTTCATCAAAAAATAACAAAATTGAATATTATTATTGGATAATAATACTTTTCCAAATCCTATCTAATTTTCATCATAGAATAATTTCTTCAGTCACTAAAAATATTGATTTTATGAAATAATTAAGAAGAAGAACATAGGGTAAATGAGTATTATCAAAATTCTGTTTATTCAATGTAGTGACAAACTATATCTGGACAAAAAATTACTTTTCCTTTCTAAATTTTTCCGTTGAGATCAGGCGCGACCGGTTTCGTTGGAATCACATAGTTTGACCTTCTGTGAAACAAAATACACTGCCTTTCATTTCGTTTTCCTTGCCATTGACATAACTGAATCGATAGATCTGGTTTTCAAACGACATGATCGGGTGGAGACAGTGAAGTTGAAAAAAGACCCATTCGCTTTCATTAACTGCTCTCCAAATGCACTTACACATTCTTCTCTAGCATTTGATACTAGTATTAGAAAGTACACGAGTATAAAATTTCTTTGATGGGCACTTGAAAAACTTTTTGAAAGTGAAAATAGTCAAATATATATTAGTGTAGAACATAGTCAATCGACTTCTTATAAATCGCAGATTATCATAGATAATCACATAAAATAGATCTGTATGAAACTCTGCGAGCTGATGCGATGCCAAGTAGAATTTATCTCAATCAAACAACCTTTGTTTTATATTTTCCTACTCAACAAATACAATATACAGAAATATACTTAACAGACGATAGATCATAACTGTCATGCACAAACCAAATTCATTTCTCGATCGTATCAGACGTCAATCAGTTTATATTACGCCGGAATCCTTTCATTGGCATGACGTTAAAAAGTCGGATAAAAACAAACTCAACAAGCGCATCAACTATTTTTGTTGAAAAAAAGTTCCATTGTGCACTTTCACTATTTATTAACAAGGCAATTAACGTGAGCACGCATATGAACGCATAGTTTAAGCGTGCTTTCAATTAATTATATCAATGCTTTCTTTTAAGTGAAATATACTTTTACAATTAGCTTCGTGCTGAATTGGGTCAGTTTTTGCGTTAGATGAAATAAAATACAAATACTTTTGATTGTAGTTTCCAATCAAAGACTGATTTTTTTTTCTATTGTCAATCAATCAGAGACATGATCGAGTTCCATAAGATTTTACAAATATGTAAAAAAAATACTTACACAGAATTTCTATAAAAATTTTCTATGTAAATGAATAAACATAAAATAATAATCTTTACTTTAACCATTTTTAGATATAAAATAAAATAGAAATTAATATCTGTTTCATTTGAATTAATTGTATTCTGTTTATTTTGTTCTAAAGATTGTCTATTAATCCTATCTTAAAAGAATGATGAGTCGCCGACATCCAGCATTCTGATTGGTTTAAGCATAGAAATGGCGCGGAA